>JADLSH010000367.1:3780000-4380000 GCA_016169945.1 Trachythela sp. YZ-2020 | reverse complement strand
GCCCGGCTAGCTCAGTCGGTAGAGCATGAGACTCTTAATCTCAGGGTCGTGGGTTCGAGCCCCACGTTGGGCGCTTGTATACACCTCTCAAATGTAAATACACGATATATTTTTATACCTTGAGCAGCCTCACACTTTTTCCGGCAAATTGTTGAAGGTTACCATTCTCCATACCATTCCGTAAATTATTTCCAATTGTTCCAAAAATATTCTGCATTCGCACAGCTCTAGCAATTGACAAAACGTTATTAATATAAACTAATTTGGCGGCAGACCAATAAGGAAATATTTTCTTTGAAAACGATCGAAAAACGCACTGCTAACAATCTATTTTCCAAACACAGTTCGCCGTAGCGCGTCCTGTTAGCGCAGTAGGCAGCGCGTTAGTCTCATAATCTAAAGGTCCTGAGTTCGACCCTCAGACAGGGCACCAAATCTTTAATGTTTTAGTCCCTACAAACCTTTGTTCAAGCAGCTGTTTTTTTGGATTGGTGCATATATTGAAATAGGGTCAGACAGAAACAAACTCAGGGTCGTGGGTTCGAGCCCCAGGTTAGGCGCTTGTATACACCTCTCAAATGTAGATACACGATATAATTTTATACCTGGAGCAGACTCACACTTTTTCCGGCAAATTGTTGAAGGATTACCATTTTCTATTCCATTCCGTAAATTATTTCCAATTGTTCCAAAAATATTCTGCATTCGCACAGCTCTAGCAATTGACACAACGTTATTAATATAAAATAATTTGGTGGCAGACCAATAAGGAAAATAATATTTTCTTTGAAAACGATCGAAAAACGCACTGCGAAGAATCTATTTTCCAAGCACAGTTTATCGTAGCGCGCCCTGTTAGCGCAGTAGGCAGCGCGTTAGTCTCATAATCTAAAGGTCAGCCTCGCAATGTTTCCGACAAATCCTTGAGGGATCTCCATAGGATACTCCATAGGATAGTTTTCTATGTTCGCTTGGAAGCGCGTGATTGTCCAAGTTTGCCAATTATTTTGTGTTAGTTTGAACTTAGAAATTTTCAACTTTAAAGTCTTTAAATTTCAATAAAGGGTCAATAAACAACAGAAATTCCGTATTGAATCCTGGAAAAACTGTTCACGTAAAACAGACGATTCACGAATCACGGTTATTTCTGTCCGTCATTCACGGGTCACGGTTAAATGGAAAGTTTCTCTCACGTTGCACGGAATAAGGAAATCATTGATCACGTTTCACGGCGAAGTAAAATAGCCCCATCACGCTTCACGCGAAAAGTATAGGGACCCTCTAATTTTGTAGCGGACCAATAGAGAAATATTTTTAGAAAACGATCGAAAAACTCACTGGAAAGTATCCATTTTCCAAGCACAGTTGTTCGTAGCGCGCTCTGCTAGCGCAGTAGGCGGCGCGTTAGTCTCATAATCTAAAGGTCCAGAGTTCGGACCCCAGGCAGGGCACCAAGTCTTCAATGTTTTAGTCTTTAAAAACTTGTCCAAGTAATTGTTTTAAATTAGCGTAGGAATTGCGTTTGCAATTAGGCAATCCAGGTCAACAATAAGATTAGATAAGATTAGATTACCAGAATCTGACGAACTATATTTTTAGATCGCTCATTTATTGTTTCATTGTATTTCATCATCATTATCGCGAATCACAATAATTAAGAAATAGAAAACCTTTCAATGTTTCTACGGGATATATTCAGTGGCGCCGGCAAGGGGGGGCGAGGGGGGGCGACCGCCCCCCCAATATTTTACAGAATGGGTTTCTAGATTCGTCCAAATCTGGTGACAAAGGGGGAGGGGGTGACGGGGTGTATAGAGAATGAACTGTGCTGCGTAAGTTGCGCGTATCTACTGAACTTTAACTAAAAGCTCTACAATTGGTAAAAAAACGAACTCGTATTCATAGATTGTTTGGAGATCATTTATGTTCCGGATGCTCCTAAAAGTGATTTATCAAAACCTTTATATTTCTCTCCAAGTGTCACCAAAACGCAGGAAATGGCATTTTAGACACCCAAAATTCAAATTTTTCCCGGGGGAGCATGTCCCCGGACCTCCCTAGAATTTGTTTGCCCCCCCAAAAATAAATCCTGGCGGCGCCACTGGATATATTTATTGAAACACGAATGGGGGTTTGGGAGGACGAGGAATAATCAGGGTGAGTTTTACCACGTTATGTCGAGTCCTTCCAAACTACCACAACTCACAAGTGTTTCTACATCTTGTATAATACATAAGTCAAAAATATTTTATAGAAAAAGCGTACACTGACTGCATGTATAATATTTTATACTTTGTGATTGTACTGAGTCTAATAAAGGGTATAGTTCTCCACTATTTAAACTGAGAACTGTGGTTCTGTGGTTTCTCACTTTCGTTGTCGAGACTAGTTACTAGTATTATTTAAAAACATTTTTTCGATTATATAGCGCGTATTAAAACTGTTTTGGTTACCGTAACTGTTTAAATTTAAATGCGCGAGGCGGGACAATTTCCGCGTTTCTATATATTTCCGGGACAATTTCCGCGTTTCAGTTAGATAGATTATACGAGAGATATACGCTTCTCGACCAATCAACGCTCGCCTACTATAAATGTTATATCATAAAACATTTTAATACATATTCGTGGCGACCATTCAAGCTAATATCTTAGTTTCCAAGGCATTAAAGATAAAAATCGGCAACATACACATACGTCCGCAAAGATTTTTATAAAAAGAAAGTTACTTAATCTTTCAATGAATCTGGTAATACGCACGCGCTCTTTTTAATAGGGAAATATTCACCCGTGGTGCTTGTGTCTAAGGTTATAAAGTCTGTCCCATCATCCAATGAAGATATTGCAGGATAAAGTACGTAATCAGCTTCTTGCGTAAGAAAGAAATCCAGGAACATTGTAAAATGTCCGGCTTCTTCATTTTCTTTCGTTGGATGTCCAACAGACACATTAGGACCAGTGATGTGTCTCACTTTACTGCCATATTTCTTTTCAGCATAATTCTTTATTTTTTCGTCACTAGCGGCCAAAAACCAGATAATTTTCTTTGTTAGATATTTCTTCTCCACTTTCTTCTGGATTTGTGTAGCGCAATCGAAAGAAAAGTCAATGTCCTTACCATCAACAACTCTTTTATCCCATTGGTTATAACTTCTTTTAAACATATTTCTCCTTGACGAAGATGTATAGCTATAACAATATTTTCATTGAAACCTAATTCTTCTTTCCATTCATCCAGACGTTTCTGCAACATATCTGATTTCTTAAACAAATAGTAAAAACTACATCCCATCATCTGAGAGAGCTTTGGAGAAACAGTTAAATTATACCTGATAAGGCGTGGAATAACCATGTAAGCACTTCCCACCAACGGTGTATATTCCACAGAGTAATTCAACATTTTCTCCAAAATTTTTGGATCGGAAATTTTTTTCATATTATCTTGTGTAAATCGGTATCCTTTTCTTACAGTTAGTCCCGTTTCATTCACTTTGTAATTCCATTTTATATTTCGCGGAGGTAAATATCTATCTAAATGTGGAGGAGAGTCGCATTTTATAATGAATGCACGCCTGGTAATCACTGCAACATGAAATGACGTAAGCAGATTTCTGATTTCATTTCTCCATTGACCTTTGGCACATTGATAAATGAGAAATTTATTCTGGTTAGTTCCTAGTAAATGTTGATGAAGTTTGGTATAATCCTCCTCCCACGAATTCTTGCAAAGTTCTTTGTGAGCGTTTTCATAATCAACTGCTTTGCTTGGTCTTCTTTCCATCCCTTTTCGATTTATGAAACTTTTCGTATTGATATATTCTCTATATTCAATTTCTTGCTTAGTATCCTCTTGCTCAGCGTGTTCAATTGGAAAATGCACCGATGTTAGTCTGATGAACTTGGTAGTATTATCACCGATTGTCATGACGTAATTATTCCGAATTACATCTATATAAAGCAAGAAAAAACCCAAATTTGGTGTCATGTCATATTGTCGTGGCAAAGTTACGGGAATTTGATGGGAATGTTTAAACCTATTATTATATATACTAGTCTAGAGAAAAACAGGATTCAAATACTCAAATAGCGATAATATAATATTAACATTTGTTTTACACAAACATGTTTATAGCATGCATATAGCTGATGTAAATAATATTATACAAAGCACTAAACAAGCTAGAGAAAAATTGCTGCTGAAACATTCTCTCCTAGCCATCTTTCCAAATGATGGAAAACCCCTGGGAAAAATATTAATTTGTTTGGAAACACTTTTTCTTCTTGTGGAGCAAATTTGGTTCCGCACCAAAGTTCTCAAGGGAGGGAAAACGGCGAAGTATTCAATAAAACATCCCGGTGCTAAGATAAGCCTTTACGACCTTGAAACAATGACATGATGCATTCAACTGTTATTCTCATTTTAGGCAGATGACAAACTCATTATGCAACTCACTCAAGTTTTTCGCAACCGAAACACTGCTGGAAAAAGCGTAAAAATTTGTAAAACATATATATATATATATATGTTTTGGATGCGCTTCATGCACTTCACGCATGTCTGGATGCGCATGTGTCTGAGTATTGTACCACATGCGCTTGGTGAGGGGAAGAGTATGGTGTATAAATACGAAGTCACTCGCATCTAGACTGCGTTACAAGCTGCACTGACGAGCCGTTGAACGGCGAAACATGCATGTCTGCAGATTTGACTATATATATATATATATATATAGTTGAATTTCGGAGTTTTCTAGGGCTGTCCGCTTTAGCCGACGTCGATATTCAGAAATAATTTACTCAAGATCTGCATGGTTAAACGATCTATTATATGATACCAAGTCAACTGAGGAGTGCTCGTTCATGACCACTCGTGTTTGTTCGTTCATGACCACTATCACATACTCGAAAAGCGTTGTGAAGTCGGATGATTACTAAATAATATTCCAGTTACATATAGAGATCTACTGTCACAATCGAACAGCTAGTCTGTCTGAGATTTACAGAGTCTGCAAAAGTCAAAAGAATGCCGGTTTGTGCGAAATCCAGTCTTCAAAAATCGAAAATTTCGCAGAATCATAGAGGAATTTCTTCTCTCTAAGCAAAAGGTAAGTTGATTTTTGTTAGTTCAATCGAATTTTTGTTAATTATGTTACTAAAGTATATTAAATATAACATTCTGCTATTTTGGTCTGCTCTGATCAATGGTATTTTGATCAGACAACTGACAACATCTTTATAGACGACCGGCCAAGCTTGAAAAAAGTGTCTAGAAAACACTGTCGATGGCATTTTTTGTTACAAGCATGAAAATACGCAAAATGTCTCAGGATAGTGTTTACTTTGAGGGTGAGAGTGGTTGCCAACCGTATTTTTTTATCTATGTGCTAAAATTTGAAGGTTTTTTCTAAAACATTTCGAAGGATGGGATTTTTTTCGAATGCTGTGTTTTATATCAGTGTTTTATTTTAATTGGCTGACTATCTAATTAACATTTGTAAAATTTGGATAATCTTCTTTCGTATAATTCAAAATGATATGCTAATAAGAAACATGGCGCAAATACATCAAAACACGACCTTTCAAAAAGAAGCCACAACAATATGTTTTTGTTGTGTTACAGGCAACAATCACATATGTTTAGATTACATACGAATCGGTACTACACGCCCGGTTGCCACCCGTGTAACACAATATACTTCTGTTGAGCCAGTCGAGTTTTGGAATGTAAATGGTTGAAAAACAGCATGTTGGCGCAAACACGTAGTTTCACTATAACACATAGACCTTCAAAATCGGTAAATATTCGAAATAAAACGCAATAATTTACGAATTTAAGCCTTTGGGTAACCACTCGTTCTAATAAATCCATCTTTATAATGAAACTTGCCTCCACACAGGTATTTTAACAAGTGCCAGTAATACCATGTTTCTCATTAGCATGTCACTTTGAGTTATGACAATTAAGAAAAGGAGAAATTTGCACATGCTAATTAGGCAGTGAACCAATTACAATAAATCCATGATATCGAAAACTGCTTTTAAATGGAATCCCATCTATCGAAATGTCGTTATAAAAACCTTCCAATTTCGCTACATAAATAGAATAATTACGGAGGGCAACCACTTTCACCGTCAAAGTGAACACACTCCGATGACATTTAGTGTGGTTTCCTGCTTGTAACAAAAAATGCCATCGACAGTCACTTTTTTCGAGGCTGGCTGGCCGTCTATTAGTAAAGTTGACAAAGGTGCCAATCAAGGCCAGCGTGCTTGCAGTGCAGCTTGATCAGGCGCTATAATAGGTGAAAGTTAAACCATGCTATTTTCTGCCACTTTGCTGGGATTATGACTACAAGTATGCCTGGCTAATTTGCAGGTAAACTATTATAGGATATAGTGATTACAAAATATTCACGTCTGAAATATATACTCACTGCAAGCGATCATACTCAATAATACAATACACTGTACCATTAATTGACTATTTCTGTATTAATTATTAAAAGAATCACCAAAATAACTTAACCTGACTGTTTGTGTTGCCCCTCCATTGGCAATCCTTTCTTTTAAATATTCAACAACAATGGGATCATGTGCATTATGTTCATGCTTGCGTAAATGATACTGAATGCCATAATATTCAGTTGCAAATTTTATACTATGATCGGTGTAAATTACTGTACGTGTATGAGGATGATATATAACGTAAATATATCACGATACTGTGCATTATAAGGGATAATATGCCGATGATTAATTACTGGATTATGTACCGTAACCTGATGATGACGAAACTATTGAGCTACTCATTAAATATGAGGTAGTTTGTGATATGTGTGCAAACTACAAATATATCAAAATATGTAAATATCCTTCCAAAACTAAGTATTTATGAAAATATAAAAGTTACCAGGGTTTCATGTACCCTGTACAATGTCAGCAATCAGCAGATGTAGACAAAGGCCAAAGACCTTTAAACCAATAGAATTTGAGCAATCAACGACTTCTGGATCGTTTTACATCATGCTCATGAAAGAGCTAGCAATAACATTACCTGCATTCAAATTGCTATATTAAACATTGAAAGTAAGGAAAGTAATGAACTGACAGCCAGAACATTGAAGGGAACAAGATTTTTTGTCATGAAATATAACTAGTTACCAAAGATATCTTCAGTTGCAGCCCTATTGATATTGATTGCTACACTATTGCTGTAATGCTGAAAACTTGTGATATGAAAACTAATAATTGTAATGCAGGTATTATAAAAAATGATATTTTATCTCATTGTCGGCTGGTCTTGTTGCTTTGTCAAACATTCTCAGATATCTCGCATAACAAATTTACCAGGGAACAAATGCTGTCTATTAGGCTGGACACATGTACGCATTGCGTACCTATTTTTATCATTTTTTATTCACAAACATTTTCGCTCTTCATTTGTAGTCAGGAGTGGTAATGTTTGATTTATTTTGTTCTTATTTTACAAACAAATATACATATACATATTTTAAATATTTTGTATAATTTATGTAAGATTTACGTTACTGCAAAGTGTCATCTACTCTTGTCTGGGTTTGGAAAAATTATAATATGGCATGCGTACAGTTATAGTCTATATAGATAATTTGACTAGTGACATAGGGTTTTGACTGTCGGCACATTTAGCATGGCCTATATGAATATGAGAACGTGCACTGCGAGGGTGTGGGCGTCGACTGTCATGTGCAGTGATAAAATATTTCCTGATCTCAACTAGGTTGCAATTTCATTATACTACAATAGCCCTCATATTCTCTTTACGGAATTTGTTAATCGATCTGGTCTGGAGTAAATTTTACGTACGAAAATCGATTTTATGTACAAGTCATCCTGACCATATATTCCCATGGTCTAAATCAGAACATATGGAAAGGACCCGTACGCAACTGAGGATCAGCATTTGTCTGAATCGACTTTCCCCAAGACCTACAATCTTGGACAAAACTGGTTGAGACTACCTTCCCTTTATACAAAATTCCCATACGCCTTATGATAAATGCCCTGGCCTCTGTAAAATCATGCTGCGCTTTTTAAGCCCCAACTCTCCTAACTAAATGTTGAGCTTGTGTCATGGTAAATTACCATGCAAAAGCTGTTTGGGGGTTGTTTACAACATTGAACTGAGGGAGAGAGGGGTAACGAAATTTGTTTTGGAAATGTATATTATTATATTATAGGGCCTATAGCTGCACAAACCCTTCAATATTAAAATTTGGACGCACCTGATTTGTTTAGCCGTTCACCTCAACCGAACCATGAGATTTGGAAACGATTTCTCAGGACGGTTTATAAAAAGCTAGTATTACCTGTCTTGAACTTGATTAATCCACTCAACACCAGAATATATAGCATTCCCATGGCTGAGAGAAAAGCAAAAATAAGGGTCCATAACGTCCTTAATGATATCATCTTGAATCTACGTTGAAATGAAATTTGAAAAACAACCTTATAAATTATTTCAATTATTTACATATATTTACATATATTTTATAAGCTTTTTACACATCTTGGACTGTGTCCATGTGCATAATAACATTTATTAACATTATTGTATGGTATACTACAGCTTTGGATGACGAAAAGGATATTGAAGGTGCGTTTTACATGCTGCGATTTGTCGGGCCGATTTCAGATGCATTTGAATTATATTTGAAAAATACGTGGCAAACGTCATCTAAATATTCGTTATTCAGCAAAAAGCAATCATTTGATTGGTAATTATTCTCGGAAAATATCTACTACAAAATTCAGATGTCCTTCAAAAAACTATAAACGGTTTTAGAAACATAAAATTAACTCGAATTCATACATTAGAACTATCCCTTTGTCGGTTTCAGTATCGCATGCACTTCATATCGAGCTATTAAAGTAGTACTATTATAGGTACCGATGAACCCTTTTTTTGAGGGGCGCAAGGGGGCGCATGAGGTTCCGCAGCACATTAGCATATGGGTTTCCGCAGACATTAGCATATGAGGTTCCGCAGAACATTAGCATATGAGGTCACAACCCTCATTAATATGACGTCACAAATCACGGCGAATTTTGCTGAGTTCAGCGTTTTCCGTTGTGTGTTTTTCCCAAACCTGATAATTCTAAAGCTTTAATATAAAGATAGATATAGTTTTAATAACCAAGCGTTTATTTAGTGAAGTCTATACAAGCGAGATTTACAACCATTAAAGCGTTAGAGACGTAAATATTTTGATGTGCTTGTTGCTAATGTAAACTAAAGAAACAATACCGTAACTCATTAAGGGATTAAGTCAAAGGATCCTTATTGATAAATTGGAATAATATTACGCGCCGTTACTCAGTTGATAGAGCGAGTGACTGTAGATAACTAGGTCGCAGGTTCAAACCGTGCTCGACGGAAATTTTTGTAAAAAGTATTGGCTAAGTCTTGATTTACAAACATTGTATATAAACATTTAGCATTATATTGAGAATATATAATTATAGGAAGGGCAAATATTGTACAATGCACATACAGCACACACAGAATTCATTTTTAAAACACATTTATTGATTAAAATTTATTTTACAACGTTAGTAAGGTCTACAAGTTATGTTTGCCACTTCGTGGACAGTTCTTCTGTGTTGCTAGGGTACTTTTGTTTCTTTGTTTTGGATTTTTCTATTTTAGTAGAGGATTTTAATATAGTTTCTTTTTGTGGTCTATTCCTAACAGATTTTCTAGATTGCACTCTTGCAAAGTTATTAAAGTTAGTCGCTTTATTAGTTTTTCCAGAGCTTTTTCCACATTTAATTCTTTATCGTTTGCGATTGCTTCTTGTAAGGGTACACAAATCCCAATTTTACTCCATTTTAACCATTTTAGCACGTTAGTCGGTATATACATACCGTGGACTTGATCGAGATGATTGGCTAGTCTTGCAAGGTTAGTGCTTCCACAACCAAGCACAGGACAGTTCCTCGACCCATACTGATCTAGCTCTTTACTCGATCAATGTTTCTGTGTGTTTGAAGTTATTCTAAAAGTCATAATTTTTTCAGGACCGATTTGATTAGATCCGATTTATGGTTAGGCACATCGTTGCCCAGTCATGTTGTTTCCCGAGATCATTGTTGTGTGTCAATGTTGCTTGGGAAAATTGCCTTGCTAAAAGTTCGGGAGCTAGCGTTACGAGAAGACAGTAAACACAGAGAATTGTATTTTGGAAAACAAACTTATTTCGATTTAGAACTTACAAGTAAATATAATCTACTTCTAAGAGTACACAGTTTATAGGTAGTTTATTTAAACGTGAACAAGAGAAGCACAGACAAACAACTATTAAGAGTCTATTTTCATGTGCATCAGGATAACGTTGGTCTTTGAAAATTATTTTCAAAAGAAATATTCTTTTATCAATAGCAACCTCTAATGCTTCTTCTGGGTCAAAGTTATCATCGTTCACAAATGCATCCCTCGTTTCCATAATCTTTTTGTGTATTGGATCTCTCTTAAGGTCTCTTATCCATAGTAGACGTTCCAGATAAATATTCTGCAAGCCATCACGAAGCTTTGGTAGGATAAGTAAGTACGCCTTACTATTAGCGTCTTCTTCGGCGAGACCATCTGCTCTTCGAATTCTGCTAAATTTCGTTTTGATACTTCCTCTTTTAAAGTTGTCCATGGATCGCAGAGTATAGTATCGCTTTCGCGTCTTCTTATGTTAAAACAACGATTAAGCGATAGCTATAGCTCTTACTTTCATCGAAGCTAACCAGTGAATGTTCTATTTTTATGAACAACATAACATTTTATAACTATGCTTATACATAATTCATAATGGCTCGAACGAACAGGCCCCATTTGACCCGATTAGGCACTAACCCTAACTCTAACCCTAACCCTCTCTCTAACCCTAACCCTTTCTCTAATATTTACACTAAGTCTTGATCTAGTTAAAGGTCACAGCCTTCAGCTTAACCTTGTTGTTAGAGCAAGACTTAGCACAAGTATTAGAGTTAGGGTTAGAGTTAGAGAGAGGGTTAGGGTTAGAGAAAGGGTTAGGGTTAGAGAAAGAGCTAGAGTTAGAGAAAGAGTTAGGGTTAGAGAAAGAATTAGGGTTAGAGAAAGAATCTTGTACTTTGTAAAAATAAGTGAGAGAGAAGAAAGATATCTGTCGGGCCAAAAGGGTAGACTGGGCCAAAAAATGTTGGTTGGAGAATTGGGCTAATTGCCCACGCGAGGTATGCCCGACTAAGCATCGGGCCATCGGGCCTGATAGTGCATAATCGGGCCTGAGAGTGCCTAATCAGGTCAAATCGGGCCAGTTCGTTCGGGCCATTATGAATAATTAAATATGTCCCTGTGGGATATGTGGAATATGTCCCTTTGTGTCCCAGGTGTAATTGGCTTGCCCACGCGAGGTATGCCCGACCCAGCATCGTGCCTGATAGTGCCTAATCGGGTCAAATCGGGCCTGTTCGTTCGGGCCATTGTGAATTATGTATAAGCATAATTATAAAATGTTATATTGTTCATAAAATAGAACATTCACTGGGTAGCTACGATGAAAGTAAGAGTTATAGCTATCGCTTAATCGTTGTTTTAACATAAGAAGATGCGAAAGCGATACTATACTCTGCGAGATCACAACTCATCAGCAGAATCTGACTCAGATCACAGTGTAGAGATGGGCAGAAAAAGAAAGTACGTAGAGTCTGATGATGATATGTCAGAAAGCGACTTTAATAATTCAGATAATACAGACAATGAAACTAATGCTACGCCAGATGGTCTCGCCAAACTTTACTGCAGATGGTCTCGCCGAAGAAGACGCTAATAGTAAGGCGTACTTACTTATCCTACCAAAGCTTCGTGATGGCTTGCAGAATATTTATCTGGAACATCTACTATGGATAAGAGACCTTAAGAGAGATCCAATACACAAAAATATTATGGAGACGAGGGATGCGTTTGTGAACGATGATAACTTTGACCCAGAAGAAGCATTAGAGGCTGGTATTGATAAAAGAAAATATATTTTGAAAATAATTTTCAAAGACCAACGTTATCCTGATGCACATGAAAATAGTGACAATGACTCTTAATAGTTGTTTGTTTGTGCTTCTCTTGTGCACGTTAAATAAACTACCTATAAACTGTATACTCTTAGAAGTAGATTATATTTACTTGTCAGTTCTAAATCGAAATAAATTTGTTTTCCAAAATACAATTCTCCGTGTTTACTTTCTTCTCGTAACGCTTGCTCCCGAACCTTTAGCAACTGAAGGGAATTTCCCCAAGCAACATTGACGCACAACAATGATCTCGGGAAACAACATGACTGGAACATTGATCGAGTAAAGACTCGGCGCTAGATCAGTATGGGTCGAGGAAATGTCCTGTGCTCGGTTGTGGAAGCACTAACCTTGCAAGACTAGCCAATCATCTCGATCAAGTCCACGGTATGTATATACCGACTAACGTGCTAAATGGTTAAAATGGAGTAAAATTGGGATTTGTGTACCCTTACAAGAAGCAATCGCAAACGATAAATAATTAAATGTGGAAAAGCTCTGGAAAAACTAATAAAGCGACTAACTTTAATAACTTTGCAAGAGTGCAATCTAGAAAATCTGTTAGGAATAGACCACAAAAAGAAACTAAATTAAAATCCTCTACTAAAATAGAAAAATCCAAAACAAAAAAACGAAAGTACCGTAGCAACACAGAAGAACTGTCCACGAAGTGGCAAACGTAACTTGTAGACCTTACTAACGTTGTAAAATAAATTTTAATCAATAAACGTGTTTTAAAAATGAACTCTGTGTGTGCTGTATGTGCATTGTACAATATTTGCCCTTCCTATAATTATATATATTCTCAATTTATTCAAATTTTTAAGCTAGAAAATCTTAATTACCGTAATTACCTAACAAGCGCTAAATGTTTATATACAATGTTTGTAAATCAAGACTTAGCCAATACTTTTTACAAAAAATTTCCGTCGACCAGGGTTTGAACCTGCGACCTAGTGATCTGCAGTCACTCGCTCTATCAACTGAGTAACCGCGCGTAATATTATCCTAATTTATCAATAAGGATCCTTTGACTTAATCCCTTAATGAGTTACGGTATTGTGTCTTTAGTTTACATTTGCAACAAGCACATCAAAATATTTACGTCTCTAACGCTTTAATGGTTGTAAATCTCGCTTGTATAGACTTCATTAAATAAACGCTTGGTTATTAAAAAACTATATCTATCTTTATAATAAAGCTTTAGAATTATCAGGTTTGGGAAAAAACACAACGGAAGACGCTGAACTCAGCAAAATTCGTCGTGATTTGTGACGTCATATTAATAATGAGGGTTGAGAGATGTCAAAGGAGTAGGACCGAGTTGTATAATTAATGTTTATGCTAATGTGCTGCGGAACCTCATATGCTAATGTCCTGCGGAACCTCATATGCTAATGTAGTGCGGAACCTCATGTGCTAATATGCTGCGGAACCTTAAAAATACTAAGGAAGATTACTTCAAGACAAACTCGGTAATGCTAAAAACAGCTATGATAGTTGGCAGACAATCAATAGCTTGTTAAATAAAAAATCCAAGACTACAGAAGTTCATGAGTTTAAAGTTGAAAGTCAAACTATTACAGGGGATCAAAATGTTGCTTCTTGCTTCAATGATTATTTCTCCACAATAGGATTAAAATTTGCTGATAATATAACTAGGAATGATGCCTATCCCTTACGTTTCGTAGCTCGAATTAGAAATATTTTTTATTCCAAAACATCAGTGCATTTCAACTGTCTGAAACGCTTGCTCAAATCAAGACAAAAAAATCGTCAGGGGTTGACGGAATAAGCATTAAACTATTAAAAGGTGCCGATTGACTGCAGATGAAATTGAAACTTAATCATGATCTTATGAATGTCAGTCAATGGCTCACTGCAAATAAGCTTACATTAAATGAAACCAAAACTGAATTCATGATAATAGGCCGCGAGTCCCATCTTTCGAGAGGGGTCCCAAAATTAAACTTGGTGAATGGTGATAAAGTTATTAAGCGTGTATCTCACAAAAAAAAATCTTGGTGTCATTTAGACGCGCAATTAAAATGGGACAAACATAGTGAAGAACAAAACAAAACGATTTCAAAAAATAAGGAGAGCTAAATCTTTTGTGCCTAGACATTTTAATTCCACATTTCTATTACTGTTCTACTGTTTGGAATGATGGTACGTAGTAAAAGTAAACTCACAAAGCTGTCCAAACTTCAAAATAAAGCGGCACGTGTAATTACCGGTGACTCGTATGATGTACGATCCAAAGAGATATTTCAAAAACTCAGTTGGCTACCCATTCATAAAAACTTGTTAGTTCGAGAAAATATAGCTACTTTTAAAGCATTAACTAAATATTCGCCGGATTATCTTACCGAAATGTTTAATCTTTACTCAAATGAAATTTACAATTTAAGAAGCAATTTCCGTCAACTTTCCTTAGCAAAACCTATACAAATTTTCTTAAGAAAGGTTTTTCCTACAGAGCGGCAAAAGCATGGAACAAACTCCCCACTGACTTAACACAAAATGTAGAAATTACTACAGTTAATGCAGTAAAATCAATGCTCATCAGTTACTATAGGAATGATTAAGCTGTCGGATTTAGTATACCCCTTGTAGTGTTAATTAGTATAATACTAAGCACTTAATGAAGTTTAATATGTTGAAATATATCGTAAAGTACTTTGGACAACTGGCAAATTCAGCAAGACAACACACACAACAGACGCATTTTGTGGCATATATTTTGGGCAAGGAAGTGCTCGAACAGTAGTCTAGAGGCTCTAGCGAACCTCTCTAGATGGCAGAGGGTTGAGCTACGATGGTCCCCATGAGGGGTGGTCCCCATGGTCTAGAGACCACCATTAGTTATACTGAGACAGTAAGGGCACTCAAGACCTGACAGAGCATGCAAAAACTGTAGGTTATTCTAGAGGAGACGGTGGGCCTCTAGATAACGGGGGAGACGGCGGGCCCCCGTTCAGGTCAGTCAGTTCGTTGAAATTGAGTCCTATAACAGATATATTCAAAGTACTTTCGAGATTTAAAGGATTAACGGATTAATGTGAATAATAACTTTCGTTTGTTGTTTATATTCGTATATTAAATATACTGTTGTCATACTATATGTGTTTTATAAGCGGTCGTTAAGAGTTGTTTGTAATATAACATATAATAAATTTATCATTCATTTGATGAGATTTAGAAAACATTGCATTATATAGCCAGTAAAAACAGTCTACGAAACATACACTATATAAGCGGAACAAGTAACATAAGTATATAAGTGTGCCACAAGGCATCAACAGATGCACATCACTGTTAAAATTCCAGATTAACTGAATGCAATTCCAGCCTAGTGCAATGTAACTTAAGCCCGTGCCGATTTCCCATGGCAAGCAAAAGAAAAATGCAAAAAAATCGTCGCATATCTGTGCCTAAAAACGTACAAAACTAACCATTCTGCGTATTCTTAATTAATTCTATTTCAAATCATAATATTTTTATATTATTCCATACCATATCATATATTTCTTCGCTTTTCGCTTTCGGCAAATAGTTCTCGCATCGGCAACAACACTAAGCAAGTAATACAGTATAGGCAACATGTATAATATATATAATAACATGGCAAATATATCATAACTTGTCATCCTGGCACACGTCGTCGTCGGCTGTTCCTGTTCCTGTTCCTGTTCCTGTGTTCCTGTTCCATCACTGTGTTGCTGTTTGTTCTGTTTGGATAAAGATTTCTCTGTTATTGTCACTATATTTTCCGCTATAGCTTTTTCAATTTGCAGCTTTCAATTCTTTAATTTCATGCCAAATTAGCAACTTCTCGTTGAAACGCATTTTGGCGGTCCGGCATTTGCAATTCTCATTTTCTAAACCATATCTACTCTAAAATTTAATTTTTAATTTATTATTAATTTTTTAATGCATTACATTATTGCAATGCCACACGAAGAATATACACGATAACACGATACTTACTAACACTGGAAGACTTACTATGACTTTGCTCTCGCGAAATAGCCGTCGAGTCGCGTCGTCGAGGAGCAGCATTTCGTTACAGGCTATACAGCGCTGTCCCGGCAATTGTCGGGGAATTCACATAAACGTTCATTCGCGTATAATCATAAAAATAACTGACCCCAAACTGTCTATATTGTTCATGTATTAAGGCCCCAATGTGTCTAATGCGTCTCCTCGTCTGTTGGTTTTTTCAGTTTTAACTTAACTATATAATTATGCTATTATTATTGTAATTATGGTATTAATAATAAAAAAATGTGCGTACGTCATAACTTTTTATATTATTTTCCTTGCCTTTGGGCTTTTCAAAAAAATGTCATGACTCATGAATGATCATGCATTAACTCTTGTTTATTTACTTACATATTCGTTCGCTCTCGTCTTTACTCTCGTCCGATGCGTGTGTGATTAATTATGCAATCCAATCAGATTTCAGATTTTGACCAAAACACATTTGCATACCTGCATATTCGTTCGTTCTCGTGCTACGGTGCAGGTTAACTAGTTGGACTTGGTGACCAACCATTGGTGCAGGAACTCAACTATGTAGACTGACCCATCGAGTCTCTAGGTCAGGTCATTAGGTCGCATTTACGACCTGAATGACCTGTAAAATGCACTTCACGTGGCGAAGTGTTGTCCCAAAGGACAGCACTTCCCTGCCATTAATTACAATCTGTACAAAGTACACAAATATGCGTAGGAGCAGTAAAAAGATGGAAGCGTAATTAGAGAAATAGGTTTGGAATTCGAAGCTGTAGAAACAATCTGCAGCTTTTGGGCCGTTTTCCTTATTTATGTTGATTTTGCGCTTTGATGTGTCGATATTTTCTGACCTGCATGCTGGAACTGGTTTGAGTTCTCGCAATATGTATTGGCACAGTTAAAGTGTGCAAACATAAATTATGTACGTTGTTGCTATCACGAAGACCCATTTCAAAGGTAACTTTCCATCAGTTATTACTCCATGCTCCAAAGGAAACGCATCTAAGTGCGAGAAGGAAATCGAAAAACTGAGGGCTAATATAAGAATGCTGTGCACATGCATGATGCCAACACTTATGCTAAGGCTGGATAATCAGAGAGGCCAGAAAAAACCTGCAGTACAGGAAAACCTGGGTAGGGTCAAGACCTCCAGCAGCTCCCCACATAGCTCCGCTATCTTTATAAATGTAGGAAGTATCAGCATCAATGCACACAGCCTCATGCCAAGTCTAATAAACAGTGTCCGAACGAAAAGTTCTGCATGGAATTGATTGCATTAATAACTTTTAACATGCAAGCTTAAATTAGCAAATAGGAGCAGCAAGATTATATCTTGACCTTGCATTATATAAGTATTTTTAAGTTTAAACTTCAGTATAAAATCTTTGTGTTGTAAACTAGCTGAGCTCCAGTACTAATTTCATTCTCACACGCATGCAGTAATGCGAACAATAAAGAGTTCATAATTGCACTAGAGTTCATAATTTAGTTGAGAGCGATGATGCAGAAAATCAGGGATTGACGTGGAATTCAGGATCAGTTTCATTCATATCTTTACTCCGTGCTTTACTTCGTCTTACTAACAACGAGAAAACGGAAAGAAACAAGTACTCTGACGTGGAAAATTTGGTGAAAGGAGGGGATTTTATGTACCAATGAATATCTATACCACGCGAATTGAAGCCGACAGAAGTATTCAATAACATTTTACAGTGTTGGGGTGGTTGTGCAGTTGTGTGGTAGCAGACAAAGTAGCTGCTGACTGATTTACTGGGAAATAGGAAAGTTAATATCGGTCACGCAAACTCGTGCACTGGACCTTATGTGGCATGCAGTAATAGAAAGTTGTAGCAAAAGAAAATATTTGAAATACATTGAAATACAAGTTCGAGTTGAGATAAGTATAAATAGCGCTAGGCATGACAAGAGTATATTACTACATTCATGTGGAGGATCATATTAAAACTTTTCGTCGAGACTAGATAAATAGCATACTGTAACACTCTAAACGTACACATATAGTTATAACAATAAGAAACGAACTCACTCGGTTTTTGGTGTCCCAGAAATAAGATTAGGAGCGACACCAATTTCCCAGGTTCAGAACAGAGGGAGCTTGTACATCTGAGGAAAAACCAATCTCGTACCGAGAGAAAACTACGTCGGCCGTTCTTGAGTACGTAAACATATATTGTTCGTGACTGGGCCATAGTCCCGGACCATCGCAATGTAAGCGGTCCTCTTCAAAGTGCGTGATTTGTATATGGAAATGTGGATATGAAAGCTAAACCAGCCGTTCTTGTGCAGGGAATAAACAAATATTGTTCACAACTTGACAATTTGTCTCTGATATTGGTGGTTGTACCGCAACGTAACCGATCCTCTTGAACTTGTATAACATTCCCCATGGTCTTCCTGAGGTTCGAACCAAGACTTGTTATTCTTTCCATCCTGAAGCCTTATAGCTTTTGCTCACAACGTAACCTTTACATGTTTTTTTGGGTTTTGTTTTTTTGTGGTACAAGGTTTGATACCTTGGAACAAACTTTGAAACATTTCACTAGCACTGTTTACACCGGCTGAAGGAAATCCTTGCGAATGAGCAGCAGACGCATAAACTGTACCAAATGCCTTTAGTACAAAGAGGACCATTGTATGCATGATGGTGACAGCTATCTTTGGGAGAACCAGTTTAGGTTAGACCCAGTTTGCATCAGTTGTTCACATGCTAAGTTTCCAAAGTTCAAGTTATTATCATATTTTATATTTATTAACAGGACACGAGAATAAACGCCTTGTTCTATCAAGGTACTTGAGCTTTCCCTGAGCTATAATTGTTGCCGCATGCACTAATTGTGCTGACAGACTGGCAAGGCCTTAGGGAAAATGTAATCTTCTTGAACATATTACTTCATTAACCGCAATTTTTAGCTTTGCATAAATTGAATATTTAATATATATTGTTGTAATAATCTGTTGTTAGTGTGAAACTGATCGGTAAGTATAGGTTTCACAACCTTTGTAAATAATTTACTTTTAATACCATTGTATGAAACACGGTCCATTGAAAACCAGCTCCTAACGCTGAATGGCTACCGTGTTTAAAGAATTTTAATTAAATTAAATTAAATTAATGTGCTGCGGAACCTCATGCGCCCCCTTGCGCCCCCTCAAAAAAGGGTCGATCGGTACCTATATTTACTATTTACTAGTTACTACTTACTAAGATAAGAATAATTTATCACTCGCTATATTAAGTATCATGCACATCAGTCACTCAAACACAGAAACGGAAAAACGTTCTGACGTTTCGAGTGAAGGGCCTTCGTCAACATGCAGACCAGACGACGTTGAACCCTAATTACCGCGTTAAAGATTTTTATTATATAGAAGAACATTCATTCAATCTTTCCCGCTTCTTCCACTATAGCGTACACTGTAAAACGAATTCATTTGGTTAAAACTACCAATAAATTGGTTGTCTCTATGGGGTATTTTAACCAATTTATTTTTACAGTGTATAAAATCCCTCATCAAATGTGTAAAGAATATTGAACGTACTTAAGGTAATTGACTATTATAAACGTTCTTAACCTGAGTATCAAGACCTATATCAAAATATTCTTGACGTCTTAAACCGATTATAATCGGCAGTAGACCTGACCGACGCCAAGTACGTCTTTGTTCTTGTTATAATTGTTTTCCTTATGAGTATTAAACTGCACGCATGTATTTTGTTACGTTCAGATCGTATAACCTGTATATAAATATTACTGCTAGTTTGCTCTAGCTGTTTTAAATTTTTTTTACTAATGGTTAACACGGTTAAATGTTTTTATTTGGTACTATGTTTATGATAACTATGATATAAACGCACGATTTAGTCGTATTGCATGGGCATGGGCATGGGGTGTATACCACCAAACATGCATGTCTACGATGTCTATGTCATGTACGATACATGCATTGACTGCTTTCATTAAACTGTAGTGTAGTGTATTTAATCACCTTCACCGAATACTCGAATAGATTCTCTCCCTTTCTCAAGAATAACTGTAGTCCGCAAATGTTTTCCAAATAATGTTTACTACTACTAGAAAAAATGTTTGGTTCTACAACAACAATTCAAAATTGATTTAACATGCCAATGACTTTCTTGTTACAAAACTAACTTCATTGTTGTTTTTGTTTCATTGTGTTGAACAATCATTCGTAAAACCTGTTAATATATAGCCAGTTGAAACTGTCCCCTAAATAGACGACCAGCGCGCAAAAAGTGCTTAGAAAACACTTTCGATGGCATTTTGTGTTACAAGCAGGCAACCACCACCAAAATGTAGCTGATCTCTCACGAACACGACTATGTAGGTTGCCATCTCGATTTCGGCGTTTAAAACGTAAAATTTTGATGATTATTCTGTTAAATTTCAAGCTCCGCGGCTCTGTTTGTAAAAGCCGTGAATATTTTCCCCCGTATCCATGGCGACAAGCGTGTTTGTGACAGTGAGCTCTATATATATATATCTGGAGTGAGAACTTATGTCCAAAAAGTGAAGCCAAAGATGGCGGAAATTGACGTCCAGTGCCAATCCCTTTCTATTGTTTTCGACCGCGCGGTTTGCACAAGCCGGCAAGGAGTGTGCCGAAATTTCGTGTTTTTACTCCGATTTAAACAATAACATCATGATTTTATGAACTAATAACTTGATTAGCGATGCGATCTGTTAGAAAAAACTGGAATTAGCTAGAAAAATGGTATGAAAACTGTTTATGACCTTCATGAGTTTGGACGTCAATTGCCGCCATCTTTGGCTTCACTTGGCCTATTGGCCGAACATTAGAAGTTCTTACTCCAGATATATATGGAGCTCACTGGTTTGTGATAATCATTTTGATTGGTCAGATAATTTTATCTTGACAATGAGATTGCTTTAAGGTGGAACCAGAATTTTTCGCGAGTTAAATTACTTTAAAATCAAAATATCGGCCATTTTGAAACGTCACGGTTGCCATAGCAACGGTAGTTATGATACTTTTTTAAAATTTTTAGAACCCTTCAAGTATAGTTTTATGTATTTCAGATACATTTTTCCTCCTACAGTTAATAATTCCCAAAATTTATTTTCTATATCTTTAATTTTTCATTTTATACAAAATAATACAAAACTGTATCGAGCCACCTTAAAGCGCAAAGTTAGTTCAAAACGTAAAGAGGAAAGTATAACTCCTCGCACAGCCACAATATCAAAAAAGAAAAAGGAAGAATATAGTTATTCCTTTAATGTTTGTCTATTTTGCCAAGGTGGCAAACCAGGTGAGTCGCGAATCTCTTCTGAATTCTGATGATGGAAGAAGCAAGGCTGTCCAATCTGCAGCAATTGAGAGGAAAACCTTAATGACATAGCATCACTTGTTATAATTGACAGGGTTCTCAACGTTATTAGTCCAAATAGCAATTGTTCTGATATCAAATGGCACCACACGTGTTACAGCAACTTTACACATCAAGGGAAAATAGCTAGACTTATAAAGGACATTGCCATGGAGGGTGAGAAACAAAAAGCAGAACGCTCTTTATTTCGTTTATGTGGTGATTTACTTAGTGGGCTTGAGCCATGTATATGACATGGGAAATGTATGGGTATTTCATATGTTCAAAGAGCTCAAAGTGCACAAGCAAAGATCATGTTGTCGGAAGGATGAAGTTTATAGACAAGCAGCAAATTACAACGCTGAACGCTACATATTTGTCATATTTGATATTTGACATTCGCACAAACCAAGATGAATAGACCGGTCAAGTTTTAGGATAAGCAAAAAAGGCGTAGAGTTAGTTTGCTGTAGAGCTCTACAGCGCTACAACAAGGACTGAAAGCCTATAAAACAGCTTTCCTTCCTATTTGCACCGGAAGGAAACCAGGGTAAAAAATATGTTGTCATGACAACATATTCATGACAACATGGTAAAAATGGTGTCAAGTAGTTTCTTAAAAAGAAATTGGCGGAAAAGGGTGAACTTTTTTCCATAGGCGGATTTTCTGGGGGAGTGCGGGGGGGGGGGGGGGTGGCCACCCCCCAAAAAATATTTTGCACCCCCCAAAAAGTTTTCCCACCCCACCTAGAGAAATTTGCACCCCCACAAAAAATTTAAATGCTCATTGGGATAAATGACAGTAGTGTGATTGAAATAAAGATTTTGAACTAAGTAAGACTAAAAACAAGGATTTTGAACTAAATAAGACCAAAAGTCTCAAAATTTTCTGGGAGCTTCGCCCCCTTACTCCCATTGGCAACTGTATCCCCAGACCCCTGCTGCAGGTTGCTCGGCGGCGTTACGTACCCTGTCGCTCATCTCCCCCCCCCTAAATTTTTGGCACCCCCCCTAAATTTTCGGCACCCCCCCAGAGCAAAATCTGAAAATCCGCCTATGCTTTTTTCCACTGGAAAAGTGTTTGAATTAAAAGATGAAACCGGAATGAGATTGTTGTTAGCTAGTCCATGTCATGTCTTAATTATAAGATCACAGTGGTCTGTTTCATTCAGTCTACAGCTCTACAGCTCTACAACGTTTATACAGCGCTACAAAGCTACAGCTCTACAGCTCTACAACTCTACAGCTCTATAATGCTCTACAGCTCTACAACGTTACAGCTCTACAACTCTACAGCTCGACCACTCTACAGTTCTACAACTCTTACAGCTCTATACAACTCTATAGCTCGACAACTCTACAGTTCTACAACTCTACAACTCTACAGCTCTACAGCTCTACAATGCTCTACAACTCCACAGCTCTACAACGTTACAGCTCTACAACTCTACAACTCTACAGCTCGACAACTCTACAGTTCTACAACTCTACAACTCTACAACGTTACAGCTCAGCTCTACAACGCTACAGCTCTATACAACTCTATAGCTCGACAACTCTACAGTTCTACAACTCTACAACTCTACAGTTCTACAGTTCTACAGTTCTACAGCTCTACAACGTTACAGCTCTACAACTCTACAGCTCTACAGCTCTACAGCTCTACAGCTCTACGGCTCTACAGCTCTACAATTCTACAGTTCTACAACTCTACGGCTCTACAGCTCTACAGCTCTACGGGCTCCACAGCGCCACAGAATAAGTATTGATCTGTGACAGCGCTATACATCTCTACAACGCTACAGCTCTACAACGCTACAGCTCTACAATTTGAGAATTCTTAATTGTAGCTGGCTTCAGTGGCCGTGTATGGTCGGTGACGCGGTGCCGGATTATGAACAATGTACTGAATAGAAACACACATAAATTGCTGACAATGTATTATATCCAAATGGCTAATAATATTCTTGCAAATGCATGGGTAATAACTTGTTTTAACCGTTTATTTCATAAGGTCCAGGAACATTTTGTATAATATTTACTTTGGCTAAACAATTTTACAGTCGTTACTGCCACTGGCAAGTCAAAAGTCAAAAGTCTGTCGATGATTATGACTTTGTAAAAAGGATAAATACATTCTATTTGTATATTGACTATATATAGTAGGATATTTTTAATTTACATTACATCCTGCAGGGGCATAAGTCCACGATCTTGCAGGTTTGCATGCCCTGGGTGGCTGGGTCCAAGGGACGCCGTGGTTATAGGCTTTTTCTGATGCCTGGCTATACAGGGTGTATAAAAAAAACCTGGACAAATTTGAAATTGCTCTCAACTTCGCGAAGCGGCTCCAGGTACGAAGTTTTTTATTAATATAGATTGTTTGGGTATTTATAATATTGTATTATAAGAATAGGTAATAGAACCTCCACTGGCGTTAAATAATTGGTATACCATATTATATAATGAATGGTGTAAATGGCTTTTAAAACTAGACCGTGCTGTAGAAAGTCCAAAAGGCATATGAATAGCCTGCACTGCATGTATATCATACAGCCTTTATAGCAGGTCTTATAGATTGTGTATTGTTGGTAGTTACTGCGTGTAGGTGTGGTTTGTTTGGTGTATATATACTTTATTCACAGGGTCCGAAATATTGGCCATACTGTGAAATGCATATTGTATTACAATATTGCTGTAGAAAGTCCAGAGAGAGAGAGAGAGAGAGAGAGAGAATGGAAGATGCTGTGATGGCATTGAGCTATATCATATAAACGTACTAAATAATTATGAGTTATGTTCGCGTGGCGCAATTACAAATTTTGGCAACGTATATATTATCACTGTATAAATGTAGACAACAATTTCGGCGTGAAAAAATCTAATGAAAAAAATTTCCTGGAATTTTTTCCTAACGGGGAAAAGATTTAGCAGTTTTTAATAGGCTGTTGTCGAATTACTCATGGAAGTCACGGGGAATTAAGACAGTCATATAACAACACAGCGGCCCAACAAAGGTGTATGTCTGTGAACAGTAAATCATAGCATAGTGATCATAGTTAACTATTAGTGCATGAGTAAATATACTGTACGAGAAAGAATAGAAATAATCTTTAATTTATATGAAGTACTTCACACAACCGGAGGGCTAGAATATTGCTCCAACTCTAGAATATTAATAAACTTCATGACAACAGTAGTGCCATACTGCCATTAGGATCAGGCATGCCACTAGAGTGTCGGGCATGCGAGTCAAAGAGAAAGAAATCATTCATTTGCTTTATTAAGCTGGCCATCATATAGCCCTCGAGCTCTAATATTAAAATAGCATGACTGTCATTCAAGAAAATATTCAAAAGTGCTGTATGAATATCATAGTAAGGAAATTCAATTTCCCGATCAGTTATAACAAGCCCTTGAAGCTCCTTTCCATAAGTCGTAAACCAAATTTGGTTTTCATTTTTGCCAATTTGTTCTTCTAACACAATGGGTAGATCAATGTTATTTTGTGCCTCAATGGGCTCCACCACAATGGGTAGATCACTATTTATATTTTGAGCTACCTCCACGGCAGGGCTCTCACATCCTGTTGTTAGGAAATCCTTAGATTCAGGGTAAAAATTCCTTAGATTGACTAAAATTTCCTTAAAACCGTGACCGAGCCTGGTTCCAAGGAATATGACGCCTGGGAAGTAGTGTAAAAAGACGGAAAAAAGCCAGTGAAAAGGCGGGAAAAATTTATTTTGTTATCATCAGTCATATAGACAATATAAACAAGTGTAAAACAACTGTCAACACTAGTCAGACTCATATTAATAACAACAATTTTCATTTGTTGTCACATTTTGTTCAATTTTCATGATTTTTGTTAATAAAAGTAAATATTTCAGATAAAATTCAGAATTCCTTAGAAATTCCTTAAAAAATATAATTCCTCAAACAATTCCTTAAAATAGTAAAAAAAGGTCGAAATTTCCTTAGTTTAAGGAAATTTCCTTAAAAGTGAGAACCCTGCTCCACGGGTAGATTGTTTATATTTTGAGCTACCTCCACCACAGGCAGCCCAAGCTCACATTGTTGCTATAGTAATATTTTTTTTATTAATAATTTTTTATTATTGCTGTTTGTATATTATGGTATATTATGTGTATGTGTTATATCTGTTATGCTATTTGCCAGAAATGGTATGATGGAATTAAATATATATTTATTATTGATGGTTAGGGTACTTCATATTAGCAAATTATAGTGGAGTTAATAGTCAAATATAAATTGTCAGAAAATTGCTAAAATATTGTGTCAAATGAAGAAATAAAGTTACTTACTTCTACTACAAGTTGCAATCGACTTTTCGGTGTTGACTTGGTGTGATTTTAAATCCACTTTGAGGGGATGGTATTCTATGTAATAGTAAGGAGAAGGCAGGTAAATATAGCTCCAACGAACTCGCATCGGCTTCACAAATCCTTCTCGCGTCGCATAATAATGCATCGAATCCCCAAAAAAACAACAGATCCATAAAGCCCATTACATTTCACATCACATTCATCGTCTTCAGCAAACACAAGAGATTTTTTGTCGGTGAAAATCCATAATTTGTTCGATTTTCTGACAATCTCAGGCTCCGTGGCTGTCGATACCCGGGGATATTCAGTTGAGAGCTCGCGAGTTCGAATTACACTCTCTATTGTTATTGGTTCATTACATTGTTGTCGCGTGAACGCGTTCGAATCAACCAATAACAATAGAGAGTGTAATTCGAACTCGCGAGCTCTCAACTGAATATCCCCGGGTATCGACAGCCACGGAGCCTGAGATTGTCAGAAAATCGAACAAATTATGGATTTTCACCGACAAAAAATCTCTTGTGTTTGCTGAAGACGATGAATGTGATGTGAAATGTAATGGGCTTTATGGATCTGTTGTTTTTTTGGGGATTCGATGCATTATTATGCGACGCGAGAAGGATTTGTGAAGCCGATGCGAGTTCGTTGGAGCTATATTTACCTGCCTTCTCCTTACTATTACATAGAATACCATCCCCTCAAAGTGGATTTAAAATCACACCAAGTCAACACCGAAAAGTCGATTGCAACTTGTAGTAGAAGTAAGTAACTTTATTTCTTCATTTGACACAATATTTTAGCAATTTTCTGACAATTTATATTTGACTATTAACTCCACTATAATTTGCTAATATGAAGTACCCTAACCATCAATAATAAATATATATTTAATTCCATCATACCATTTCTGGCAAATAGCATAACAGATATAACACATACACATAATATACCATAATATACAAACAGCAATAATAAAAAATTATTAATAAAAAAAATATTACTATAGCAACAATGTGAGCTTGGGCTGCTGTGCCTCCACGGGTAGATTGTTTACCTCCACGGGTCGGATTGTTTCTATTTTCAATGGGTACCTCACGGGTAGATTGTTTTTATAATTTGTCAAGTGCTCAGCTCAGTGGTTAGTACTCGCTACGAGCAAACCATATTTGGTATAATATATATTACATTAATTTATCGTCGTACCCCCAACGCACATCTCCAGACGTGTTTACTCTAATTATGGCAACAGGACCCGCATCATTCGATAGCTTGTGAATTCCTCTTTTTAAGGATATCTTGTTTGTCCCGGTTCATATTAAGCGTATTGAACAGTACAGGTGTCATGGTCTCAATACTCCCCCGGTCTCAACAATCCCCTATTGCTATGCGCATGCGCGCGGAAGCGGTGTTGCATGTCAACAAATCTCGTGGTCTCAGTTCTCCCCTCGCTTCTGTCGCTGCTCGAACAATTTTCTTCACGTGCAAACACAATCGAAACTATTTTACTTTCATCAAAAGTCTTCAGTATGGCGCCACAACAAGAACCTAACGCAGAACCTGCTGTCGTAGCTGAATCTGAGCGTAAAACGAGAAGCAATCGCATGGCTCAACACAACGAAAAATGCGAGCGTATCGTGCATTATTTACGCCATGGTAAACATCAAGATGGTTTGACCAAAAATCAACAGCGAACTGTTCGTGGCCAAGCTAAGAATTATATTCTGGATGAGACAAGTAAGTTTATATCACATCTACTTTGAAAATGAACACGTAACAAACGGATTAATTGGATAAATATTTACAATTTTTAATAGTCAATACGTCCATGACTCCATAGTCCATGTGGCCTATTGCACCTCGCCACCACTGGTACCTCGCCACCACTCAGCAGCTCACCACCACTCAGCAACTGTACCTCAGCCAGTGACAGCACCTCACCAACATCTAGTGATGGCACCTTACCAGATGACAAGTACAGTCAGCCACCAGCCAATGACAACACCTCACCACCACCTGATGAAAAGACTCTGCCACAACCATCATACAAGGTCACCAAAAACACACAAAAAAGGAGACCCAAACAAGTTTTGCGTTCGTTTCCAAATCCGAAGACTGGCAACTTGGTGTCAACAACCCTGCAAGCAGACTACTGGCTGACAGATGAACACATCGATCATGTCCAGTGGTTGATCTCAAAAAAGTTTCCTGGTGCAACAGGTTTGCACTCCGTGTTAGCCTTTGAAAGTAAAATGCCAAAGGTAGAGAAGAAAGAAGACTTTGTGCAGGTTATCAACATGGGTGGAAATCACTGGGTGACAGTCACCAACATCGGTTGTGAAAGCAAAAGAATTAAAGTTTATGACTCTCTGAACTATCTCTATGCTGAACTCCGAAAGAGCGATAGACAGAAGTTCCACACCTCATTGGCAGCATTGCTCAACACAAGCTTGGCAGACATGGTGATCGAGAGGCCATCAATGGTACAGCAAAAAAGCTGTTCTGACTGTGGCCTTTTTGCCCTAGCAGTTATTGTCAGCCTTTGTAATGGTGATGACCCTGGGCTTCAAGTATATGACCAAAGTGTCATGAGAGTACATTTAGCTCTTTGTATGCAGTGTGAAGATATTACTAGATTTCCAGTTAAGTCTTCAAGATGTGTTGTGGGACTTGGTGATGAAGAAACAGTACAACTATTCTGCCATTGCAGAATGCCATATAGTGATGGTGTATTTATGATTGAGTGCTCAAAATGTTTCAATTGGTTTCATCGATCATGTGAGAAGGTTCCAAGAACTGTCACAAGCAAAACAATGTTTTATTGTAAAAATTGTAAATAAATTTAATTTGTAAATACTTCATGTACATAATGTATAAACTATTCTGAGTTATCTCTTTTAAAAATTATAACAGGAGTTACCCCAGACTGGGGAGTATTCAGACCAGTTTCGATAGTCCTCAGTCTGAGTTACCTCATTTAAAAAATTATAACAGGAGATCTCAGACTGGGGAGTATTCAGACCAGTCTTGATACTCCTCAGTCTGAGTTACCTCATTTAAAAAAATATAACAGGAGATCTCAGACTGGGGAGTATTCAGACCAGTCTTGATACTCCTCAGTCTGAGTTATCTCATTTAAAAAATTAGAACAGGATATATCCCAGACTGGGGAGTATTCAGACCAGTCTTGACTCCTCAGTCTGAGTTATCTCATTTAAAAATCATAACAGGAGATTAGGTAGATCCCAGACTGCGCCCTGGGGAGTATTCAAACCTGGGTATCGATACTCCTCAGTCTGAGTTATCTCTTTTAAAAATTATAACAGGAGATATCTCAGACTGGGGAGTATTCAGACCAGTCTTGATACTCCTCAGTCTGAGTTATCTCATTTAAAAAATTATAACAAGAGAAAAATTATAAAAGATATCCCAGACTGGGGAGTATTCAGACCAGTCTCAATTTGCAATACTCCCCAGTGGCCAGTCTGAGTTATCTGTAAAATATGTTATCTTAAAAAATATGCAAAAGTAATCATATTTATAAAGAAATAATACGATATTTAACGTCCTTACCATATCTAACAATAACGTGCCTTCACGAGAGTATTTTTAAAGTCTTTTTTTTGTAAATACGCAAAGATAAAAAGCAAAAATATAAAGAGGATAACTCAGACTGGGGGAGCGTTCAGACCAGCTAGCTACGTGCTCAGCGGTCCGCTGTTTCGGCGCATGCGCAGATAATGAAAGGGGATAATTCAGACTGGGGGAACGCTGAGACCGTGACACCGGCAATCGATTCCTCGTGATGTCATTGCCTAGATGGCGGATTTTCATTGGTTTATAGCAAGCAACACTGACCTTATATGGCATTTCGTAATTTATTTCGCGTGCGGGAATCAAATTTCAACGATTTCGGCATTTGTATGCGACTTTAAAGGACATTGGCAACGAAAATTTTTATTCCTTATATTTATAGAGCATGCCTACGGAATACTTAATTTCATAGTTTCCCTTGTCCATCGCATTTAGTTGTTGAGAAAATTTGTGACAAAGTTCAACAGTCGTCCGCCATTTTGAAAAAAACGGCGTATGCTAATTTATGCATGAATACATTAAATGACGTCATTAGATGGGTTGACACAATTTCTCTATTATAAAATCTATAGTGTTTACCACACGCGGTAAACTTTGCGGCAAAATAGACGGCAGAAAGGTTTTAACAAGTGTGTAACATGTTTGTACCACTACTTTTGATACTATTTGTTCCAATTCCGCGTGAAATAGACGCATAAATTCGAATATCACATAGGAAATCCTTATGCAATGTTATGCTATTATTGTCTATATCCCCTGAATGTCTCGCTGGTAAATGCATAAAAATTGCTCAAATTGCAAAACAATCAAATCTCTATCAGGACGTTCAGTTACCAGTTCCAATTATTATTGAAAATACAACAGAATGTAGTCTTGTGGTAATAACTGTTTATGTATTGTTAGACGGCAAAGCTGTTTATGTATTGTAGCCTATACTATTAATACTAACTATTAAACCTAAGTAGCTGGCGCAATTATGATATACATTCAAAATACACAAGAATAAAGGCCTAAAAATTTGGATAGTTCATCATTGAGATTTGAACTACTCCTTTTATACTTTCAATGCAGTTGGACAGTGTAGTATAAAGAAGCGCTATTACATAAAACAAACTACAAATAGCATGCTGTATTCGCATTCAAGGTATATTATTGATTGTTGTAGAGTATATCGCTTCATCGCTTGTATTGACAGTGCAAATTTAAGTTACCCATGATTATTGAAATAAAAGTATAAAACAAACAAGATTAATACAACTACAGTCATTTTGAAAAGCGAAGAGAATACCGATATGTCAGTTAATAGCAAGTCTTCAGTGCGGCAACGCATTAAATTATTAATTTCTATTTTAATGATCAGTTATTCCCTATCCCTACCCATATGCGCGTCTTGACTTTTCGTAAAAAGAGTATAACAAAAGATCTAAAATATTAGAGTTCTCACTTCTATAATTGATATTGTGTGTTGACGCAATTAATAACTATATTTACTGAATTACTGTAATGGGAATCGCTACATTTTCGGCAATATTTTTACCAGCTTCATCATGTATAATTCACCAAACTATTTAGCCACACATATGAAACTGAATTTAAGCCAGAGAACAGCTATAGTCTGGCTTTTTTCTATAAACTAGCTAGATATACTAAATAATGTACTATATTGACGACAGCTTCATATTTCCCGTCAAAACAATAGAAGCTCAAAACTTCATAATCATATGAATCGCGTGAATAACTATTCTTTAAAACTTGAATATAGATTGTTTTCAAACGAATATTACTTGCATCCAATAATTCTGCACCAGATTTATTTTTCAGTAACATTCAAGGCTTTAGTTTAGCTCCAGATATTTATAGGTCAAGGTGCTCAAAATCGCTGGTTGACAATTCGTTCAACCTTTCTCGGTGTCTCGAGTTTATAATTATATAATATAACATTTCAAACATCTCTTCTCGTGTCTTCGGTTAAAGAATGTATCCTACAACAACAGATGGTTCCTGAAACCTTTTCCAGAGTGTATGACGACACAAAATACTATAGTATAGCTTCAATAATACCCCAATCATTCACAAACGCGTGACACAACTAAACCACGCAAGTTGTAACATTCGCCATTCCTTTCCTTCTTACACGCTTAATATGGCTTTACCCGATAGTGTAGCATTTCCTTAGTTCTCCTGCCTGGTTGTGAGAATTTTTGTTCATTATAACGCGCAAAAACGACATATTTTTAGTTACCAAAATCTTCACGCAATATAAATCCCTATGTTGTTTTGAAGCGAACCCATCTAATGACGTCACAAAGGTCATTGACCCCAAAGATAATTTTTTGAGAATTTGATCCAAGATGGCGGCCGATGAGCAAATTTATCACATTTTACTTGCACTTTACTCGCAAACAAAAATGTTACAGCAAAAAATAGTAACATTCTCATAGTTAGGTGGTCCAGTAAGATTAAATAAGCCAATAAAAATTTTCGTTGCCAATGTCCTTTAAAAAAATAAAAAGTTCTACTTCTTTTTATTTTATTTATTTAGATTTGCCACTAACATAACAATGATATAGGACTATAAAATTACTTGGAAAGAATATGTGGCAGGGTTCACGCAACAGCTTACGCCAATTACTGCGGTCCCAATTTACAATTACATATTACATGGTATACTAGGGTCCTGCAAGGTAGGGAATGCTGCGGGACTGTTATTATTCTTTAGCTTCTTGAAACAAACATGCAAACAAATATGCAACACAAATTATATTCAGTAGGCGGTAATTATTGGCATTGACCCAGTGGCTTGCGCGCTGTCAGTAGATGCATACCCTAGCATAGTTTGCAGAGACAAACTAAATATATCACGAAACATGAAAGACATCAAATTTTGTAACATCTATTTCAAAATATCAATATTTTCCATGTATTGTTCTTCCACATGGAATTCCCACATGAAACCCATGTTTACTGCGATGAGTAATTTGACACTGCCACGCAAGGAAATTTGCATATTTTTGTAGTGTATACATGTGCGCAAAATAATTTTGCATTTGAAAAGCTATAAACGAAAGCATTGTTCCATCATTCTGTTCTTACTTTGCTGGATATGCGAGTCACCTACATGTAAAGCACAACTCATTTCAACTCATTGCCATTCGACTATTTATCTTAGTGCGCGCAGAACTGAGACCCTGTCTGTTCTGACAATAATATGTGAACGCGACCAGACAAAAATATTAAGTCCATTGTAAAATAGGAATAAAAACATATTTATATGCCTACAGTAGCCTATTTAATAGGTCAAACCTAGCCTGCGTAGCAGACGGTCATCCCGCGGAACTCCTAAAAGGCGGGCAAGGCAGAAGCTGGAAAGACCGTCTGCTCTCAGAGGAGGAATGAAGGTCTTCCCGAAATGCAACGCGCGCCGGGGCGGTTTATCATATATAATCAATTTCTCGGCCTGCTCCGTTATTGTTCGATTGTTGCTCGCTGCGTTCACATATCACATTTCAGAGATTATAGTAAAATATTTTAAAATGGCGAGTTTTCGCAGTATTAGTGGGATGAAAGCTTCTGAATTAGATGGCATGGACTTCTTTATGTTTATTGTGTGTCGAAAAACCCTGTGAATATGATCATAGATGGGTTACCGTGCGACGTGCGTTCAACTAGAATGCTGCGAGGTTCATATAAGTTTTACGGATAGTTTGGACATTCGACGAACAGCCCTTATTCCATCAGTTGTTAAAGGCATAAAAATCGAAGAAATGTTCGCCGATTGTAGTAGCCCTGCATTGATAGAAGTGCATACCAGTTGCGTTTTCAAGGTGAGATGATTTAAACGCATGCTTTTAAGTTTTAATACTGTATATACATAATTTTGATTGAAATACATTTTGTATATTTCAAACAAATTGAAACTTTAAAAACAGATAAGATAGATAAGAAATACACACAATGTGTTTACAGTACATAAATATCTTTGAATAAGAAATTATTTAATCAGTAAAAATGTAGTGAAAATTGATTATAATATATAAATATATTTGATATAATTCAGGACATAAAATATATTTTTTATTTGTTTTTTATATTAATATTAAACACGCCATTGTTAGACTGATATTTAAGTCCTTTACCTTGACTTTGTTCCTACTCAATATGTTTCTTACTTCCATGTGTAGTTCCACGACCGCATTGAAATCAGGGATGGATGTGGCCTATGTAATATTGTCATGTTGTGGGAGTTTGATATTTTACCATCACCAACATCCCAAGCAGTCCCTCCAGGTGACCTGGATATTCAAAATGACGAGCTGGATAATGTACTTCCACAATACCTTTAGACAATCCAACTGAATGTAATTGTTTTAAACAACTACTAAATCCTATTTGTTTGGCAAATATTGATACACACCGAGTGGTAGAGAACGAAGACCTGTCTAGTGGTGCTAGTGTTGGTGAAACTGAGGCAGTGAATGTAGATGAAGTTGAGAAAATTCAACAATTGACAGAAATTTTGGATGTGGAAAATACTGCCTTTGGTGACAATGTGGATGATGAAATGTCTGATGATGAGGACAATAGTTTGGATGTTATATCTATGTATTTTGAAAAGTTTGTTGTTGTTGGATCTTGGCAAGAAAACAGATACCAAGCGTGCTCACAAGGTGCATGTGGAGAAGGTCATCAAACCTAGAGTTGACATTCAAAGTGGAACATGAACCAGACAATGTTCGAGACACAAATGCATTGAAATTTTTAGTGTTTCAGAATGACACCTGGCATATAATTGGCTATTATATTATATTATATTGGGTGGTATTCTTAGTGGATGGTTTAACTATGAAATAATGGAATAAAGCATTAATTTTTCCAGTATTACAAAGATGTGAAGTTGAAACATAAAGAAAACTGATTCACAAGTCACAACAACTATTCTCTATAAGGTAGAAGTATAATTTTAAACCAGCTAGGATTGATCTGCAAACTGGAATAAAATTTTGCTCCATATCATAATATTGTCACAGAACAATAAAAAACAATCATATTTGTAAAGAAATAAATGGTGCTTAAAGATGGTCAGATGGACATTCATTCAACATTCGAACGTCATAAATCTTTCTATAGATTACTAATAACCCATTTACTGAGTACTGCTCCACTGACAAGTTCAATTGTCTGGTGTTAAGGACAGAATAATACTTAAGTAGGCAACTTCTCAGGGAGTTACATATAGTTTTAAGTAGAAGTTTAGTAACTTAATTGACAGGAGGATGTTAGAAGAAATGCTGCATTGAATATGTCGGGCAGCATCATCCCAGAAATTGTTGTTATAACTAAATGATGGCCACTCTTGGACAGCAGAACGTTGTCCATATTTTCGATCTGTTTTCGCAATTGATATGAATTCAATAAATGCTTTGTTTTCCTCAAAGGTCCACTTATGATGTTTTACTGGGGACTTCTTTGTAGGAGTCAGCCTAATCTTTCTGCCAGGAAACTTTATAAAACAAAAAAATATTAAATGCTTAAATAGTTCTTAGAACCACTCGGCATAATTATTACAGTCAAACCAGATGTTCTCGAGCTTGCGAGCAACATTGTCGCACAATATTGCAATTTTGACTGGGAGAAGATTGCTCTGAGCAATTGCTTTCAAACGATTATTATGTACAGGTAAGACATTGCTGCTGACAGAGTGGCACTGGGGTACAAGTAAAAATTCTTGTAATTCTCTGCCAATCCCATATTAGTCCTGGTTTTGGGATATTGGGGTTTACATTGACTGACCAGTGCATAATTGTATTTGGCAAGACAGAAAACGTCAGAATATGAACCATGACTGCAAGTACTGTGCAGCTATTGATGTAATTTTCTTGATTATTACATGCTCAGAGAGATCTGTTATGATACTTGCATATAATTGAATATACAAATTACAATTTATACCTTTGTCTTTGGTGATGTTGTGTAACTCTTAAACAAAGATCGACTGGTTGTTGAAGTCTTCTTGTTTTTCGATCTGGTTTCCCTGGTGTATCACCAATAGAAGTATATACACGCTTAGCACTTTCATTTTCTTCCTCACTAATGACAGCATCGCTATTATTAGTTGCCATTATTATAATACTGCAAAGTTTACTCTATAAATGAAAAAATACAATAAAATGTACTCAAATATAACGAAACCTAACCATAAAGGTAACAATGAAATAAAATAGGTAGCAACACATGTCAAAGTTATCATAGAAAATAGCGATCCATTGAAGTAGTAATTTCGTCGCGCCAAAACCACCTCCACGGGGGCATATTCCCGCCATCAGGGTTAGAATATAGCAAAAAATAGCTCATTTTCAAACCGCGATAACTCTTCGGTTTTATGGAGTAAATTCATGTTTTAAAGTATCACTATAAAGAGTAAACATTCCTGAATTCACTGATATGATTTTATTTTAGTTTCCTTGTAAAAAAGTATAATTTACTCATGAATATTTCAATGCCATCAGGGTTAGAATACAGCAAAAATAGCTCATTTTCAAACCGCGATAACTCTTCGGTTTTATGGAGTAAATTCATGTTTTAAAGTATCACTATAAAGAGTAAACATTCCTGAATTCACTGATATGATTTTATTTTAGTTTCCTTGTAAAAAAGTATAATTTACTCATGAATATTTCAATGCCACTTTAAGGTCATGTTCACTGACCCGAAACATGCATAAATACAATGGGAATTTAACATAACTAAAATGCGATATATATACAAAATTATTCCAAAATTCTTTTATTAAATTACTAAACAAAAAGTTATCAAAACATACCTTTGAGAAAACGAGATCTTCACAGCAAAATTCGCAATACATTTCAACAGTTTTTAATCGAACGACGCGTTGAAAATAAAGATTTTGAATAATAATGAGCCGCATTGGGGCGCGTTGCATTTCGGGAAGACCTTCATTCCTCCTCTGGTCTGCTCACTGCAAGGTTTGGCAGTGTATTTTATATGTCCGTCCACCAGTGGACGGGAATTGATGATTGGCTGTACTATTTTTACCGCTGTCAATCAATAGGAAATGTATTTTAAGGAACGAGACGCCAACTGTTAATTCTGAAACGTAAATGAGAGGTCCAACGGCACTTGTTTCTACAGTATAGGTTTAGGTTTTATCTTGAAAATAATCCACAGCGTTATATCGCTATACCGTTCAGCAGGAACGTTAAGTTTTTTATTTAAAATTGCGCTGTTTGTTTACATAAGTAATGACATCTATTTTTAGCTGTGATTTTAGTCTATTGTTAGGGCCTGTTCTATGATCCCACTTACCGAGACGTCTCGTCTAGCGGGACGAATATTTCTGTGTGTTCATATGGAGTTTTTCATCCCTCTTGCCGAGATGAAATTACAATGTTGTTCTATAATTAGCGTTGCAAAACATGTACATTTCATGCACGCAACACAAATATTTTAACGATTTTGTTGTTGCTTTTTATTTTTTTGCAATAAAAAGCATTGGTTTAGCAACATATTTCATGCTTGATTCTAAAACAAACATAAAACTACGTAAAAATCGTCAAATTAAGCGGCAAAATCGGAAATTTAGTTTCTCGATTTCATCCCGGTAGGCGGGCTGGCGTGTTCATATGGAATATTTTTCATCCGGCCTACCTATGATCTCGGCTCTCACAGGCGAGATCTCGCCAAGCGGGCCAGCCCGCTTTCTCATATGAACACGATGTAAATTTTTATAGTAAAAGTACTAGGAGGCGAGATCATAGGTAGGCGAGACGTCTCGGTAAGCGGGATCATATGAACAGGCCCTTAGTTACTTCTTGAAAGGGGGCGGCAATCAAATACACTGCCAAACCTTGCAGACGGTCTTTCGCCTCCTCAGTCTTGCCCGTTTTTGGGTGTTTCGCCGCAGGACCGTCTACCTCGCAGGCTAGGTCAAACCTTGCACAAATCAGAAGGATTCAGTCAGACAATTTAGACGATCAATTGCATATCTGTGACTCTGTGTCAAGTTCACACGGAGTCACAATCGTCAAGCGGCATACACGAAACATCGCTTGATGCAAAATATGGAAATCAGCAAGAGAAAGCAAACGCGAATGGATAGAAAAACCTTTTAAAGACATCTCTATGTAAGACTTCCATGCTTTACAGCACTAACAGCTCAAGCAAAGTCGATAGCACATTAGCAGAATATATAGTTTATATATAAACAGACACTGAATCTAGCTGCGATCGATTGTGTGCTTTCAGCGTTTCATAGATATATAAATTGAGATTGCCAACTTTCCAAAAAGGAGTAAACAAATGTAAACGTAACATATAAGACAAAATATCCTACCTTGAATGCTCAAAATAGACTTGAAAAAGCTTTAGAAATTCGATAAAAATTCTCCGTCCGTCAAAATCGAAAAGCACATGGAACTGAGCGAGTTTAAAATTTGTGTCCTGCGCATAGCAAGCGCGCACGACCACAATTCCATGCGCTAAATAAAATTTACTTCAAAACTCCCTCTCTGCACATATTAGGCTGCTGCTACGCTCGCTCGCTTCAGGCTCGCTCGCTCCGCAGCAATTATACAGTTACAAAGTTACAAATGAACATTGAACATTAGTTGTTGTTAATTGCAACATATCCAAATTAATTTGCACACATGTTCATAAATTATCTAAAAAAATTACAATTATTGTTGAAATAAATCGGTATTGCCAGAGCAGGATTTATTATTTTCGAGCAAGTGTTACCACACAAATTGTAGCTCATAAAAAAGGAATATTATTGGAAAGTTTCATTGCATTTGAAATGCAACTCAACCAGGGCTCTGCAAAGTCGCGGAGATTTTTATTTACGAGTTTGTACTTTGTAGTGTGTAAACCAAAGGTAGGAAAGCGAAATGAATATGTTTACACTACGAGGTGTTTGAAAGGGGCTGAATCGGCCGCATAGCGTGTAAACAAACACAATTTACTTCTCTAAAGAGCTCGTAAAACGCTGAATCGCGAACGGTGGTATTGTCATCTACATAGCATGCACTGAACCGAAGATATGAACCTGCATGCAAAATTGCTGCAAAAATTAACCTTACTCTATGACCGAACGATAAATACCATACTTTACAAAGCAGCACTTCAAAGTCGAAGAAACACCACAAAAACCTTGATTTTTTCAATTTCTATCCAAAATTACGCGTGGCAACCGGACAAATCTTCTTAACAACATCAATCCGAAGATGCCTGGCTAGGTTGCCTGCTTGTAACAAAAAATGCCATCGACAGTCAATTTTTTTGCACTTGGCTGGTCTTCTAAAAGCTCATATCTCTAGTTTACAAGACGCTTTACTTGCAAGTATATTTAAGAAGACTTACCAAAGTTGAGGAATGGTGACAGATGAATAGATATTTTACTGTAACATTCTGCAACAAATCGATCTTAACGGCGTCAACTGTATTTTGTGTTTGAAATAACACCTTAATTTGTCAGTCTCTCAACATACTTGTAAGGAGATAATTGGCTGTTGAGACATTTGCATTAGTTTAATTAAAGTTCCTAGTATATCAACTTGAAATTTATTGCTTCATTGATTAGAATACAATATAAAACTCTAAACCAGTATCAACATGATCAAATTTCACAGCGTGGTGTATGGAATGCCTGTTGTATCCTATACATATACCCATATCTGTCAATCTGTTGTACATATCTATCTATTAATTCTAACAATAATTAATTAGTCTTTGATTCTCACTCGTACGCGTAACATCATAGCGGTCTTATATAAGCACAAATAACGAAATACAAAAGTGGCGACAAGGATAACTAAGAAAGATGAGTGACGATGATGGCACTACATCTTCTGGAACAGAACAAGCAGCATCAAACCAGCATCAAATCCGGGAAACCCTAGTGCACAGCTCACTGCGACAGGAATCTGTGTCACCAGCTGGCACTGTTTCCTGTGGTCGTGCTAAGTGCTACACTTGTAAGCATTTGAACCTCGCCACCTGTATTTCGGCTCCAAAGTCTCAGTTTGTCGTCAAGCACAGTTTCACGTGCATCTCCTCCAACCTCGTTTACTGCATCTCTTGCAGCAAATGTGGCTTGCTCTACATCGGAGAAACTGGAAGACGTTTAGGCGATAGGTTTGCTGAGCACTTGCGTGATGTTAAGAACAATGTGCACAACAAACCGGTTGCTAGGCACTTCAACAGTGCCAACCACTCCTTTTCTGATATGAAAATATGCGCCATTCATCCCATTATTGGTGGCAATGATACCCGTCGGAAGCAAGAAAAGCGTCTCATTTTTAAACTTGGCACCATTCAGCCTGATGGTATCAATGAGCGCCTCTCCTTCATCTAGCTCATTCTTTTCTCTTAAATACTTCTTATATACTTTCCTCTATATCCCCTCTTCCCTTCCCTTGTACGTATAATATTGTGGCAATTGATGGCCAAGTCTCGTGACCATACCTTGCAAAATGAGCAAATAATGGACCTTTAATAGAGCACATTTGCGTGCTACAGAATTAAAACTGTAGGGAGCCTCCTTAATACATGCTTGTTGAAGTTTGAAATACAGTGATTCATGATGTCAAATGTGTAGTCTTGTAAATATAAGCAAATAAAGCAGACAACCAATCAATTTCTGTGCGGAAAAGACTAAATTTTGAGGGCATTTTTTCCGACTTTGGCAGCAACTTTTTCCATTTTTAGCAACTTTTTCGCAATTTACTAGCACAATCTGTCTGTGCCTATTTCAATTCTTCTTTATATGCGGTGCTTTCTTCTTTATATGCGGTGCTTTCTTCTTTATATGCGGTGCTTTCTTCTTTATATGCGGTGCTTTCTTCTTTATATGCGGTGCTTTCTTCTTTATATGCAAAAGCTTTATCTTGAATGTCCTTATGTGGTACCCAATCTTCCTATTTTTTCTCGCGGACAGTGCAGCTATGTGTTCCTAACTGCAGAGAATTACGCATGATTGAATGTCCATGGACTGTGAGAAACCTGAAAGCAACTCTTGGCAGTCAATCTAAAATCTATGCTAGACCCATTCAAAGAAATCTTTCAACTAGTTCAATCCAGCCTGATGCCAATATCCAGGTTAACGAAAAAGCGAAGGCTGCCAGAAAGAGTTTATGTTGAATGAACTGCTCGGTCATCTATACACCTGTACAGCTGGCATTTTATCAGATTCTTCCGATGAAACTGATTCCAACCAGCTACGACAAATTCAATCTACCAATGTTGCAGCACATATGGACAATAACAGTGAGCAACACACTACTTTAGGGGAAATATTCGAACAACAAACAACTAATGTTGACCAACAACCGAGCAACAGTGTTGAACAACTAACAAGCAGCAATGAAAATCGTGTCAGTGTTCATATTGAACAACCTAGCATTAACATTGAAACAAACAATTCAGCAATTGTAAGTGAGCAAATAAACTTGAGCGGTCCACATCAGGATATTAATGATAGCAGCCCTATTCTTGTAGAAGATGACATGCTCGCATGCATGGTCCTATGGATATGCAAAAACTCAATCACCTTGTTGATGAAGTAGTAGAGCAGTGCAAGAAAAGCAATATGGTCAGTAACAAAGAAATTCTTCGTTTATTACAGTCAAAAATACTACAAGGGAGGAGTCTGGATATTAAAAGAGAAGATGTGTGCCCAGAAGGTGAGACAAACTACATTTATGTGGATCGTGACAACTTATTGGAAACTGCATTGGATGAGATAGCAGCGATAGAAAATATTTTGCTTACATTGCACGCGTCCAATTTTATGGAGAGGTATAGTACTGAAATGTTTATAGTCACAAAAACTTGCATTCTAATATTAAGTCTTTTCCAGAGGTTCATTGTAGTAGTTTATACTATCGCAGTTAAGAAAGGAGTCTCATCCCTCCTTTTCAATTATCCTCTTATAACAATGCCCGCTTTTTGTAACGGTAACTGTTTGTAAGCGCGTGCGCAAATCCATATACCTAATAAAACATGAACTTTACTTTTTAAATCAAGTGTCTGAGCCCCCTCCCCCTCTCAATGTTGATAAATGAACAAATAAGACGTTCACGAAAATGCTTCATACAATACAACATTGAAGGGGCGAGGGGGGGGGGGCGTTATACCATGGAAAAGTAATGTATGACCGTCGACTCGTTTGTCCAAGGTGAACTGTCCACATAATGTTTGCTAGGATTGTCTGACTAGAAAGACGAAGAAAAACCATCGTTAAATTTCACTTAACTGTTGAAATACAATACAGTCGAACCTCTATTAAGCGGCCACCCTCGGGGATCGGCTTTGTGGCCGCTTAATAGAGGTGGCCGCTAAATAGAGGTACGCAATAATTAGGCCTTGGGCGTGGTCAAATGTCTATTTATTCAATCATAAATCACCGATGACAGTAATAAGTAGATTTTAGAAAGATCAAGAAGTAATTGTTAACAAAAGAGTTTTCAAACTTGGTCCAAGAACTACACAAAGCGGTAGCAAAAGACTAACAACTTAAATTTGGAAAAGTGCAATATGTTCGACCATATACGTTTACTATTAGCAGTCTATGTTGGCTTAAAATAGTCCTTAATTTGCATTTGTCGCCGCGGTGCATTGAGTTTCAAAGCACAGAGCAAATCATTTGTCTTAGATATTGATTGAGCTAGCTCCTCATATCCGTTATAAATTGCAAAATTTCGCAGATCCTCAGCATGCCCAATTGCCTCCGTCAACGACTCCAGTTCAGGTTCTTGTAAATCTCTGTCATATTCGTCATCGCTTACTGAGTTCGCTGTATCTGACGAAGCGGATAAATCATTAAGATTGTCTCCCAGCAATTCCTCGCGAACAACTTCCCTCCAGTTCGGGTCAGAATTGTCGATGTAGCCAGGACAAACTTCAAGATCGTCTTCGGTCGATATGTACTCTTCTGCAGTACAAGGCACTTCGAATCTGCTCAGAAGTTCCTGAAGATCTTGCAGTTCCTCTCCTTCAAAGGGATCGTCTTCGATAGCGATTTCTTGCGGAGACAATCCCGTCTTCTTGAAGCATCTTTGGATTGTATCAGAGGACACTTCGTCCCAAGCCTGTCTTCCCCATTCGATGGACATAAGAAGATTCACAGATTTCACAATGTCGCTCGCACTCTTGGACCCGTCGACTTGACCACATACATAGCGAAGCAATCGCTTTTGTACTTAACTTTCCAGTTGGCAATGATACCAGCGTCCAGTGGTTGAGTCTTGGATGTGGTATTCTTTGGCAAAACACAATGTTTATGTTCGAAAAGCTGTCCTTCAAGCTTTGTGGATGACAAGGGCATTATCCATAAACAGCAAAATACGTCTGTTCTTTCGCTTCAATTGACGATTAAGTTTTGACAAAACTTCAGTCATAATACCCGTGTTCATCCAGGCTTTGGCATTTGAAAAATAGTTGCATTTGGACGGACGCTTGTTGTCCTTTAAATGCTTGAAGCATCGCGGTTTTGCAGACTTCCCGATAACAATGGGATCTTCCTTATCCCCTGCGGCATTAACAAAAAATGCCCACGTGATGCGCATCTTTGCGTTTTTGCCGCCACTGCATCTTTTCCTCTTTCGCTGAGAGTCTTCTCAGGAAGACCACATAAAAACTTCCAGTTTCATCCATGTTCCACACATCTTCTTCCTTCCATCCTCTGGTGATTTCTCCTGCCCTTTCACTCCAGCTTTCAACTGTTTCCGGTCTCACGCCTCCCTCTTCGCCTGCCACGGTCATATTGCATATGTTATGTTGTTTCTTGAATTTTTCCAGCCAACCATTTGATGCTGTAAAACCTATCATTTCTAGCCTTTCTGCTATTACTAGGGCCTCTTCTTGAAGCATTGGTCCGGAAACTGGTATGTTAGAGTTTCTACACATGGTGTACCACTCCCACACGGGTTTGTTCACATCCGAATATTTGGCTGTGCGCTGTCGCTTTTGCTGACTTCGTTCATCAGTGCTTTCGTGCAAAGCAAGTATAGATGCCTTGTTTTTTATGATGGTTTGGATCTGTGTTCTTCCAGTTTGAAAGTGTTCTGCTATTTTTCTGGCTCCGAGATCAGGGTGATCTTTAGCAAATCTGATTACGGCAACTTTTTCAGACAGGTCAAGACATTTGCGCTTGTTCGTGAAGGTTGAGCAGCGATCAGTTGGACGGCTGTTACTGTGGCCGGTCTTCAGCTTTGTTTAACACCAGCTTTACATGTTGCCTGTTCTTTTATGTTCTCGGTTGCATCTTTGCAAGAATGACAAAGGACACACTTGAGCCAGCTTTCCAACCAGGTGTCTCTTCAGGAGCGGCAGTGGAACAGGTAGCTGACCTGTTACATACAGCTTTTCTGCAACTCAAACATTCGTAATTTGTTTCACTACCACACGTTTGACAAAATGCGGTACTCGTCAACTCAGACATTTCCAATTGAATACCTTACATTGTTATGGCGCTTTACCTCCCAACTGTAATGCTACACTCATTTCCGTTCACACCTGTATACGTCTTAATTTTGCCAGCCAAAAGATCAGAAATACATAGCATAGAAATGTCCTCCACGGAAACATTTAAAGTAATTTCGTTTATCAGAGGCTATCATGCATATATGGACATCTGGGTGCCAAACGTTGAAGAAGAACATGATCTTAAGCGAGAACCAAGTAACAAAGAGGACTCTAATGCTGTGGCAGTTGTTCGCGAAAGCTTGCACGAAATGGACGAAAATCTTAGTCTTAGATCAGTTCAACGTGCAATGCGACGTCGTCATGATATATCTACCGAAAAACGATACTCGCATCCGAATGAAATGAAGGAGGACTTTGAAATCATTGGACATGTTCCAAAATTAATGGCAATCTGGCTCACAAAGTTTCTTAAACGAGCGGCGAACTCCGGTAAAGCAGTGGTCAAAGGAACGCGTGTGAATAGAGGTGGCGGCTATGGTTTGGAAATTCCCTGTGAATTTCATTTCACAGGAGATGCCTTTTCAATCAGTTGGCTAAAGGAAAAGTTAAAAGGAGGATTTGAGGCGAAGTAATAGAGCGTTTCTATGCAACGCAAACACCGACACTTTTGTTGCTGACAATGCTTTGAATTTAATGACCTGTAAAGTTGAGCGAGGTGTCAAGTGGCATGTGTTGAACATTAGTTTTAAGTGTTATTAAGTAAATAAAGCAAATTATTAAACATTAGCTCAACTTTTAGTGTGCAAGCTGGCCGTTTAATAGAGGTAATAACTTATATAAAACATCATTTGGGACCGCTCATAGGTGGCCGCGGCCGTTTAATGGAGGTGGCCGTTTAATAGAGGGATATTTTATAGTAATTGTATTACAAATATTTTGGGACTTTGATATGCGGCCGTTTAATAGAGGGTGGCCGCTTAATAGAGGGCCGCTTAATAGAGGTTCGACTGTATTTCAAAACTGACAGTGGTCGTAGTACACAAATAAACTGTATAATTAGCAATAATGGGGAATTTAAGAGATTATATTTCTTTTCACCGACGCTCTTTATAGATAGCATTAGCTCTTTATAGATAGCATTAGCTATTTTGACTGAAAGGTTTGCCAGAAGATGGATGGCCATTCTGCACCAAGTTCGTGCATGAAAATGTAAACATGTGCATTGCTCAAGCTGTCACAAAGATAGGGGAAAACCCATTTGGACCTGAACAATTTCCCTTGTCAGAACAGCCAAATAATCTCCGATCTCAAAACCCTGTAGACAATACTTCTAATATCGTAAAATGACAGTTAGAACAAGGTCGAACTATAAATTTGCGTATTATACAGATGAGCCACGTAAGGTTTTTTTAATTAAAATTCATAGTGTCTAGTGTTTTCATTACTTGCGTGCTGATCTTATTGTCTGTACAATACAATACAATACAATACAATACAATACAATACAATACAATACAATACAATACAATACAATACAATACAATACAATACAATACAATACAATACAATACAATACAATACAATACGAAGCGCAGTAGCGCACTGCGGCAATGAGTAAAAATTAGAAGTCAACAAGGCTAAAAAATGAACTAATTATCCAATCTGTTATACTTCTATTGTGTACTCCTGTAAGTTTTTTCTTAATGAAATTAATCTTATTCATTGCTTGAGATCAGGGATAACTAAAACCAACGGTACACAGTCGTGTACCATGAGATTTAAATAAATTTAGTGTGTATTCTTTAGACAGACGGTACACAAGCATGCAATATCCATTGCAATGCATGTCAGTGCATTACGTCAGTATTTAATATCACATTAATTCCGGGTATATGTAGCTCAAATATCATTTCCCCTTCAATGAGGGACTCCATGCTGTACAATCATTGCAAAATGTCACAAGGTAATATTTAAGGCATATGCGTTATCAAATGTGCATGTACAGTAGCTAGGACCATTGAGCAAGACTCCCGTGTTGGTACGTAGTACCAATGAAACATCTGCTCTGCTGTTATAAGCTATCAGTTACACCTACACTAACGTCGCGTTCCTTCATAATTAAAAACGCGACATGCTTTGCTATCAAACCTGAGAAATTCGTTGTCCACTAACACCGTATAATGTTTCTGAGGATAAACGTACAACTTGTGAACTTTCAGCGTCGGCGCGATTACTGATGAGATAAGTACCACTTCATGTTGAGAGCTCAGAGCTATAATCTCATTTTAGAAAAAAATCATAGGATAAAACAAAATAAATATACGTCATATCACTCATATGATATATGTTTAAGGAAAAACATGCATATTTTAGGCACTCTCAGAATACTTATTCGCCGTAAATTTCACATTTTATTTTTAGTCATACTTTCAGACAATCCTGGCAAAAATTATTGTGGACAGCGCGTGCGCAAATCCATATACCTAATAAAACATTAACTTTACTTTCTAAATCAAGTTTCTGAGCCCCTCTCCCCTCTCAATGTTGATAAATTTACAAATAAGACGTTCATGACAAAAGCATATTGAAGGTGCGTTTTACATGCTGCGATTTGTCGGGCCGATTTCAGATGCATTTGAATTATATTTGAAAAATACGTGGCAAAAGTCATCTAAATATTCGTCATTCAGCAAAAAGCAATCATTTGATTTGTAACTATTCTCGGAAAATATCTACTACAAAATTCAGATGTCCTTCAAAAAACTATAAACAGTTTTAGAAACATAAAATAATATCAAGAATAACTGTAGTTCCGCAAATGTTTTCCAAATAACGTTTAACTACACTAGAAAAAATTTTTGGTTCTACAACAAAAATTCAAAATTGATTGAGTTTTAGAAACATAAAATTAACTCGAATTCATACATTAGAACTATCCCTTTATCGGTTTCAGTATCGTATGCACTTCATATCGATCGAGCTATTAAGATATAAGAATAATTTATCACCCGCTATCAGTAAGTATCATGCACATCAGTCACTCAAACACAGAAAGGGGAAAACGTTCAGTGACGTTTCGAGTGAAGATTAACATGCAGACCAGACGACGTTCTTCACCGAATAGATTCTCTCCCTTTCTCAAGAATAACTGTAGTTCCGCAAATGTTTTCCAAATAACGTTTACTACTACTAGAAAAAATGTTTGGTTCTACAACAAAAATTCAAAATTGATTGAACATGCCAATGACTTTCTTGTTACAAAACTAACTTCATTGTTGTTTTTGTTTCATTGTGTTGCACAATCAATCGTAAAACCTGTTAATATATAGCCAGTTGAAACTTTCCCCTAAGATTATATATATCTCTAGTTTACAAGACGCTTTACTTATAGAATTAATTATCGTATAGTATGCGGTATTTTCTATACTAATTATCAGCTGACATCACCATAACATGATCTAGAGCAATTCCTTACATACGTATATAGTTAGTGAGCAGCCATATCATCCAATGGAAGCTCTTGATTTAGCATCACATTCAATCAGAATGCACTGTTTTACCTGTACCGAGCGAAAACCTTTCTGTCGATGTGTCATGAGCACGACCATGAAATTCGTGGAAGAGCTTGCTCTTTTTGAGTAGTGCGCAAAGAAGCCTTTGTTCGTGTGCTTTATTAGACCTTTCCCCTTATAGCGCTTTCGCGCTAAGCATGACCGTAGGAGGTGTAGGTTGCTTTGCAGCGGCTGTAGGAGCGAACAATTTTGTTTTGAAGACTGATGAAATGGCGGATTTTAGCAACTTTTTGCGTCCATCGGTAACTTTTATCAACAGGGAAACAACATTAAGGGAACGTTCTGTGCAATGATAATGGCGAAGAGAAAACGTTGACAAGGAGGCGACAAGTGAACACGCTTCGCAAAGAGTTTCTTGCAAAAAACTAACCTTACGAACAAAAACAGGTGAATTGGCATTTTAACTTAAGATCGGTTGAATTTTTTTCAAAATTTAATATCTCTGATAGTTTCCTGTACTGGATTTCTAGATTATTTAGATTCTATAAGTTCATAAGTGCCATTTTTAAGCTTTATGAAATTGCCAACTTTTGTGAGGATTTTGATCGAATTTTTCATACAGAAACCTCGCATCTCTTTGACCTAATTTCTAAGCTTAGGGACCGGTCATAAAGTATGTGTACTGGGGGGGTGGAGGGTAAGTTGGGGGGGTACGAAACAAATTATCTAACCTTTGGGGGGGTATGAGACGAATTACGACATTTGTGGGGGCATTGAAACAAAAATGAGTCTAATACTATGTCTATGATTAAAACTACAAACTTTAGCACACTAAAAGAGGTAGATAAGACTCTGAAACGGCCGTTTCCGGCGATCTGGGGGCTTCAAATTTTAAAAACATTTCGCTCGGCGCCAACCATGGTGGCGCCTCGTGAGCTTGGGCCTCCCCAATATTGAATATGTGCCTACGCCCCTGTAGCACAGTACCATTTATCGGAAAGTGTCTCGATCGGAACCTATTAGTTTGACATCTCTGCAACCTGAACAGTCTTTGATTACGTAATTTTACCGTCGGGCAGCTCCCCTAATCGTTTAGAATGATTTAATTATTGAAAAAGATATGAAATACGTCACGACGTTCTGTTGATATATCATAAATAATGCGCATGGCCGGGACCTCTTTCGACTTTATTATTAGGTACGGAAAAGATAGTCAAGCAAGTCCTATTAATGGAATACTGGCAAGCATACAAAAGTACGGATTGGATACATGTGGTGTAAAAGAGCACTATTAAATTTATGGAAATATAACAATTTGTAACAGATTATGTTACGTTCTTGGCATTTATATTTGTTTCATGTTTTTTTTTTGGGGGGGGGGAGGGTGATTGGTTTCAGTCACAATGGAGTGAAATAGCAGAGGTGCAAACTAACTGGTTGCTGAAAATTTAAAGCCCGGTTCACACTAGACTTGCTCCAAGTCGACCTCTGCTAGTCGAGGGCAGACTTCCTTGAAAATTCCTTCGTTATAAAGACGATTCTATAGACGAGGGACTTTGAGAAAGTCTAGGTTCACACGAGTGAGATAAGCACAAGCGAGATCAAACGTTCCGACATTAACGCAGCTTGTGCTTATGCTTATTTCATCGTGTGAACCATGCTTGCATTCGCTTGTGCTTATACTTATTTCATCGTGTGAACCATGCTTGCATGCGCTTGTGCTTATGCTTATTTCATCATGTGAACCATGCTTGCATGCGCTTGTGCTTATGCTTATTTCATCGTGTGAACCATGATGGTTTTAGCATGGTTCACACGATGAAATAAGCATAAGCACAAGCGCGGAACGCTTTGATGTGCTTATGCTAAAGAACGGAAGGTTTGATATCCTTGCGTTAATGTCGGAACGTTTGATCTCGCTTGTGTGAACCGGGCTTAAGCTCTCAGAGGCTTTTGGCTCACACATAATGCAAACTTATATAACTGCTTAGTGCTTACATGATTTGCACAATTCTAGTATTAAGCCAACTTTAGAAGTTGGTAATGTCTTCACCTGCCCAGTGCCCACACACTTGCAGCTAGGGAAAGAAATGCGGTGGGCATTTGCCTGACTATAGTTTAAGTTAAATACTTATAAAATAAACCTTTCCCACCCCCAACCCTTAACCTAACCCTAACAATAAATGTCTAAAAAGCAATTTTGGGGTTCAAACTAGTCGGAAAAAAAGAGTTTGAAGAAAAAATTGTAAGTGAAACAAAAATGTTTTGCCAGAATTTGAACCGCGACTATCTGCTTTGAACTCGTAGGCGCACACCCTTAACCACTACGCCACCGGCTGGCTCGCTGGGTGAAATCACAAAAAACAATTTAGGTAATGCCAGGGCGTCTATAAGAATGGGCGGTGAAACGCCAGCTGACGAGCTGAAACATGTCCAGGTGGATGCACTTTAGGCATGGGGCTAGCGCGGCCAGCAATGATTTTTCGAACTAAACAAGAAATCTTTTTAGTTTTTACTTTCGAAGACATGGATAAAATTATACTTAAAACTTCGTAACTGTTTACTCGATGGCTGTCAAACTTCTTCTGTGAGTTATCGTGGATGTTTGCAATTGAAATGATGTCACAAAATATATCTGTAATGATTAAACGACGACTTTTTTCGAAGTTTGAAAAGACGTACATGTCGAATTCTCCAGTTCTTGCAAGAAAGCAGGGCCTTTTTTAACTAATGTACTGGAGAGGCCAAAGCCCCTCCAGCCCCCATGTTGGCCCCCAGTAAGCTATTTTGCCCCCCCCCCCACTGAAGGTCCCTTTTGTCCAAAGTATAAGCAAAAAAGGGGGGGAAACTGAGTTTAGAGGAAAGTTATGGTATTCTCACAACAAAACCTGGCTCCGTTTAGATGGGATATATAAAAAATTGTCTCTGAAAATGCAGGAAATCAAGCCACAGAGACTCAAGAATACAAAAAATTTCTGGGGGAGTACACCCATACCCCCCTTCATCTTCCCACACCTGTAATACACCACCTACTTGTTACGTCCCGTTTCGATGATGCCCCCCCCCCACTAACGATTTCTTAAAAAAGGCCCTGCAAGAAAGTAAACATTTTGAATTTTGTTGGCTAGAAATGCACCCTTTGGTATTATATTTCAGACTATGGTAAATGATACTCTAAGCTTTGCTTTTGCCAAAATTCATAACGTAGTTTTTGAGCTTTTTTGCAATGACCTGTTGAATTTGATGCGAACACTTTTTTGTAGACGACATACCTTCCTGCCTCGAAGGCTTGTAAAAAAACACCAACATTATAGTGAACACGACGTTGTTTTCTTAGTTTAATGTAGTTAATTTGAAGGGTCACCCAGTGAAGCGTCAGATTCAGTACCCTATATTGAATTCGTCGACGATATCCGAAAATGACACCGAATAGGTCCCCTGATATAACGTTACGCCACCGCATCGTTTAATGGTTACAGATTTATTTTGTGACATCATGATCATTTCAATAGCTAGCCGACATCCACGATAACTCACAGAAGAACTTTTACGAAGTTTTATCCATGACTTCGATTTGGTGAAAATTGGAAAACTGGTTGCTAAAAACTGGCACCATAGCCAATTTGTATTAAAGAAACTTGTCCAGACAGAAAAACAAAGTTTTTAACAGCTACAGGCATTGAACCAACGAATTTGATATGCCTGTGAAGGACTCTGTCCACAGAGCTACAATTTTCAGTGATTTAACCAAACCATTGGGGTGGGTGACTTCTTTTTTTGTATAAAACCCGCCATGGAGATAACTACAAACTGGTTGATTCACCATTGTTAATTTGTGTTATTTTTTCCAGAAATGAAATATAGCTTTTTCACAACTGCAGGGACCACCCAACCCTCCTCCACCTTAAAACCTGAGCAAGAAGCGTGCATCAAAAAGCTCGTCGTAAATCGTACGCAAATACATCCGTTAGCCTACTGGTTACGGCAAGAGTCTTATTTAACAAATATTGCCTTACGTATTGTACACGTTTATAACTTTTCGCGCACATTTCATGCACGCGGATCTGCGACAAAAATTCTCCTTGACAAGTTTTACTCCAACAGAGAATAAGAGAACACACAGCGTAACTGTACCTGCGTGCACCCCTTTTAATAAATTTAGAATTACTTTATTGTTTGTTCCATTGAAAAGTGGAACACGAGAATGAAAAGTACCTCCAATCTTAAAATTGTAGAGACAAAATGCACATTCCATAGACATGGACACTGTCTTATCAAACTCTAGAACAACGCTTTGAAATCGACAACTATTTATGCTATATTTAGGTGTTATGTGTGTGTCAATCATCCTAGTTAATTAGTACAAATTGCAAAGTGGGCGGAATACGTTTGACCCGATTTTCATCAGACCCACGTTTCGCCCTCGCCTCGCACCCAAAAATTGTAGGGCGGCGAATAAGTAGGTCTGTGTTCAGGCTTACTGTCGTTGCAATTGAAGTGTTCCTAAAATATTGCATCAATTCATTACCTAGAGTTTATCATTCATTCGTTGAAAAATTGATCAACTTCCTGTGTGTGTGAATCGACCAATGGCGGCTCATTTCAGTGACTGATTGACCAATTGGGAACAAGTATGCTAGTAAACAGGATCAACTTAGGTAACGGAATTGATGTAATCCCCGAGCCGGCGCGAAGCGCCGTGCGAGGGTACTAATTCCGCTCGGATATTTACACCCGGGTATGTGAAAACATAGCGGATTCCAAAGTTGTCCGCCATTACTGTCATGGACGAACATGGTTTTCTACTTATGCGTATGCGCGATTTTAGGCCGAGAGAAAACTTTTTCCAAAAATAGTTTTGTACGTTTTTTGTACTCAGGAGTCGGGAAATAATACAGACAAATAAAGATAAATGAACATTTTGTAGAGGACTTTCACTTACTAAAGTCAACAGCAAAATAAATCAGTCAACAGACCGAGAAAGGACAAGGTTTTCGAGTTTTAAAGCGTTTTAAACGGGTAAGTGTCTATTTTGCGTACTTGCTTTTGCAGTTTTGCCGTCAATTGGCATGTACTATACTATAGTTTGTCGTTTTGAAAATGCGTAGTTATCCTGAGTGGTCGATTGATCTTAAAAAGTGTTTTAATATTAATTCAAATGCGTTATAGCAGAAGAAACAACATATTTACTCTCAAAAACTGCATAGTATAGAAATACTGTTACAAAAACAGTTGAAGTTTTATGACAATTTTGAAACGTTTTGTGAGACGTCTAAGATTGAATTTTACAGTAAATCAAAGCTAAAAGAGTACGTAATAACATAGCTACTTTATATAGTTGGGCAATTGATAATTTTACAGTTAAAAGTACAAACCTTATCACTATTTTGAACAAAAAATAAAAGAAATATACGGCCGGTTGCGTGTTACCATGGTTACAGTGATCAACTCAGTACATCGTGTTACATCCACTGATCAGTGGTTACATCGTGTTAAACTCTTTTGGGGAGTTTAATTGCTTGGTTCTAATGGGCGAGGGGCTTCTGCATGAATGTAGTATTTTTGGAACACTTCAATTGGAACGACAGTAACGCGGACTCAGCTTTACAAATTCATCTATGTAGCCTACTACATGAAGTATTGCTCAATATATCAAGATGGCGGATCCTGAAGGCTTATTAAACGCAGCAAGCAGAGACATTATGAACGAAAACTTGTCAAAAACTGAGCGGCCGTCCTTCTGCAGTTCTTGTGGTAGTGCCGATTTTAAATATCGTTGTCCAAGGTGTGATGTAGTCTCTTGTAGGTGGGTTTTAATAACTTTATTTAAATTATTATGATATCTTAATAATTATCTTTTATAAGGCCAAGTAAAAAAAACAAACTTGTATACCAGGGTGCATTCCGGATATATCCGGCGTGGGTTTTAAAATTCGTTGGCGTATTGGCGTGAGATCACTCAAAAAGAAGTGATAAGTGTAACCAAGTTTGTGCTTGAATTCATTGTCATATGTATATTCGCAGTATAACTTCAAGAATAATAGTATATAAGCCAGGGTGCATTCGGTGTAGTCTAATCGGAAGATCTTCGGCGTAGAGTTACAGTACGCCAAGGGCCAGGGTGGGATGTTGGCGTGTGTTGCGGCTGCTTTGGCGTATCTTCGGCGTAGCATTTACACCGAATGCACCCTGATATATAAGATATGCCAGGTTAGCCATTATAACATTGATTTTGTTCCCCCGAAATTGAAAATATCCAATGTATTGGCCTGAACCTCAGCGTGAACTATCTATCGTAAATGTCGGCGTATCTCCGGCGTAGAGTTTACATGGAATGCACCCTGGCTTGTTATCGTCCGAACTTTTCAAAAAAGAGGAGGATGCGGCGCTTTTTTCTTTTTTTCCTTCATCTTTTTCTTCCTATAAATTCCTTCATTAAATTGGTTATCGATCTTGGCGGGTAAATGCACACACAAACAATATGGCTGGTAAATTATTAATCACTCTGATCGCCTGATCCCAATTGACGAAAGAAACCGAAAACATACCGAACAAAAGTTGCGAATGTTTATCGATCAATGAGCTATATAATACAGATTTTCATTTTTAATGTTCTTTTTTCTTTCCAAGTTTGTTTTAAATAGAAAAATAAAAATTGATGCGGCAGCGAAAAGGATGCTGCGGGACAATAAACAAGTTTTTTTTACTTGGCCTAATATTAATTCCATTTATGCTGTGGATATTCATTTCAATCATTTGACAGACCGAAGCAAATACCAAACGTGTAATCGCTATTGGACACAATTTTGTTCCTTGTTCTTTCAATATGATATCATGTAAATTTTAATGGTTTCAAGTGAATGCCTAGTAGAATAGTGGATAGTGGTTAAGGCTGTAGGACCGTATTATACCGAGATATCGGTCATTTGGTAGGAACTTATATTTACTATTACTAAATTTTCGAAATCTGGGATGTGTAATTTCTAAACTTTCCAGTTGGGGCCCCACCTGCCTCCCACAAGTTGTACGATCGAATTTGGTCCAAATCGTTAAATCCCATGATTTGTAAATATTGAACCTGATCGCAGATTACGATACGCTTCAGTTCTTTTCAGCCAGGAGAGAGCAAGACAAACTTTGTGAAATTTGTCATCCAATTTTCATCCAAATTAACCCAAAATTTATTGAGTCTCTCTACATCATCTTACCTGGGCCTATGAAAAATTCAGCCTCAGAGTCTAGCAAAATCCCTTGGCAGCCTTGTATCTTAAATAAGTTTATCTTACATCGTGCTGCAACACTCTCTTATGCTCTCTGGTTTTTCGAAAATTTCTCGCTTTTAAATTATAGTTTTTGGATAAACTACATATCAAATTGTTTCTAACCATTTGGTGATTTAACTTGTTTAATTTTGGAGTTGTTTTGCAACGTATTTTTCGAGATATTCTGCGCGAAATTTTGTGCGTTGTAATATGTCTCGCCGCACAAAGAACAGTATGTCTACGCTTTCAGAAGCTGATGTTGAAAATTTTGTGGCGGAATTGCCCAGCACAGATGAAGATAAAGAACAAGTTTGCCCAACAGAGATGTCTGACCATAAAAACGAGGATGAAAATCATAGAAGCGAGACTCATGGCGAAACAAACGAGCGAAAATTAAGCGAGCACGTGGTTGATGTTGCTGGTAAAGACGAAGCCGAAGTCAACAGGAAACATTCAACTTGCGAGGAATGTCATAACCACAAAGACGAACTTTCAGAGATAAAAGCGATTATAAATGAAACGATAGAATCGGACGAAAGGATAAAATCCTTGCACGAGGAAAACTCCAAAATGACGGAAGAGATCGAATGTCTTAAAGCAACAATATCCGAACTTGTCACTGACAATGAGAACATAAAAAAAATTCTCGACGTCAAGCAGAATGAATGGCTGAAAATAGCGGAAAACCCGAATCCATCAAATTGTAGTAAAACTGCAACAACGCCGTAAAACTGCAACAAATACAAAACCAGTTTGAACTGCTCAATGATGAAAACTGTGAGAGCGAAATATCATCGCCGGAATTAGACTCAAACGAGCAAACGAACACGTATGAAAATAGCCAGATTCATGAATATAGATCAAAGGCACAATCGAAGTTTGAAAACCGAAAGAACCAAACTCATGCGCAGCAGAAGGAAAAGAAGAACCATGTCCATGCAAAGAAGACCGGATCCGAAAAACGACAAGAAATTAAAAAAGTCCTGGTAATCGGCGACTCGATGGTGAAGCACATTGATCGGGTGAAAATTGAGCGAGCTGCGGGTTGCCAATCAGTCGTCCACTCTTACAGCGGTGCAAGAGTGGAACAAATCAGTTCAAAAATTAAAGAATATTGGTCAGAAGGGGAGCAGTATGACACAGTTCTCCTTCACGTGGGCACCAATAACCTCGCTTCTGAAGAACCAGAAGAAGTGGCATCTAAGTTGGATGGGCTTATCAAAGACCTTAAAGATCACGCCAAGAAAATTGCCATCTCAAGTATAATTAAAAGGTATGATAACCGAGTTCCGGCTAACAAGATAACTCGTTTTAATAACGTTGTTAAAAACTTATGCATGAAACATAATACCACATTTTTAGATAATGACCACATTGACAGGTCGTTACTTAATCGCTCTAATTTGCACTTAAACCAACAAGGTGATAGGGTGCTAGGGAGCGTTTTCTGCACATATCTGAAGTCGTTTAGAGTAGGTAATAATAGGCAGTTTTTTCACCAAGCTCATGGACATAGGAACAGAGAATGGACAATGTACTTGAAATATGTGAATCAAATAATGAAGAATTAGATAGTCCTATTTCTGTAAACAATATGAGTAGCGATTTTTTCACTAGCCTTAATTCCATTCCCAATGAAAGAGGTTTTAAAATGGCTTTTCTTAACATTGTTAGTTTGCCAAAAAAAATTGATGAAATAAGGTATTCAATGTCAAACAAATTACTTGATCTTATTGCTTTCAATGAGACTTGCCTTGACTCAAGTATAACTAATGGTATGATTCACCTTAATGACTATGATATTATTAGAAAAGACAGATCAAGAAATGGAGGTGGAGTTTGTATCTACTTGCGTAGCTCCATCAACTATATTATAAGACAAGATCTAATTTCCTCTGAATTGGAGGCTGTCTGTGTAGAAATTATCAAGCCACACAGTCGACCATTTCTTGTTACAACCATTTATAGACCACCCAATGCATCATCTGAATTCTTTGATCATTTTGAAAAATTAATTAAAGCCATTGATGATGAAAATAAAGAAATGTATATTCTGGGTGATCTAAACTGTGATATGCTTAAAACAGACAAAGATTCAAATTTTCCAACAAAGAAAATCAAAACATTGTATGAGTTGTATCAATTGTCACAATTGATTGATGAAGCTACCCGAGTAACTATGACAACCTCTAGTCTTATTGATCATATAGTCACCAATACACCAGAGAAAATTTCTGACTCTGGTGTTATCCATACTGGATTAAGTGACCATAGTTTGGTATTTGCAATAAGGAAAATTTCTGTTGTTAAAAAACAAGAGAAGAAAGTTGAGATAAGAAATATGAAAAAATTTGATCATCAAAAATTTGTTGAGGATCTGAGGCGACAACCCTGGGAAAATGTATACTTCTTCGCTGAAGATCCTAACGCTATGTGGGAAATTTGGAAGGAATTATTCTTAGAGGTCTTGGATAACCATGCACCACTTCAACATAAAAAGATTAGAACAAAAAAAGTTCCTTGGATTACAAGTGCTATAAAGCAACTTATAATCACAAGGGACAGATTAAAAAGAAAGGCCATTATTACAAACCTAGAGATAGACTGGTTAAATTACAAAACAACGAGAAACAAAGTTAATATTCAGCTAAGAAATGCTAAAAAAAATTATTACTCCACTAAAATTTCTGATCAAAAATGCAATCCTAAAGAGGCTTGGAAAACTATAAACGATATACTAGGTAGGCAAAGGAAACCAACAGTAGTAAATGAGTTAAAATTAGGTGAAAATAGTTTGACAAATACCAAAGATATTGCGGAGGGCTTTAATGATTATTTTTCAAATATTGGCCCTGATCTAGCTAGCAAAATTGATACTCCAAATTTGAACTTTCAAACATATATTGAAAAGGCTAAATCAGAATTCAGTGCATTCCAGCCAGTCACTGTCAGCAATGTCTACCATCTTTTGCATGGTCTTTCTAGCAACAAAGCCACTGGCGTTGATAAGATCTCCAGTAAAATTATTAAAATAGCTGCACCTGCTATTTCAGATTCACTCACATACATTTTCAATCAAGCTATTACCCTATCCCTTTTCCCTCACGAATGGAAAACGGCTAGAGTAATACCTCTCTATAAAATGGCCAACGAAACCTGCCAGGAAATTACAGACCAATTTCAGTTCTGCCTGTCATTAGCAAAATTATGGAGCGAATTCTGTACGATCAGCTATACAATTATTTAACCAAATTTGAACTTCTGAGTGATTGTCAATTCGGTTTTCGTAAATTTCACTCTACAGCTACAGCATTACTGGACTGTACAAATGATTGGTATATGAATTTAGACCGCAAAATGTTTAACCTAGTAGTCTTAATTGACTTAAAAAAAGCATTTGATACTGTTGATCATCAAATATTATTGAAAAAATTAGAGCTTTATGGAATAAAAGGACAAGCTCTGTCTTTTCTAGAATCATATCTCTCAAATAGAAACCAAAAATGCCAAATACAAGGATCTGTTTCATCAGAGAAATTGATCAAATGTGGCGTACCACAAGGCTCTATTTTAGGGCCCCTATTTTTTCTGTTATATATTAACGATTTGCCTCAATGCCTGGATAAAACAAAACCTCGGTTGTTTGCTGACGATACGAACCTGACAGTTTCTGGAGACTCTATTACTGATCTTGAAACTGCAGTGAATTCTGATTTGGAAAAACTTAGGAAATGGCTAATTGCCAATAAACTTAGTCTAAATGTTGCTAAGACTGAGTTTATGTTAATTGGTTCAAAACAAATGATAAAAAATATTTCAAATTTGCAACTAAATGTGAAAATTGAAAACGAGTCAATTAAACAAGTTTATGAATCCAAAACTCTTGGAGTGACAATTGACCAGCATTTATCTTGGAAAACTAACACTGAGAATATTTGCAAGAAAATAACATCCGGAATATCGGCTCTTAGGCGTTTAAAAGAATTTGCTGATAAGCAAACACTTCTTTCTGTATATAATGCTATTGTTCGCCCATATTTTGATTACTGCTGTGAAGTATGGGATGTGTTTGGAGAAACGCAATCAAAAAGACTCCAAAAACTACAAAACAGAGCTGCTCGGATTATTTTGAATATGAGCAATGACATAGATCATTCTGTTGCATTGCAAGCATTGGGTTGGAAGCCACTTAAAACAGAAAGGAAGAAAAGTAAAGCAAAAATCGTGTACAAATTATTGAATAAAATGGGACCCAAATCACTCAGTAATCTCTTCACATATAAGGGTGAGGTGACAAACTACAAACTTCGGAACATTTCAAGTAGTCTTTGTTTACCACAACCACGTACTAATAATATGAAAAAAAGTTTCGTGTATGACGGAGCACACCTTTGGAATTCTATTCCTAAAGAAATAAGAGAGAGCAAATCCTTTTCTTCCTTTCGAAAGAAAATCGCTACTCACATTGATTGATAGCTAACTGAAAACATAGATGTCAATATTACCTGTATATAGATTATTACCTTAGTTTGTTAGTTCATATAATACTATATATCTTATATAATTTTGTAAATAGTTTTAAAATTCTTTTCTGTATACTTTCCGCACGCCCCTCGTGGAAATCAGCTTCAGTTGACGGGGTCAGCGTGTTTAAATAAAGTTTATCTATCTATCTATCTATCTATCTTAATGTCAGAGAGGGGCAACATATGTACTGTAGAATGCTAAATATTACAGTATTTAATTAGTTAACCAGAGATGATAAAATATAAACCTGAGGATTAGAGGAAGTGTGGTTTTCCCCAAAGAGAGGGGTAAAAGCCTAGTCCTAAAAAGGGTAGTGATTGTTTTCCCCAAGTTAGAGGTAGCCTGCATGGCAAAAGTCTACCCACAGCGGAACACCCACAAGGCAGGCGACGCAAAAGACCATCTGCCGGGTTTGGCAGTGTATTTTAATTTAAATACCCATCCACCAGAGGACAGTGCCGTTGTCAATCAGGACAAAATGTATGTTAATATGTAACACCTACAGGCTACAGTACAGTATATATTCATTTGTTTATCATATTGCAACTATTGTCCATATCGTCTCACACTGACACAGACACTCAGTGACTCAAACAGTCTAGCTGCGAGATTGCAGGTTTCGCTCTACAGTATTTTTAAAAACTCAGACAAACTGGCCATATTTATATTATTTCTATATAGTAAATGTTTAGAATTAATCTTGAAAATCTTGCTATCATTATATTTTCACATTAATACACCCTTTCGATAATTACGTCACAAATCCCTTTTTGGCCCGGGAGCCTCGTTTGCATTAATCTTGAGCGAATAAGCCTTTTGTTTTGATTCATGAAAGCGAGGCTCCAGGCCAAGGAAGTATTCGTGACATAATTATCGAAAGGTTGTATTGCGTTCATTGTTTTGTGTGTTTACATAAGCAACCCAACATTTTGCTCTAATAGTTAATGCACAATAGGGGCAGTTGCTAAAATACACTGGCAGATGGTCTTTCGCCTCTCTCACCTTGCCCGCCTTTCGGGCGTTCCGCCATGGGTAGACCATCTGCCTGGTGTGTAAATAGTGCTGTTATATACAACCTTTATTCTCAAGTATAAAAGACTAAAATCTGAAGGTTTCACAATTGGTTTAAACATTGCTCCCATGGGCTATAGGCCCTCATCCCCTTTATGCACTGTTTTTAAAAGCAATATAAACGTTCATACACTCATTGAGTGATGTTGACCTCATGCATTGACATCATGCAATTACGCTATTTAATTATACAATTATGCAAATACGCATAAGCAGATACATGTACGCTTTGCGTACCTATTTTTAGACCTAGCCAGGAGCAGTTGCGAAAAATGCAACTTAGGCCCTCTGGCAGGAATTGAATCTGCGGCCCTGCGATTCCGGTACAGCGCTCTAACCAACTGAGCTACAGAGTCCAGTTGCTGAGCATTAACTGCAAGTACGTGTATAACTGTATATATATGGGAGGGATGCCAGTATATGCAGGTATATGGGTACGTAAATACTAAGATTTTTCTCGGCATCTCGTTCGATGGGAATAATATTTGAAGGATATTCCATCCACATAATATTTGTGGATATTCCATCCACAAACACCTTCAAATACTGAAAAATAGTTACAACGACATAATGCCGGCTTAAATTCTCTACATTGCAAGTATGTAGTCCACGAATATTGACTCTTTAGGCTGTAACACAATGATGGAATCTAGCCTCATTAATAATTATGATTTTCGTTTTTTTCAGCTTGGCCTGTGTTAAGAAACATAAAGTGATAAATTCTTGTTCTGGGCAGCGAGACAAGACGAAATATGTTGTTAGAAGTGAATATAGTGAGAAACATCTTCTAAATGGTAAAAGTAACTGACTGTACATAATGGTGTTATGATGACTTACTTTATTTCAATAGATGCAAAAACAGTGATTAGTGCAATGGGGGTAATAGAGACGGTGAGCAATATTTAGGGACCAATATTTAGGAACCTTCTTGTGAGTTTTGTGTGACCATAGTTAATAGAGAGGTTTGGAAGCTTCATTAAAGTACAATATAACTCATTATCTATGTTATTGTCCAGGTTTATGCAAAAATGTAATCCTTCATTATCACACAAACAACCAATAGCAATGTTTTGGTTTATTTACCCATCCGTAACTTAAACAATTGCCCAGTTTTGACATGGTTATTGGTTGTTTAGATGAAAATACAATACACACGTGACGACGAAGAACTACATTTTTGCATAAACCTAAACCAACATAGATAATGAGTTTCATTGTACTTTCGTGAAGCTTCCAAACCAGCCCTCTCTATTAACTATGGTGTGACAGAAGATGTATCTTCAGTACGTTGGTAAAAACATTAAAACTAAACTAAATCAGGAGGTTTTGATGCTAATTACTGTAGAAAATAATGGTGCGCTTGTTGTGACGGACAGGATAATAATTATAACGCAACACATAGTATACTTCATCTATGTGTCATGAACTAAAAGCATCATGCTGCCATGCATCAACGACACTCCCCGCAGTTCTGGCGGGTTCCTTCTGCTTCTGGCCACCTCCACTGTCCAGCTATATATTCTGATCAATGTATTGTTACAGGAAATTCACCCGTCTGTACTTTTTTATCTAAATTCTAAAACAAAACAAGTCAAGAAGATAGTTTAGTAGATTTTTTTCACATAAATACACATAGCTTATTGGTTGAAGTTGGTTGACAAGTTTATACAGCGGAAGAGCCACTGGTTTGTGTTGCAATCATTTAAATTTGGAATGAAGTATGTCACATGCATGTTATTTTTCCAATTTAGATTATAGGTTTTTGGAAGAGGCAAACAGAGTCGCAGACAATGCACGAAGGGACCACAAAAACAAACAGAAGTTCTTTTCCAGAAATGTTCGTATTCAAATTGAACGCTACAGACTTTAATAATATTCTATTAGTAATAGTTAAGAAATTGTTCATTATTGATTTTGCGGGAAGTCGAGAGAGCACGAATAAGCGTACGAGTTGATCGATACACAAGCCGAGAGCCCGAGACCAACTTTAGCGCCTCAGTGTTCTCCCAACTTCGTCAATAACTCGATTTAGCACGCGAAATCATAAGCAATAAATATTGGCCACTTGGCCATCTTACAAGTTCTCAATTGGAGTGCTGATAACACGACAAACAGAGCTATCAAGGCATACGTCTTATTGTATATTTGTTGATTTGAGTTTTTTCTTGTTTTGCTTGTTCACTCGATGAAAAAAACAAAAATATAGTATGATGTTGTATGTAAGGGGCAAATCACTGATTTAAATCTCGTAAAAAAATCACAAAAAAATAGACAAATCACAAAAATATGGAAAAATCACAAAAAAATCACGTGAGTGATTTGCCCCTCGCTATTTTCTTGATATAGGTCAAAGTAATACACCCAAAACTATGCACCTCCTAAATCCTTGATCATTTGACCACCCCTGCATGGGGAAAACTCCCGAGAAACCCCAGCACTTTGAGAAATGACGTTTAATAGTGCTTCACATTGTCATGTGCTGTATACGAAACGTCAAATATCTGGACTTCAAATTCTGTTGAACTTAAATTTTACTTTATAGGTAAAGAAATTAAGAAATGAAGCGACCAAGAAAGGGGTTAAGCTGAGGTTAATGCCTGTTGGTTTTCAAAAAAGAATAGAAAATACTAGTTGTTTTCATTTTAAGTAAGTTGTTTGTCGGTCTGTATATATTATTACCACAATTCTTCTGGTTTAAGTATTAATTATGAAAATTAATACTTCTTACTGTGTCGTTATAGAACTAAAGTTATATTGTGGAGAATAAAATGGGAATTTCCTCAAGCAAATGCTCATTATGTTGATGCAAAGTATGTTTTTGTTCGTGCCAGATTTATGAAAGTGAAAGTGTAAGATTTAAAACTTTCACACGGAAGTTGTTTTTATGAAAGGAGATGTTTAATGTTAAAAATTTTTTGGTGGCATGGTAATTATCAACGCATACTTTATTGGTGGAATAATAACTATACATTAAAAACGCGAGTCGTTAATATATAGATATAAACTTGAACGTGCCTGGGAACTATTTGCCACCACTGTGGTGAAAGCGATATTGATGCCTGAATCGGAAGGTCTCTAATTTACTATCATGATCAGTATGGCATCAACTTCATTTGCCTGGTATGCACACCTTTAATATCACGTCACGTTTTTGAATATCTTTTTTCGAATTATATAGCTACTAATTAGCGCCATGATAATTGCCAACCAGAAGAAATCTAATATATATCTGTTAATAATAACAACATTACCGATTCCAAATTAATGAATGAATCTTAAGCCAAACAAACTACTGGTCTTGATAAACTTCCAGCAAAAGGCTCTCTGCGGATATCATTGCCCCGTCATTAACCCACATTTTTAACTTATCACTTGATACTGGCATCTATGTTAATGATTGGAAACGCGCGCGAGTAATCCCAATTTACAAATCAGAAGATAGACGGAAATGCGAAAATTATAGACTAATTTCCATACTCAGAATTGTAAGCAAAGTGTTTGAGAGAGAGGTTTTTCGACAGCTGTATGGCTATCTTAGTTTCTGATAACTCATTACTCTCTAAATTTCAATCAGCGTTTCGCCCCAAATACTCAACCCTATCTGCATTGATACGAATGTGTGACGATTTGCTTAAAAACATGGATAATGGAAAATTAAATTGTGTGGTTTTTCTTGACGTTAGAAAAGCTTTCGACTCCATAATCGAGATACTGTTTGATAAAATGCGCAATTATTTCGGAATAACGAGAATCCAATTAAAATGATTCGAATCATAGCTGAATAATAGAGAGCAGCAATGTTTGATAAATGGACAACTATCGAGTCCGAATGTCGCAAATTGCCTCCTCAAGTATCTACGACAAGTCACAAGTTATATAGGTTCCAAATAATTATTTTATTTAAACATTTTAAAGTACAAAAACAATCTCGCTCGCTCTGAAACCATCTTCAGCCGCACGCCCCTTTTCCCAAAACCATGTGTTCATTTCACCGGAAGTGCACTATACCAACTAACTTCCGGCTTCTAGCGAATGTTAATTAACTGTATGTTTATGCCTAATATTTGTGATTAGAACTATACGGTTTATCTCCAACACACTCCCCCCATGAGATATATGTTAACAATGGAGATTCCCGAACAACAACAATAAGAATAACGTCCCAATAGTTCGCAAAGAATGTTAATCAAGTTCATCATCTTCAGCCTCGTCTTGAATCCGTAATCTCGCAACTGCCGCAGCATTACGTCTCGGTCGAAACTCAGGAGCTTGGACTCTCAACACCGGTTTTGGTTTCTCACGATCACACGACAGTTCTAATGGGTACAACTGCTGTACCGCTCTCAAGAATACCCTTTCCCACTCGTAACTTTGCTCCTCTGACAACTCCGTCTTTCCCGGCAAGAAGCTGGATGATAACTCCAAGTTGCCACTCCCTCGATTTCTCTCGTCACTCTTGATTATCACAACGTCACCAACCTTGGGTGTCGCCAACTTCGTGTTTTAGGGTGTGTCTCTCGCGTAGTGCTCTTAGATATTCCTTTGTCCAACGACGCCAAACTGCATCCTTGCACTTTTGCAAATATTTTGCTCGTTCCCTCAGATCAGTATCGTCAATGTTGTGGGGCTCTAGTTGTGGGATAGTATTTGGTTGTCCGAACAACATCGAGTTGGGTGTAAGGATGGGTTGTTGAACATCGTCTTCAACGTAATCAAGTGGTCTGTTGTTCACGGCTACGTCGACATCTAGGATGACATCTTGTAGTTCTTTCCAAGATAGATTTCCACCGCCAATGACTTTATACACGGCTGACTTGACCAATCCCACGAGTCGCTCAAATTGGCCGCCACACCATGGGGCGCGACTAAGGTTAAACCGCCATTCGATCTCTTGCCTAGCCAAGTAGCCATTTATCTTCTCATCCTTCATAACTTGTCTGAGCCAAGATGCTGCTCCCACAAAGGTTCCGCCGTTATCAGAGTACACAAGTTTTGGTCTTCCCCTTCTTACAATGAAGGTTCTAAAGCTTCGTAAGAATTCCTCCGTCTCTAAACTCAGTAGCAACTCCAAATAGATTCCGCGAGTCAGGCTGCACGCGTACAGGACTAAATAAGATTTCTTGAACGTCTTTCGAGTTGTACGATATTTGATTGGACCCACAAAGACTCCAATGACTTCAAACGCATTTTCCCCTTCGGTTCTTGTTGTTGATAGAATACCAGGTGGGGGAACGGAATACGCTTTCGGAACTCGCTTACACCCGAAGCAACCCTTCCGAATACGCTTAACCAATCTTCTTAATCTCGGGATCCAATAGATGCTTCTGACGTGGGTCATGGTCAAGGCCACTCCCCCGTGGAGCGTTTGTTGGTGGGAATCTTCAACAACTTTCTCAGTAAAGGTGTGGTTGTCAGGTAGGTATACAGGATAGAAGCCTTGAATTCTTCCTCTACATTCTAGGATATGTTCATCGTTCTCTTGGAGGTTAAGTTCCAGGCTTTCGTCAGCAAATGTTGGATGGCTTTTCGCTTCGTTCTGTACTCGTTTAATCCACCATTTCTTGACGATCTTAATCTCGCTGGCGCACAGAGGACCCAAGTCTCGGTCTCGAGACACGCAGGACCTTCCAAAGGTGGTGGTGCTTCAATAGATCATCGAATACATCGGCGACGTGTTCCACTGCTGCGTTGATTACTTCTTTCGTCATCTTTGTTTCTGCTTTGCTTTCTGGTGAAGACTTGACCACGATCTCAGGAGGTCAGTTCTCTTGGTGGGCAAGCCATTCCGGGCCATTCCAACAAAGGTCGTGGTTTGTCACACTCCCACCTATGCTGCCGAGATCTGCAGGGTTGTCTCCGGTTGCATGGTACGTAATGCCAGATAATCTCGTTATGCTCTTGGATCTTGCGTACTCTGTTTGCGACAAATCGCCACCATTTTGGATCCAATACAACGCAACGGTACTGTCTAACCACGCGTGCAGTTCATTTATTGAAAATCCTGTTAAAGCATTCTTGACATTGTTGAGTAGATTCGTAGCCATGTGTGCTAACGTCAGTTCGAGTCGTGGAATTGTGGTATTTCGTTTCGCTAGACGTGATTTCGCTGCTACAAGACCTTGACTGCTCCCGGATCGTTGATTCACAGTCGCGTAGACGGCAGCCGCGACTCCATTTCCACTTGCGTCTCCAAAGCTGTGTAAATCTATGCTTTCGATTGTTTCTTGATATCGCACAATGGATCGGGGAAATTCTACGTCATCTGGGAGACCATCAAACCACTTCTTCCACCGACTGTTTGGCTGACTTGGAACAACTGCATCCCATGCCGGCTTCAGATCACAAACATCTCTGTAGAGTTGTCGGAGAGACAACGCCAAGCGGGTCGTAGATTTTTGCCAGGCTCGTAAGGATACTTTGCTTTGTCACTTCACCATGCTCATGGGGATAAACTACCTTCAAAGTGTCTTTCGCTTTGTCCCAAGCAAGACCAAGTATCTTGCTCTCATTCGCTTTGACTCCAAGTTGTTGTTTGGCATAGGTACTTTCATCCGACTTTGCTGTCACTTCCTTTGGTTGTAACCAGTTTCGTACCATCCAGCGGTATCACGTCTGAGCTGTTCTTTGAATTCCGCGTAAACAAAGTCCTGATCATTCTCTGGAAAATCTTCTAAACCGAGCACATCCAAACGACACAGGTTTTCATAATCAGCAATGGAGGTCTGGGTTAGCAACATCTTGTTTGAATCACTCTCAACTCCAGGCGACATCATAGTCCAGCCAAATGATGTTTTCTCAGCAACTGGGTCTCCATGCGAACCGACTGTATGAGCACATTTTGTCTTGATCCGGGCATAATCACTGCAGGCGCCCAACACAACATGTATTGGAAGTTGATCCTTCTTGTCATCATCGATCATCTTTACTCCGGTAAGGTGGGGATATTTCTTGATTAGATTATCGTAATGAGGATTTGGAAGTTCCAACAAACTTTTCCACTTTAGTTAGCTTTGTTTCCATGCTAAAGTTATTTTCGGTATCACTAATTTTCACATTAAAGATATCCACCCGACGAGTGGCTGATCCCATAAGCATCTCAACTTTTGTTACTTTCGACACACTTGGTTTCTTGTTTAACTGTTCGACCAACTTCGCAGATGCATACGAGCTTCCGGCACCTTATACCATCAACTTCGATAAGAACTACTGGGTAAATTACTTGGTAATCACTGGGATGGTGTGCTGCAGTTAAAATGTTCTTGGTTTTGTTTTCTTGGTCGCATATTGAGGTGTGATGACGTCGGTTACAGTTCTGGCAGGTCTGTTTGCTCCTACACTCCGATGCTCTATGACTACCACCCGTGCAGTTAAAACACAGTTTCTTGTCCGATAAAAGCTTTCGCCGAGCTTGACAAGTGGTCACAGAGTCACAAGCGACAGACTTGTGGCTTTTCAAGTCACAATGTACACATGCTCGAGATTTCTGTTCGATTTGACGGTTCCCACAAATTCCACAAATTGAAGTCCCCACAAATTCCAGGTAATTTGTTCAAAGTAAGTCGCACATATCCATTAACTTCTTGAAGCTTTTCCAAAGTTTCCAGCATACTAATTTCTCGTAGAAGGGATGTATTTTCTCCGGTCGGGTACTTGTTACCGTTGGCAAATTCACTATTTCTTCCACATAGGAATTCACAATATGCATGTTTATATCCTTCGCTTGTAAAGGGCAGTCCGTCTATACATGTCCGTATATTGGGTTCTATCACGGGCAAATCAATACCCGCAGAAAATTGGCCCCAGAATCGCAACCAGTCATGATACGAGCCATTGAAAGGTGTAATTACGAGCTTTGGTAGCTTTGTTGATGAGTTTTTCTCTGCTTGAACTTGAATTTCCTTTTGATACTGTAACTTTTGATTGAAAAGTTCCTGTTCGAAGGCAAGTTGTTTGTCTCTTTCATGTTTCTCGAACTCTTGTTGTCTCGCGTAATTTTCCTCGTCTAATAGCCGTTTATTTTCGTTTTCCAGGGCGCTTTCTTTCCGGCGTTCGTTTAATTGCTTGACATTCTCGTCGGCTAAAGCAATACTATTTTCGATTGATTCGCCCCATGATGCGACGTTCTCTTCAGATTCGCCTTGGATAAATTTATTTTCTTCGATCTCTTGTTTTAAGTCGCTTATATACAGCCAAAATAATCTTTGTTATTTGACACTTTTGCCAGACGGCGACTCCTTCGTCGTTTGTTTTAAGTATAGCATCGCTTTTCTTGAGGGTAAAACTGAGCAACCGTAATTTACCGCTAATCTCGTCGAGTTGTTTTAATTCCATGATATATTTATCGGGTTTCCCTCGCTCTTGTTCGAGCTAAATCACAAGTTACAATCCCGTCGGAGGTAATTAGAACTACTGTATACTGTTTATCTCGAAAACGATAACATGTGGAGTTCCACAAGGGTCTATCTTGGGTCCTTTATTATTGTTATATATAAATGACATGCCTGATTCGTTAAGCTAGTCAGTTTCATCTCAGAGGTAGCTCAAATTTTTATAACCCGTATGGTTTCTATTTGGGCTTCCTCACCACATCTGAATTATTGTATATTTATATTTATATTTTCTATACTTGTATTTTCGTGTACAATTATTGATGTATGTTATATTTTGTACTTGTAACTTTTGTGGTAAACTAAAATACATTTATTATTATTTATTATTATCTCTTTATGCTGATGACACAGAAATTTATGCATCTTCTAACAACTGTGTTGACCTTGTAGACAAAGTAAACTTCGATCTTGAAAATATACGTAAATGGATGATACAAAACACAAGCTTCAAATCCACCCCAAAAAACTAAACATATGTTTATTGGATCATCCTATAACCTTAAGAATAAAATATCTAGTAATCCTATTCTAATAAATAATAAGCCAATACCCAGGACTGATAATTATTCATGCCTTGGCGTTAATATGGACGAAGACTTTCCTGGGAAACATACTATATGTTCAAAGGTTGGTGCTGGTTTTGGTGCAGTGAGACGAGTTAAGCCTTTTGTCCCACTACCGACACTAAAAATGTTATATATTCCCACCGTGCAGCCTTACTTTGATTACTGCAGCCCGGCGAGCCCTTTATGGGATAACTGCGGAATTGGCCTCAAAGACAGGCTGCAAAAATATCAAAATCGTGCTGCAAGAGTAATTACTGGGGCAACATACGACGTTCGATCCGCTGATTTACTTGAAAACTTAAGCTGGAAACCGCTACTTAAAAGCTATTTTTATGTATAAAATTCTTAATGGCCACACCGCACCCAATCTAAAAGAAGCCTTTCGATCTAGTAATGAAACAGATAATACTTACAATCTCAGACTAAATAGAGAAACCGATTTAGCACTCCTATATGCCGAAGAAAGAATTCGGAAGAGGTGCTTCAATTATAATGGGGCCGCACTTTGGAACAATCTTCCCCATGAGGCAAAAAATGCTGAATCCTTAAGTTCTTTGAAAACAATTTTGAAACAAAGAATGAGTTGAAACTAGCTTGTCAAGACTCATCTTATATAATTTAACATGTTCCTTTGGGGGGTATTTTTGTTTGGGTTTTTTGTCAAGACTTTGTAATATTTAATTCTGTAAATAGTTTAGGTTCACGCCCCTCATGGAAATCAGCTGAAAATGTTGTTGAGGCTACTAGCGTGATTAAATAAAGTTTGTATGTATGTATGTATGTATATATTGCCGAGTTGCTAAGACTAGTTCTTTTTTTCGTTCCGCTGCAGGGTATCAGAAAAGAAGTCGATCAAAACGTTGCTGGAAAAATACTTGCATCCAACACTTGCAGATCCTGTCTTCAAGCAAAAGTAAATAATTATTAAACGATTTAATAACATAATTTGATATATTACAAAATAAACGTAGTTCTCGCATGGACACAATCTAATCTTCGCGCCTCGCGCTTTTTGACCGCGCCTTCGCGTCTATTTGTCGCGCTTTCGCGCCTTTTTGTCGTGCCTTTCTTTTTTGCGCTTTTCTTTTTTTCCTTATTTTCGCGCCTTTTTTCCCCTTTTTAATTTTCGAAAATACCCTTCGTCGGTTTTCGCATCTTTTTTCCAGGATAATTTTTCGTATGCCTGAACTTCCAGTTACATTTTTAATACTTTTTCCTCGACTTTTGCTGTCTTTGGTCACATTTTTCACAGTTTTCTAATGTTCGAGCTAAATCACAAGTTACAACCCGTGGGAGGTAATTAGAACTATACTGTTTATCTCCAACACGAAAACGATAACATGTGAAGTTCCACAAGGGTCTATCTTGGGTCCTTTATTATTCTTATTATATATAAATGACATGCCTGATTCGTTAAGCTACTCAGTTTCATCTCTTTATGCTTACACAGAAATTTATGCATCTTCTAACAACTGCGTTGACCTTGTAGACAAAGTAAACTTTGATCTTGAAAATATACGTAAATGGATGCATTCAAATCCACCCCAAAAATCTAAACATGTTTATTGGATCATCCTATAACCTTAAGAATAGAATATCTAGTACAGGTAATCCTATTCTAATAAATATTAATAAGCCAATACCCAGGACTGATAATTATTCAATACTTTTTCCTCGACTTTTGCTGTCTTTGGTTACGTTTTTCACAGTTTTCTAATGGACGAAGTATTTTTGAAATACAATTTTGGCGTTTTTACGGCAAACAATCTCGTTTTGTTTTTTTCTTAAGTTTTCTGTCTCAATAACACAAAGACAAAGTCGTCTTTTTACAACAACTCCCACGTGCTCGCGAATTCGTTTTTACAACGCCGTGCTAATATCGTTTCATACATTCACTAGAATGTATACATACATTCATTAAAATGACGAAACAATTTCTCCTGAGTTCTAAATACAAAACAGTCAAACATGGATTATATTAAAATACATTAGAAGTGTGATTTTTTATCCATCAAGAAGATGTCATTAAACAAAACGAGATTGTTTATTTGTTTGCCGTAAAAATGCCAAGGTTTTGTCTTCAAAAAATATTTCGTTGATCAGAGGACCGGTGAAAACGTGACCAAAGACAACAAAACTCGAGGAAAAAGAATTAGAATACAACTGGAATTTCAGATTTCAGACATACGACAAATTAGCCGAGGGAAAACGACGCTAAAACTGGAGAAGGGTATTTTTCGAAAATTTAAAAGACTGGAAAAAGGCGCGACCCACGAAAAAGAGGCGCGAAGATTAGAATATTTCTTCTGCGTGCATAGGACAGTATAGGTCATTTACTCTAAACCATTCATCAAAGCATTCGATCTCTAGAAATGTGCCAGCTGTCAAATAGACCTTTTTCTAAATATCGCAGCATGTACTTGACGGCTTTAGACTACGAGAGTATGAGTATAGGTATGCAGAAACTGCTTATTCACACTTCTAAAACTTTTAGTTATTAATGAAACTCAGATTGGGATTATACTCAATGTTTTAGTTATTTCATGATATAGAATCAAATTGATGTTCCCATACCGCCAGAACTGCAGTGCTTTATTATACTTTTCAATTCAGAGACCATTTCCTAACATTTTTCTGCTCGTCTAATCTGATGTTGGTTATGATGAACTGTTTTGATTTTCCAAAATACTTTGGTAAATTATTTGGTAATCTATTTTTATATTCAGATTGAAAATTTATCGTGATGACGAAATTGGAATATTCATTCGAAACCACTCTACACAACATACAAGGTACTGCATGCATATATACTGGCCCGGCTCTAGAACTGTAGACATGCCTGTAGAAAAGCGTCCTAGGTGTGCTGGGCCAAGACGAAATTTTTCGTGACCAAACTGAAAAATCATCTTGCAAGTTGCAAGAAAAATTTATATAAGAAATTAAGAATGAAGAACACAGATTCCAGCTACAGCACTCAAGATCCAAACTGAAATTTATATTTGCCAAGACGGAAATTTTCCTTTTCTACAGGCATGACTGTAGATATAAATATTTTGAAATAAGTCAATAAGCCGAGGTCTTTATAGGATCAAATCAACTAGAACGTCGACGTTTCGAGCGAAGGCCCTTCGTTTGGAAGTTATTAGCGTGGGTCGGGGGAAATATGTGCTTTTATATTATAGTGTATACAAACGTGATCACGTAATGATGGTGGCAGGTGGCGCGAAGTTTAGATTATTTCTTCCGCATGCATATAGGACAGTATAGGTCATTTACTCTACACCATTCATCAAACCATTCGATCTCTAAATGTGCCAGCTGTCAAATAGACCTTTTTCAAAATATGCATGGCAGCATGTACTTGGCCTGCTGATGGCAGATACATGTAAGAGTTGTATATATGAGAAGCGCTTATTGATACCGCGTAAGGATGAATTTATTTATTTATTTAACAACTTTATTGGTACCATAACGTTACATTAAGATAAGCATTACAACATTAAATATTAAATGGCCAAAAAGGAAAGATGCGAATGAGATGATAAGTCCCATGTAAAGCATCTCCCTTAACAAAAACTATTGTTATAAAACATATAAAACACTATATATATAATACTAGTTAATATATACAGCAGAACAATCAAACAGAAGCGAATGATGAATAATAGTAATCAATAACCAGCTTTAGATAGCAGGCAGAGACAATGATTTGTCGCAAACCATCATAAGTCGCTTCTGTTTGAACATTCTATACTTCAACGTTGATACTATGTCCTATGGCAAGCACAGTCACGCACAAAACTCCATGTGCACGGCATCGATAAGTCAAATGTTCTGTTCAATTCCAATGTAAATAAGTCTTTTTCAAACTTTTTAAAGAGCGATAAACTATGCATCAGTGGTGCTAAGTTGGGAAATGAGACGCATTTCTTAATATATTTTACGGTTATCATTGCTGCCTGAAATGGGACAGAGAGCACGATCTACAGACCCGCATCTTATCATATAGATGCTATACTTATACACTGGCACCACGCGTTCATGAAATATACATCATCACGCTTTTTCGTTTTAATACCACGATCTTTACATGAAACAGTTTTTGATCTTGCGTTGCAAGAGGCTATACATGGCTAAATTTATGTTACTGTTTGATTTAAAATTTAGCTTTTTCAAAATTGATACGTCGATAACAGTGCAAGAGGCATTGGAAGGAAAGGTGGTTATGGAGTATCCGACATTCCATGTTGTCTTATCGCGTCATTTCTCTGAATACCCGACAGATATATCAAGCCCAAGTAAGTATTTCACATAGAATTGATTGTCGATGCTGTTTTTACGTGCAGTGATTATTCATGTCCTGCATGCATGGGTGCAGGTAGTTGGGATGTCAATTGTCAATGGCCGTACGCCAAGGACAAATCTGTTAAATTTTTGTTTTGGATGAGAAATTTTACAGAAGTTTGTCTTGCTTTTCCGGACTGAAAAGAATGCGTACTAATTAGTGCATGTATTATTTATGCATGATACTTGACTTTTGCTGGCGAAGTTAAGCAGTCTCTGAGTGTCCTCTAGTTTTTATTTATATATTTCAGTTGTAAAACGGCGAAGATTTAAAAACCAGGACGACAGTTCAGCCAATCAAAGTGATGATAGTTCAGACTCGTGTTCTGAGAATCCCGAAAGTGTAAAGAAATGTGATGTGGTGAAAACAAATACTACGGTGCAAGAAAATGTGATAGAAACAAACACATGCGACAAAGACGAAGTGGATAAAGTAGAATGTATGGAATATGCAAAGTTATAACAGGAGGCATCGACAGAGAGTGGACAAGAATACAATGTTCATTTAACTGATGAACAACATATAATGCCTGGCGACAAGGACATGAATAAGTAGCAAAAAGTAATGACGGACTAAAGTAGTATACTCTAGCATTCAGTAAAATATAACAACATAAACGTAGTGTGAAGTGTAACATATATGAACCGAAACCCAGGTGCCGGTTGTACGAAGCAGATTTAGCTAAAATTGAATACTGAACACTATCGGAGATTACCGCAGTTCAGTTTGATTTACTAAAACTAACAAACGTGCATTTCAAAATATTTATCTCACATGTTACAAAATGAAGTGTTGGTATGTCACGGCAAGCAGTGCTGATTATCCAGGGAAACGCATATAATGGGGAAATGTACGCATTTGTTCAGTTATATATTTAAAATATATTCGCCAAGAACAATGAAGCGATCAAGATGTTATTTGAGTGTCGTTTGAGGCAATATATTATTGGAAATTAGCTTATAGCATATCATATCATGAAATCCAGGCCATTATAACCATAATGTCGATCATACATTAAATGTTTCAAAATAGACCCTAACTTTAGAACCGTCTGCGAAGATTTTTCTGATATATGTTAATGCAGTCAACAGATTTAATAATGTTGTTGCGCTAAAAATGCGTTGCCTCATTAATATAGATTGGGTAATTGGTATATGTTTATTTATTTATGTTATTTTGTTATAATTCTTGACTTTGTGAATTGAAACGGGAGAGTATCTTGCATGCATTGGGACCATTTGCATGCAGCCGCTTGGCCTGACTGTCCAATAAATTATAAATATATTATGGTGCTTTAAGACAAGCTCTATACGACTGAACAGCCTTCAAGCCTCGTTTCATTGTATCGTCATTGCTGCCTCCATGGATTGAACATTATGTGAACGACCTCGAAACACTCGATTATATGCTTGTTGCTCCTCGCTCAACCCAAAGCCAAAGACGTTACGACTGGCTCACGATTCGATATCACGTTTGGATATATATAGGAGAGATTATACTCTACTTGCTTGAGCATTTGAGAACATCAATCCAGCACCAAGTAATGTGAGCTTGGTTGAAATATCCAAATCTTTATCAACTATAGAACACAATAATACAATCATTAATATTATATAGATCAAGTCATGGAATTAGCCCTTTGAATCAAATACCAGTCTATTTATTTCATGATTAATATAAACTTCATTTGAACTCGATAATACCATAGATTCATAATGAAAAATATCGTAGGAGACTTTATCCTTAGCTATCCCAATCCTAATGCCAATAATGAAATTTAGGAACGTAGTGTTTCAACTTTCGTTACATTATATGACCTGATGGTGATATCATTTTGGGAACTATTTAACTATATAAGTGTAAACAAAAAAGGTATGAAACAAAACTGTCTGATTGGGTTTGGACACCAAAGCTTAGGACCCCAAAGCTTGGAAAAGCTATATTTCTGATTGGTTGACTACAACAATAACAACATACGCGCCTTCCCGTTAAAATAAAACGGTCGACAGAATGGTACCAGTAATTTCGTTCATAATTCACGAAGAGACACAAGGGAAATCATGACCGTGAAAGGTCTTGTATATCTGATACAACATCCAGCTGATTTACAATAATTCTTAAGCTCATTTTTCTCATCAAGTGTCTTTAAGATTATTGAAGAATGGGAACGTTTTCATCAAAACGAATCATAAATTCAGCTCGTGTTCGGTATATCTTATACAAAATGACCGCTCATGCTGCATATATATTACATACAATATGTACAACGACTCTATTTCAATTCCAATTAGTATATCCTAGGCTGTGCGACGGACTCATGGGGAAAATATGAGCAGGCCAGCCTAGACACAAACTCCTTTATTTCTATTTCAATTCAGCGCATTTTCCAATCTTGTAACCCAAAGCCTGCGTTCCTTTGCCCAAAAGGATTGCAGGCTCGGAACGATATTCGAAATTGTGCATTTTGGCATTGGAAAACTGGGAATTGGGGCGGGGCGGATCCACTATAATGCGAATGACATGAAATAGCGCGCGAGTACATCTAGAATCCTGCCGAGTAAACGCCTGCATGGGTCTAGGCTCTGAACATGCGAATTAGAACCTTACATTTTACATAGATACAGTGCAATCCTTCTGAAGCAGAATAATCGACGAATATATCACCAACTACACGATCATTCATATCAGTCACCTGTTCAGAAAAGTAATAAAATAAATTTTGTTTTGACTGGAAAAATATTGAAATTCTACGCCAGAATTACAATTTGCAATTATAATGAAAGCATAATAATATAAGTGTAACAGTGATATAGGCGACACAAATCGTATAAATTTAGATGGTAGGCTGATAGCTTGCGTGATATACTGAACATGACTGCTAAAATGAGAGGATGGTTAAAAAATACAAACTTGTGTGACATTTCAGTCGACCTATACTAGAGACTTCGAGTACTAAAATGGAGTGTTCTGGTATTCAGCATGCAGTTAACATAAATATTTCGTGCTAGCTGTAGATGATTGCAACCCTCTGTGCTGTTCTTTTTTATTGCCATGAAACATATATTTCCAAAATTTACCTTATGTCTTCCAATGGAGAAAAACATCATTGAAAATGAACCGTCCATACTAAGAATACATTCACCTGAGCTGTCGTATACATTAAAATACGGCTCGCACCACGTTAATCTGTAGAAAGAAAAATGTGATTTTACTAGTTCTTTTACATCTCTTTTATAGTACACATTTTGTCTCGGTGTGGGTAAGAAATCCATAATTGTGAACACATGATAATGTTCGTTCCACTGCTGCGTTAACCGAGATTTTGACCTATATTAGGGCTTTTCTACATGAGTTGTAGTAATCATGTAGCAGTTTTGTACATGATTATTGCCTTTTCAACAGTTGAAATTTTAAAGCAGTAATTCCCTCGTGTTACAAATTTAAATGAGTAAATTCGAACTAAAAGGACACGATTTGGCATTCGCATTGGCAATTTCTAATATAAGATTAAAGTAAATTAGTGCATGTACTTACGTTTGTTGGACAAATCCAATGCACGTATTTGGAAGTAGTGTGGTTTGTGATCTCATTGTACAGGTATTACCACAAGGGCATATACATGAAGTACGTGAAGGAACATTGAAATTCACCAATCTTCTTCGGTTATTTATTTCACGGAGGGAAAACTGACATGGCGTATCTGGAATAATAATGAAATGCAATGAAATTCGTTCGTGTAACTATCTACGTTAATTGTGTGTCGCTGAATCCTCATAAATATGGAGATCAATCCTTCATTTCAATTTATCACTCGAATTTTACCAGCATGCACCCAAATTATGTGTATGCTATGCGAAAACACAAGTGTTGTGAGTTTCCAAAAGAACCGTAATATGAAAGGTTAACTGTTAACATCATGCAATCAGGTAGGAGGGAAAAAATGAGCAGGTAAAGAAAATTCTCTCATCTAAGGAACATAATTACAGGAGACGAACGGAATGAGAAAGGAATAAGGTACAAAACTGCAATTGCATTAGGGAAGATTAGATCATTCTTACTGGTTGCATTATACTTACTGGTTGCATCTTACTGGTTAATTAAATTTCCTCCAAAAAGCGATTCCTTAAAGCACTTGTTCAGAGTGTCTATATGGATGTGAATCTTACTCATAGACAGTAAGAAAATTATATTGACGCCGGACTTGAGAGTTTCGAAACTCGTATTATATATATAGAAGAAAGATATCCAATATGCAATATAAGAGCTAGAGTGGAGCGAAACAGAATTATTGAATTGAGAGTCTTGGTAAAACGTGTAAGGTCTGTGCACAGTTATGGTAAACCATGCAGAAATAAGACGTATGACAAAGGTTTTCCTAAACCATTTCAAAGCGGGAAATGCATATACTTCAAGGTTACGAAGAGAGCTGAACAACGTTGAAAATTGAAAAGCTGGTTGTATAACGGTCCTGGCATACAGTAGCTTGGATTATTTGGATGTGTGAATTCTTATGTGTTATAATTCATATGCATGCATGGCCAAATACCTTGCTTTATTTCATAATACTCTTTCCTCGTTCGACTGTCTGTAACTGCGTAATTTTTCCCATCTGAAGCAAAAATACGATATAAATTATATAATGATCAGTTATGAAGTTTACATATGTAGTTGCATGCACACATCTTCCTTGATCAATCGAAAATAATCACGATTGAACTATTTATTATTCAATTTAAAAACTGGAAAAAATTTCGTATATTGCCTAGATATTTGCAGCAATTCTTATTCTGGGTGAAACCGTGCAATTACCGACAACTGCATATATAACCAGCTATATGCATGAGCTGCATCTTCGTCGCAAGAAAGATTAAAGAATAAAGTGATTGAAATTTTAGTGCAGCACTCCATATAGTCTGCATGTATATATAGTGTCTACTCGCCAATGAAACTCAACTTTCTATTATATAGTATACATTAGTGCATGCTATTGAAAACAGTGATGTTACAAAAAAGTATAACGTGTTAAATTCGAGTTTTATATATATTTTGAACGAACTGTATCACCGAACGTACGTACCAAGCGTACCAAATTGGTTGACACCATATCATTTTGAAGTGTCATGGGTGTATCATTGTCTTTGACTTAAAGCCTAAGCCAAGGTTCATTCACATTTCACAGTGTATATTTCCTTTGTTTCTTTTGCTAACAGCCTAAGCCAAGGGCCGTTTCCCGGCTAGCCGAGTTACTTGGTGAATGAATACACACATGCATGGCACCAGTGCAGTAATGCACCATGCAACAATTAGAGACATTTAGATTTTACTTTGTTCGTTCAAACGTCAAACCGTAAACCGCAAGAAACCACGTTACTTTGTCTAGCGGTTGCGTTTGCCGTGTATTTTACACGTTTTTGACGGCTGGAGCGATTTTTCCCGTAAGTCATTTCCCTCAAGCTTTTATTTATTTAAAAGCGATTTATCTCAAGTTTCTATAGTTTAGTTTATTTAGTATACCTTTAATTATTAAATAAGTTATATTTGTTCAAAGGCGCCGGCCTGCATGCTTTGTCAGTCATGCAATTCAAAAATGTTATCAGAGTCAGGATATAATATTGAAAGTAGTACCGAGATTACTATAATTTGCAGCGTTTGTATGTATATAGAGTATGCCAGAAACACCTGCCATACACGTTCGTAGTCAATACATGCCGATCTAATTGATAACCATTTTATATTCCACATCAATACAATACTCGGTATCAGTTGTTACTATACTTAGTAGTATCTTATACTCATAGTCGACATAGTGTGTTGTTAACCGCAGACTCCTCTCATGGCTGTTCACATGAGAAATTTTTATTCTAAGGCTAAACAATTCTTGTATAACAAATGTAACATATAGTTCGGAGAGGACACACAAAATACTTGACATGATTAATTGTGTGTAAGACTAGCCTATATATACATTCATATTATTTTATTCTTCCTCAAAAACAATGTGGAATTGAAAAGTTGCAGGTTAATTTAACACACCAAATAGCCAAATTTCTAGTATGGCTCTAATTATACCAAAAAGGGAGGCTACGTAAACGGAGTCAAGTATAAAATATACCTCCAAGGCGCTGAGACTTTTCCTGTATGATAACTTTATCAGCATCTCTAAACATATCCAATTCAATTACTTCCTCGCACATCCGACTCTCAAACGAACCCAACAACTCAGAATCAGGCTGGTCAATAATTGCTGCATCCATGTAGAGAAAATAGCGTACTGATAATGCCTCTTTTTATACCGCAGAAGAAGATAGTTGACAATTAATCTACGAGGAAAGTAATATTTATTTACAACGCGCGTGCGCTTTTCCTTCTCGACAGCTTCCACCTGCTCATTTAATATAAATGACATGCTTGCAGGTCTACAAATATGAATACAAACGTCAAAGATAAATCCATCATTTTCATAATTTTCCTCTATATATAAACATTCCCCAAGAGAAAATATTTCTATCTAAATAGAAATAATGGGACATGCAATCTTTTGCAATTCAGTATAGGCTTTAGTTCACGTATTTTTTTTAAATATATTTCTTTGTTTTTAATCATGTTCTTTCGTTTATAATATTTGAGTGCTCGTTAATATTAATTTAGGTTTGCTTTTGCTTCTCTACCAGATGCGTACAGCCTTTGTATACATACGACGCTCAACATAAAAATCAAAAACACTGAGAGACCCAACCCTTGGGTTTGACTGATAAGTGATAGACCCTAAAAGATATACACTGTTATACATATATATATATATACTGTTACAAAACTCAAAAGTAAGAAAGACGAACAGTAACAAATTCGGCAGCTTGTCTGCTGACCAATATAGACAATTATATCTTTTTTCACGTAATATAAACCCTCATAATAATTAAAAATATAATTATTAAACGGAATAAATGCACTGCATTTAATAACAGCGAATAAAACTATTTCTATCTGTTGCATGCTTTATAAAAAGACCGATACATTTAAAATTCCGAACGTCATGCATGTGTCAGTAGATGTGTAAGTACATATTATAGCCCTTCGACTTCGTTTACATATAATTAAGAAGTTTGATTATCGTTTTGGTGGCCCTGCGGGATATTGAACGGGTATATATAGCTCACGAATCATGCAATATGTTTCCCTCATTCTTTAGATTATAACTTTACCAATGCCGACAACGTAATCATGCATACTCCGTCAGTAAATGTCAGTCTTGAGAAAATTCTAAACACTAGAAAGTTATTAAGTTCGATTTCAACCAATAGTCTATATATAACCATGCGTCCATGCTATCAAGTGTGTCTGTTTCTTCAGTGTCGCTTTAACTTGCGTGACGTTACTGATGCGCAGAGGTTAGATACGACTACGAATATGCAGGTATGGAAATGTGGTTTGGTAAAAATCTGCATCGCACTTCATCTACATCGCACGGTAAAAATCTACATCGCACGTAAAATCTACATCGCACGTAAAAATGAGGAATACAAAACAAGTTATTCAGTGGTTTGGCAATATAAAAGATAAGGACAGATTAGTTTGACATTGTCGATTTCTACCCATCATTTCTGAAAAACTATTGGACCAAGCTTTATCTTGGGCTTCAAATTTGGCTACTATACCTGAAAACGATATCTCAATAATAAAACACGTTAGAAAATCTCTCCTTTTCAATACCGGAATTTCATGGATAAAAAAAGATAGCGAGAGTTTGTTTGACGTTACCATGGGAAGTTTCGACGGCGCGGAAATTTGTGAGTTAGTATAGGCACAGGCGGCCCAATCTTGGGTAGAGTTGTATTTATAGTATACTATATAAAGATTGTATTATGGTAAAAATATGTGATGAAAATATATATTTTAAATAAAATTTACTTGCCTAACTTGTTGTTTGTGTTCTCCTTTTATCCCTACTTTGTTGAGCTATGAATTCATCGAAAGTTTTTGCTTGATGCCTGCGGTCGACGCCGAATACTTAATAGGAGTTAAAGGCTAATTATTCGCAGCCCCGGATCCGTCGAGACAAACATGCCAATACGAATATTCTCCCTCTTAAATTGCTTTATTCTCCAAGAAAATTCGCCAGCATGTAGCACAAACACCGATCTTTTCATATATAACGATACTTTAACATCTCGGGCAATTTTTAAACCAATTTTTGATCAATAGAAATCAAAATCCCCACTCTGTTGAACTGACAACGACCGAAAATGGACACATCGGCAGCTTGGCCACCTGGCCTCCTCTACCGTTGAGAATTGCAGGGGGTGCAATGCCAATCAGCACACAGCATGAAAATACCAAACATATATTTCCGGTTACAGCCAGCCAATCACGACCGCACTTGCGATTGTTTACATTTTTCAAAATCTGATATTCAAAAAGACTATATCAAGATGTTGTCGTCGCACCCCCCTGCAAATCTCAACGGTAGAGGAGGCCAGGTGGCCAAGCTGACGATGTGTCCATTTTCGGTCGTTGTCAGTTCAACAGAGTGGATATTTTGATTTCTATTGATCAAAAATTGGTTTAAAAATTGCCCGAGATGTTAAAGTATCGTTATATATGAAAAGATCGGTGTTTGTGCTACATGCTGGCGAATTTTCTTGGAGAATAAAGCAATTTAAGAGGGAGAATATTCGTATTGGCATGTTTGTCTCGACGGATCCGGGGCTGCGAATAATTAGCCTTTAACTCCTATTAAGTATTTGGCGTCGACCGCAGGCATCAAGCAAAAACTTTCGATGAATTCATAGCTCAACAAAGTAAGGATAAAAGGAGAACACAAACAACAAGTTAGGCAAGTAAATTTTATTTAAAATATATATTTTCATCACATATTTTTACCATAATACAATCTTTATATAGTATACTATAAATACAACTCTACCCAAGATTGGGCCGCCTGTGGTATAGGCCTTTTCATTTTAAACCACCTGAGTAAAAAATTTGGCGAAGAAAGCATCGGCCTATATAGAGATGACGGTTTGGCTATTATAAAAAGTAAATCAGCACGTTTAGCAGACAAAACAAGGAAAGACCTCCACAAAATTTTCGAGCAGTTTGACCTAAAAATTACCGCCGAATCAAATTTACGCATAGTAAACTTTTTAGATGTAACTTTCGACCTTAACAATGGAAAACATAGGCCCTATAGGAAGCCCAATGACGATCCACTATAAATAAATATGCACTCTAATCACCCACCGAGCATCACAAGGCAACTACCTGCATCAATTAACAAGCGCATCGCACTTCTTTCATCAGATGAGCAAACTTTTCAGGAATCTGCACCCATATATCAGAACGCACTTAGGCATAGCAACTTTAATCATGAACTTAGCTACACTCAGCACACACCGCAACAACAACGCAGGAATAGGCAACGCAACATCATTTGGTTCAACCCACCATTTAGCAAGAGTGTTAGCACAAACATAGGACGTAATTTCCTTGGTCTAATTGACAAACATTTTCCACCGCACCACAAGCTACATAAAATTTTTAACAGAAATACAGTTAAAGTAAGTTATAGCTGCATGAACAATATCAAGTCAGTAATCACTAAACACAATGCACGCATATCTAGGAATAACAAGCCACAGGACAGGGACACTACCAATTGCAGTTGTAGAGAAAACACCATTTGCCCGCTTCAAAAACAATGCATGACTAGGAACATAGTATACAAAGCAACACTGCAACAGTCACAGTAAGCAACACAAACACGATCAAAAATTACATTGGCATGACTGCAACCACATTCAAAGAGCGATTGGCCAACCACACTAAATCTTTTCAGCATAAAAAGCATGCAAATAACACGGAACTTTCGAAATATATTTGGACATTGAAAGAAAACAATAAGGATTTCAGTATTAATTGGCAAATTTTAAAACATTCTATTTCGTACACGGGAGGATCAAAACGATGCAATTTATGTTTAGAAGAAAAATTTTGTATTTTGAAAGAAAAAACAAGAATTGTTTACTCAACAAAAGAGCTGAAATAATTTCACGGTGTCGTCATCGTAACAAATTTCGCGTAAACAACGCAAACAAAGCCATGAATGCACACATTGTCTCCCACATACATGCACCCCCACGATCCGGCAGGAAGCATATAAGCGGTCATTTCTTTCGATACTTGTCATCTGCCTGATCATTCTTTTACAGATGAAACAGCCTGTTGCAGACAAGTTTTGAGGTAAGCGAAAATCTATAATTTGCTCTAACTATATGTTGTCGAGCACTCTTTGCGTTTCGTAGACCTAAACCTACACGTATATATATATATACCGTATAGTCAAATCTGCAGACATGCATTATACCGTATATATATATAGTTTTCGCTTACCTCAAGGTATCCACTACAGCCTGTTTCACGCAATAAGCGATCATCAAGTGGCTGGTCTTTTGTGCTTCGAAATTGAATATTTTCAATAAGGTTGAATATATATGCTGAGCATTAACCTTAAATTTCTGGTAATAATGCTGAACTGAGCATTAACCGCACTATAGATATCTGGAATTTTGCCACATGAAAAACCCAGTAAAGGCGGATCTATTGTTATTCCCATAAAAGTATTATCTTTCCAAGACAGAGTAAATGTTAACTAATAACTATTAGGAGAACTTTATAGGACGCCGCGACGCGGGTAAAATATGCACATCGGAGCGGAGGAGTGTGATCCTTGCACAACACGTTTTGGCAGAACAACGTAAAATCAGAAAGATTTTAGATACTTACAAAATCAATTCCTATATAATATGTTATATACTGACATTTAATTTGAATGTCCAAATTTGGCTTTGTGCATATTTTACGATCGTGGCGTCTTAAATTTCTGGGAGTATATTTGAAATTTCTTCTGTCTTTCATGGAAGATAATATTTCAATGGAAACAAGAATAGATCCTCCGTAAAAATTTCTATCAAATATTGTATATATATATATAATTATATTTTAAATTATATAAGTATTTCCTTTAAATTTTGTTATCAACCTGCCGGTCAAGAACTCCCTACTTGTTTGTAACAGCGCGTAGAGCAAAGTCAATGCTTGTGTTTTTAGAAATACAGTCAGTGAAATTTATTTCGAAAGCTGTTATTATACGTACAATAATAATTATAATCTACATGACTACATTATAGAGTTTACGTTAACATACGTCGTGCACCACCTTGCTATTCTAGTTATATAATGGTCGGTGTTCGTCAATCACGGCTTATCATCGATATATAACCGAGGCTACTTGCAGCACAATGCTTTTATAGTCTTGTTTTGGCCGCGGCACTTAGAAGTACACTTCTTCGCACCCTGACGACGAAGTCTGCGACATGGTGTCGCGCAGCTGAAAGCATAATAGTTTCCTGGACAAGTAACTACGCGTTGCCGACGAAGTATTCTACAATCCAAATTTTGAGATCCTGGTGGGCCTAGAAATAATGAGATAAAACAATGTTATTGAACTGTTTTAGTTACTTATAGTCCCTTTCACTTATTGGTTCAACCATGCACTTAAGTTATTTTTCTCTATAGTTAAGAAATAGCGATTGGAACGGAGCGATATTTGGAACTTTGCGAACATTTTATGGCAAAATTTCAGATATTATACTGTCTATTGTACAAGGTCTTTAATACGTCTTCTAAAACTTTCAACGTTGTTTTGTATTTAAATTCAGATTTTTCTTAAACTGTATTAATATATTCAAGGACTTTACAAAGGTCATATTCGAGAACATAGATAAATAATATTATTGTAAAGACCTTGAATACAAATAGAGATCTGAATTTATTGCACCAGGTTTCCAAACTCTTTTAGCCACTTTTACTCATGCAGTTGCTACCTGCTGGTCCTTCCTGTCCTGGTGATCCTGCTTCTCCTTTTGGTCCTTGTGGTCCTTGTGGTCCTGGTGGTCCTCGATGTCCAGGCCCCCCTCTCGGTCCTGGAGGTCCTCGATGTCCAGGAGGTCCTAATATAATTGAAATAAAGTTATTGTGTATCAGACAGTTCATACATGCTCATCTTCATGTATACTGGTGTATTTCGAAAAATCTAGCTAAAATAACCCTTATTTATTAATATTAATCTAATGTCATCGCAACTGATAACTATTGTACTGTACCCGATAAATTTAAACAAAATATTTCCCATTCAAACCGAATTAATTTCTTTTTTCGTTTAAATCGTTAAAGATTTCACCTAAGTATCAATGGGCGCCGGTTCTATTCCCGCGGCCGTGGTCAGTAATTTTCTCCTTGCCTGATTGGAAGCGTGAAAGGATCACAACAATATCCAAGGCGAATCTTAGTGATGTTAGGCAAAAAGCGCCAGGTGAAACCTTGGTAAACACATAAGCCCATAATTTGGTTCCTTTACACGCTTAGATAACATGCACGCATTTGGGAATACAGTCACGAGAATGGCCCTGTTTACACTCATTTTAAGTTGTTCTTCTTGCGTGGTGTGGAAATATCTCGGTGAAAGAGACCTATAATTAGATGAATATATATTTCAACCTCTATGCCAGAATCTCTTGTTCCTCTCCATGGGGGTCTTATCAGAGCCTGTAAGGAAAAAATATATACTTAGATACATTTGAATCATCCATTCGGGCACCTTCGATGCACCAAGTGTAGGTATTATTTTGTGGTATACACTTGAAAACAATGATTTACCTTCGGGAGTTGGCTCTAGTAGATGCTCTGAATCTGTGTTCAAATATACAAAAGAGAGAGTTGTTATGTAAATATATAATTGTATAATTCATTTTTACTGCTTAAATTCTCATACACCTGTTAAATCGAAGTGTACATTTTAAGATCTCTTAGTGTTAAATATACCATTACTTCCACGACCAACATAGACTGGGATTTACATACCTTCTTCATCGACTTGCGTTGCATCTACAAACAAAAATCTTAAAATTAATATATCACCAGACTTTATGCAATTTACAGTCCATGTTTTATAAATATATCAAATTATGATCTCGACATAATTGTTCATTACCTCAAATATGTAGCCATGCATCCGGTTATCAGTAAGGTACTGTACAAGGCCGTCCCCAGAAAATTGTGGATGGGGGGATTGACGCACAACTCATTGGCGGCGGAAGATTGGTTTGGTTCGGTTCGGATGAGGCTCAATAGACTCTAGGGGGTTCCGGGAACATACCCTCCGGAAAATTTTTAAATCTGGAGACTCTGAAATGGCATTTCCTGCGCTCTACAGGGGAGAATATTTGACATCCAAAAAACAGATCATTTTATCTATTTGCGTTTCAGACAGCAAAGATTCTGACACCTTCATAATAACTTATTCCACTCTGATCCCTTTCTTGGGGCCACTCAACCCCTCTACTTCTGGGGAGGATTTATAGCCCCCCCCCTAAGCCCTCTGCGACTGTTCCACCGCCTCTGCCGACTGCATGTGGCAGCTCGAATTTACCAACTGGGTCTTTCCCCTTCCTTTGGGAAGTTTTGAAGATGTAACATAAATAGAAAATGGACATTCAGCGTTGAAATTGTTCTCAAATGGAGTGTACGACGTTTGTAGACACATGCAGTGTACAGTAAAGCCCCGCATAAAAGAACCAGTGAATTTTGACTTCAGGCTGAAGTGGTTCTTATATAACAGGTGCTTAGAAAGAAATCAGGGTGAAGTGGTTCTTAACTGGTTCTTATTTCCAGTCAAAAACAATTGTTCCTGGTTTAGAGTTTTAAACCTCTTATTGTGAACAAAGGGCCATCATGATGTAAGTTTTTTGAATATAGTTATGCAAGTTGAATTATGTACTTATGTACAAATTCACAATTATATACTTACAACACATAGCAACCGCTGCTGCCAATACTAACATAGTATTCATTACTGCAGTTTTCATCACGTTTCCAGGCTCTTGTTCAGACAACTTGACTAGCTTTTGTCGCAACCTCTGCTGAGATCTATGGTTTGTGTTGTTTTATAAGGCTGAGAAAAAATTCACCTGAACATATATTATCAATGTAAGTTATTTAAGTCTCCAAAAGAAATTCCTGTACTTCGAAACGTGGGCTGGTAAGTTAAGGAATATAATAAATAATTAATGACAATGAGCTCTCTTTTACTTTCAGGGTCTAATTTCTAAAAATGCCTATAACTTTTCAGTCTAAATTGCCCGTGCTAGAAATTGCTCTGCAAGTCACGTTGCAGTAAAATTGTAACAAGGCCTCGGAGTGAGTGAGTGACTTTTTTTGTTTTTAGGCTAGAAGATGGACTCGTGCGGTAGTACTTGGCGTAGGACCCCGTGTTACTTTCCAATGCAAACATTGAACACAAACAAACCAACTGAGCAGCTTGGTCCAGCTTCGTACTTGATACAATGAAAGTTAATAACGTTGGTCAGGCATTAACTGGTGATACCTTGCAGCCCGCACCGCAACGAAAAACATAACAAAAACATTACCAAGAAAATTGTTAGTATAAATCAACACTGCACTTACTTGTTGTTCGTGAAGTTTTCCGTGGGAACACAGTTTAACCAGCAAACAAATTCTGATTGAGATGCACTCCAACAACCGATCTTTTATAATTTCTACCCCTATACAAAAACAGCACGCATTAATTACAGTGTGGGTGTCTTTGTAGTCTGTATATAGGTGTGTGCGTTTAGATATTCAATCTTTGTAAGAGTCTCTTTCAGTTTTCTTTGGTTTGGTATAAGATTAAAAAATCGCAAAACAATGTAATTAAAGTCAAGGCCAAGGCCACTCAAGGGTATACGTGACTAAATTCATGTTCTGGGTTCAAGAAGCTTCGCAATTACAATGCTAATACTGATCGCAGATAAGGGAAGCCAGTTAATTTTCTTAAGTTTGGTATAAGAATAAGAAACCAAAAACAATGTATTATAAATTAAAGTCAAGGCCAAGGGTATATACGTGACTGACTTTTCTGTGACAATTTCTTCAAGAAATTTCGAAATTACAATAATACACCGCAGACAGGGGAAGTCAGTGCACTTAGAACTTGTTGTTCGCGAAGTCTTCGGTGCGAAAAGTCAGAACATATGGTCAGACGAAGTACACAGTTTAACCAGCAAACAAATTCTGAGGGAGTTCTACCCCCGCTTTCATATACAAATATAGCACGCATTAATTACAGTGTGGGTGTCTTTGAAGTCTGTATAGATGTGTGTATAGATATTCAATCTTTGTAAGAGTCTCTTTCAGTTTTCTTTAGTTTGGTATAAGAATAAAAAATCGCAAAACAATGTAATTAAAGTCAACAATTTATTCAAGAAGTTTCTCAATTACAATGCTAATACATGTATGCACCGCAGACAAGGGAAGTCAGTTAATTTTCTTTAGTTTGGTATAATCAAGACCAAGGGTTTACGTGACTAAATTTTCTGTGACAATTTATTCTAGAAATTTCGAAATTACAATAATACACCGCAGACAGGGGAAGTCAGTGCACTATAACATGTTGTTCGTGAAGTCTTCGGTGCGAAAAGTCAGAACGTATGGTCATGAGAAGAAGTACACAGTTTAACCAGCAAACAAATTCTGATGGAGATCTACGCCCGCTTATATACAAACATAGCACGCATGAATTAGTACAGTGTGGCGGTGTCTTTGATGACTTTGAAGTCTGTATAGAAGTGTGTATATAGATATTCAATCTTTGTAAGAGTCTCTTTCAGTTTTCTTTAGTTTGGTATAAGAATAAAAAATCGCAAAACAATGTAGTTAAAGTCAAGAATTTCTTCAAGAGCAAATTTATAGACAATATAAATTTAAGTTAATGAGACAACGCGTAGAAGCTAGTATGTTGAGCAAGATATCAGATAAGTTTCTGTTTCAAAAGCGGTGATTCCTTTCGTCCAGGCCTCAAGGAACTCATTGTTTAGTTTTACTTATTGACAGATAGTTCAAAGATCATTTTCATCATTGCAGGGCATGCTTTCACGTGGACAGCCCTTGATATTTCATGGTAACGCTTCCTACTAACAAATTGATCAATCATAACGCGCAATATAATACAAGTTAATTAACGCATAACTTGCAGGATGCTAACAAGATCATATCATTTATACTGAGCGCTTCGCTTACTCGAGTTATTGAAATAATTTCCCACCCACCCACCTCTTTGGCTATTCAGCCTGACGTTTGCTCTAAGTTAGAGTTACCTTGAACATGTTCAAAATTGCAAATTCATCGATATAATATTAATAATAATGGTAGTTAATATATTATGGAAATAATAGCTATTATATACAAATGGAAGCAGCTATCATCAACTGTCTTCAACACCATATATACTGGATCAACGACTCGAGAAAGGACATTTTGGAAAGAGACACAAACAATGTTGCTGCTAGATAATGCCTTTTGACTTTAGTATGTACATAGTTAAAAAGCAACGTTTTCGGTCGCAGACTATTTTGTTATTTGGTTAAAATTTGTGGTTCGAGTTGAAGACGTTGAAGTCTCCAAAGTGTCAACTTCAGGTCCATAGACTCAATATACGTCACACATATACCATATAATTAAAAAAAGGACTGTCCATATAGAGGGTTTATTCATTATTGCCTTGGTCAGGTTAAGGACTGCCCATATGGGTCTAGCGCCCTGGGTCAGTTGAAGGACTGCCCATAGGGTTTCATTCCTTGGTCAGGTTAAGGACTGTCCAAGTGTTTCTTGGTTCAGGGTCGTCAGGAATAGCTACCCCTTGCAAGGCTCTACTTAATGGTCAGAGCATTCAGTTCAGCCATCAGTTCAGCTCAAGGTGTGACGTGAGTAGGGATGATGTTTGTCATAATATGAGTCTTAACACTCCAGAAGCCCTTCTCCCACAAAATATGTTTTGTTTGAATTGTGTTTTCATAAATATGGTTTTATATCAACAGCTTGGGTCATTAATCGATCTTGTAGAGTCTCTTTCAGTTTCTTTAGTTTGGTATAAGATTACAAAATCGCAAACAATGCATGTGTTACTAAAGTCAAGAATTTCTTCCAGAAGCTTCGCAATTACAATGCTAATACACACAGACAAGGGAAGTCAGTTAATTTTCTTTAGTTTAGTATAAGAATAAGAAACCAAAAACAATGTATTATAAATTAAAGTCAAGGCCAAGGGTATATATACGTGACTGACTTTTCTGTGAGAATTTCTTCAAGAAATTTCGAAATTACAATAATACACCGCAGACAGGGGAAGTCAGTGCACTTATAACTTGTTGTTCGCGAAGTCTTCGGTGCGAAAAGTCAGGACATATGGTCAGAACAAGTACACAGTTTAACCAGCACACGAATTCTGATGGAGTTCTACCCCCGCTTATACAAAAATAGCACGCATTAATTACAGTGTGGGTGTCTTTGAAGTCTGTATAGATGAGTGTATAGATATATTCAATCTTTGTAAGAGTCTCTTTATGTTTTCTTTAGTTTGGTGTAAGAATAAAAAGTAGGAACGCTAAGCGTGCATGTATCTGCGCCAAATGCTATTGTAAAAACTAAAGTTTTCATGTTTTTGTTGCTGTTTTTGTTGGAGTCGTTTTTAGATTAATTTGTTGTTAAGATCTGAGACGACTTTCCTGGCTGTAGCAGTCTACTTGTAAATAAATTGAATTGCCTAATAGTAAAGGGCTGTGTATATCGGACCAGCTAGTCCAAGGCCGTTGGAAGCGGGGAGAGGGGCGGTGGATGTGTGGGCCTAGGTCCCCAATAATTCCCTGATTTTACTTCAGGGATTTTTACTTCTTTTCATACTACAGTACTGATATATTTTCTAGCAGAGCCAACTACAGTCAACTTATCTGTAATAGTTTGTCGTTACTTTGACATTGTGTGTATATATTCAATAGGAACAAAACGAATTTGTTGATGCTTGTTGGTACACGGAACATGGAGCGAATGTTATTTCAAAACTTGGGGATGAGGTTGTAAAAAGTTAAAAGTGTGTTACAAAATCTTGAATTCTTGAATTTGCTTCAGACGGCACTGAGCTCAGTAAGCGAGATCTCGCCGTGCAATTATTCAAGCTACGTATGGACTATTGTAGAAATTACTTTGAGTTTATATGAATTTAGCCTGTGCATAGCTAGCCTCCTTCGCAGACGCTCTTTGTGCACGGTCTCACATTCTCACACTAGCGTGAAATGTTCGAAATACAAAATATATTTTCTTGATACTCGGCGTTCATAGTGAAAGTTTCACCCTTCTAGATGCTTCAAACCATTTTACTTTCGCTATAGAAATGTTCCTAATACCTTGCGGTTTAATGTGATAGGATTGAACATATAACTGGCGGTGTGTTGAAATTAACGGCAATTGTACGAGTATTTCTGCTTTGTTTACTCAATCAGAATCCACTATTCAAACAAGCTCTGGCGTGATTTTTCATAGACTGTAAATATTACAAGCGGAGGTAGGTATTTTCGAGTTAAGGTCCTCGAGTTAAGCCCCTCGAGTTAACCTCCTCGAGTTAAGCCCCTCGAAGTAACTTAACCGGCCTATATACCGTCGGAAGTAATTAGTATTCAAAATGGCGTCGCGTGCGTCATATTGGGAAGTGACGTCATAGTTGTACGTACGCCTTGTACGTACGTATTGTAATACCGTACGCATTGTACGTACGCATTGTCACAATGCATGCACGTACGCATTGTACGTACGCATTGTACAATACGCATTGTACGTACACATTGTTACGTACGCCTTGTACGTACGCCTTGTACGTACGTACGTATTGTACGTACGCATTGCACAATGTTGTTTTGTATTAAATTACACACAACAATTTAGATGTTTCTCTTAATACGTTTTGGCTTTATTGTTCGATAGCCATGGTTTCTTTAGACTCATCTTCGTGCAAATTCACCCACTTCATTGCGCGTTTTCGCCATTTTCATTGGAGCTTCTGTGGAGTTTCTGTAAAGCTTCTGTGAAGCTTCTGTGGAGTTTCTGTAAAGCTTCTGTGAAGCTTCTGTGGAGCTTCTGTGAAGCTTCTGTGAAGCTTCTGTAAAACTTCTGTGGAGCTTCTGTGGAGCTCTCCAAAAGGAGGATAAAGGGGGTTTGACGAATACGAAAATGTATACATTTTTAGAGCAAAATATGAGTAATTAGTGACGCTTGGATGCATGCATAAACTAACACAGACAAAGATTAACGTTTTAAACAATTTATTCCTTTAGGTATAACAAATATTTACACAAATATACAGTAATTAAACATATTGTCCAGCTTTTACACTGTTTTCTATGCGAGAGTCGATGTGAGGTCGATGTGAAGTCGATGTGAGGTCGATGTGAGGTCGATGTCAGGTCGATGTGAGGTCGATGTGAGGTCGATGTGAGGTCGATGTGAGGTCGATGTGAGGTCGATGTGAGGTCGATGTGAGGTCGATGTGAGGTCGATGTGAGGTCGATGTGAGGTCGATGTGAGGTCGATGGCCAAACAAGCCAAACAAGCCAAAAAGGCCAAACAGGCCAAACAGGCAGGAAAGGAAGTAAAATAAAAAGATAAAACTAACTCTCTGTGAGGTCGATGTGAGGTCGATGTGGGGCACCGGTTCGAGTACGGTTCGGTAGATGTAAACATTTCGGGGTTCTGTAGGGGTTCTGCAGGGGTTCTCTCGGGTTTCTGTAGGGGTTCTCTCGGGGTTCTCTGGGGGTTCTGTAGGGGTTCTCTCGGGGTTCTCTGGGGGTTTTGTAGGGGTTCCTCGGGGTTCCCTTGGGGTTCCCTCGGTTTTATTTTAATTTTTTAATTTTATTTATTTATTATTTTTTTTCAAAGGCCAATCGGGCCAGGCGTCCCTGCTTCCCGTAAGAGCCCGCATATCGAAATAAATATTGTCCGAGTGGTCCGATTGCCCTTGAAAAAAATCCAAAAAAACCCAAAAAAAACAACAACCGAGAACCAAGGGAACTGAGAAACCCCAGGAACTACAGAACCCTAGAACCCCAGAGAACCCCGAGAGAACCCTACAGAACCCCAGAGAACGAGAGAACCCTACAGAACCCCGAGAGAACCCTACAGAACCGAGAGAACCCCTGCAGAACCTCTACCGAACCGGACTCGAACCGGTGCCCCATCGACCTCACATCGACCTCACAGAGAGTTAGTTTTATCTTTTTATTTTACTTCCTTTCCTGCCTGTTTGGCCTTTATGGCTTGTTTGGCTTGTTGGCCATCGACCTCACATCGACCTCCATCGACCTCCATCGACCTCCATCGACCTCACATCGACCTCACATCGACCTCGACATCGACCTCACATCGACCTCACATCGACTCATCGACTCTCGCATAGACTCGCCCAAAAAAGCTGGACAATATGTTTAATAACTGTATATTTGTGTAAATATTTGTTATACCTAAAGGAATAAATTGTTTAAAACGTTAATCTTGTCTGTGTTAGTTTATGCATGCATCAAGCGTCACTAATTATTCATATTTTATCTAAAATGTATACATTTCGTATTCGTCAAACCCCTTTATCCTCCTTTTGAAGAGCTCCACAGCTCACAGAAGTTTTACAGAAGCTCACAGAAGCTCTGAACTTCACAGAAGCTTTGCACAGAAACTCCACAGAAGCTACGACTTACAGAAGCTACAGAAACTCACACATGAAGCTCAATGAAATGGCGAAAAACGCGCAATGAAGTGGGTGAATTTGCGAAGATGAGTCTAGAAAGAAACCATGGCTATCAGAACAATGAAAGCCAAAAAGCAAAGAGAAACATCTAAGTATTTGTGTAATTTAATACAAAACAACATTGTGCAATGCGTACGTACAATACGTACGTACAATGCGTACGTACAATGCGTACGTACCAAGTAATGCGTGCCACGTACAATGCGTACGTACAATGCGTACGTACAATGCGTACGTACCACCGCGTACGTACAATGCGCGTACAATGCGTACGTACAATGCGTACGTACCAAGGCGTACGTACACCGCGTACGTACAATGCGTACGTACAATGCGTACGTACAATGTAATACGTACGTACAATGCGTACGTACAATACGTGCGTACAAGGCGTACGTACAAGGTGTACGTACAAGGCGTTGCGTACAACTATGACGTCATTCCCAATATGACGCACGCGACGCCATTTTGAATACGTACTTCCCGACGGTATCTAGGCCGGTTAAGCTACTCCTCGAGTTAAGCTCCTCGAGTTAAGCCCCGGCCTCGAGTTAAACCCCTCGAGTTAAATACCGCCGACTCGAGTTAAGCCGCTCAAGTTAAACCACTCGAGCAGTAAGGTCCTAAAACAAATCTGTCTATTAAAACCTTCGTAATATGTTCTTATGTATTAAATTCATTAAAATGTTAAATATATACTAACAATTTAAAAGATATTCTGTGTGATAGGCGTTGATTTTTCTGTTATGTATGAACTAAATTGGTCAGTGCATCTTTTCACAGACCTTTAATAAAACTTCAAAGTGATCATGAGAGAGAGGTCTATTATTGGAAGCTATCTCATGATCGCCATCTATCTGATGGTATTACCTCGGATAATTTCCATTTATCGAAACTTTCCCGACATTATGGAACAATTAATTAAATTCGTAAGAAGGGCCCAGAATGACTGGTAAACAATCCCATGATAACAATTGCGTAGCAGCAGTGATTTTCAACGGAAGTGAAGTAGAAGAAGTCTTCAACAATCAACTAGTTGAGATCTTTCGATGTAGATATGTTTCCTTCTCTTTCAACAGTATAGTATAGTGACAAATTTGTATCGTCTGATTTAACTCAATCTATATTTTTAACATGCTTTGGAATGAACCTCTTGAATGTTGAACTTTGGCAAATGTCTTGCATAATAATGTCTATCTGATATTGCACGCACGTACAAATATAATGGAATAAAGACTTTTATTCACATGAATCAGGAGACGATTTGAATGTACTTGTGAATATTGACCTCAATTATGCGACCTGAGTGTAAGACGTTATTTAAGAGGAATGTGTGACAAACCTAAATAACGTCTGGTTGTGTATTCAGTTTTATCGAAATCTATTGCTATAATTTTGCTGTTTTGAATGAGTTTTTGTGCATTTTAAATTAAGTGTCCTTTAATCCTCTTATTTGTGTATATTTTGGCTATATATATATATTTGCTAAATAGTCAATCTCACTCCGTACTCAAAAGTATGCCTTCTAAATACATGCATGGTAGGCAATATGAAAAGTTATTGTGATTTTGATCATAATTTCTGATGAGTGATCAGTTATCCTTTCACCAATCACCATATTAAATCTAATTACTAAAAGAAAAATTTATTACTGCATATAGTCTGTTGCGTTTCTGACTGCTCCAAATCTCATTTATCACTGCCACTAATTGGTTATAACTGCACCTTAAAATAATCCTGCGATACAAGAAGTAAGATCAAATGGCTCAACAATAGAAACAAATTCCCATTGAAAAATCGAGTTTTTCACCCGAAGACTGTAATGAAACATCCAGAAGAAGAAACGTTTGGTTCACTCACAACTCAACATCTCTCAGGAACAGGCGGGAATTTGATGCACGCACGATCTCATGAGGAACTACTGAATGCGCCAATTATAATAATTACTTTATGCAGTATAAGAGTAATGGCGTAACTTTTAAACAGGTATGTACCAGTATGACAGTACAGGTCTACGAGTTTTGTTGATTCCGTCGACACTCTAATTAAAAAAAGATGGCGAGAAAATGATGATTGCTTTGGAAAGAATGATGGCTTCAAAACATGCATTGTAGTGCATCCGTGGACCTATTTTCCAAAAGGCATTTCCAATATGTATAAAAAGATTTCACTGTCTTCTTTCGTATGAAACACTAACCCAAATTGGCAGCATGTTAATTACCCTTTGTGCATGATGACATTCATGCCGATTACCACCTCCGTCCTCAATATTTAACTGGCGGACTACACCTCGAAATTATATCTTGCATTCTTAAGGCTCTTTTCCACTCGTCACTGCAAAAACCAACTCGCAAGCTCGCTGCGAAGGTACTTTATCCAATCACAATGCTCGAGCAGTTTATTTTAATTACATGCAAGAACTCGCAGCGAGATTGAAACTGCCTTTAATAACAAGTAATATTACCTATTTGCACTGATGAAACAGGAATGATATTTATGTATTAAATTATTATATAAATGTTAAATATATTGCTAACAATTTAAAAGATATTCATGTGTGCCAATAGGCGTTGATTTTCTGTATGTATGAACTAAATTGGTCAGTGCATCTTTTTACCTCACAGACTTTAATAAAGACTTCTAAAAGTGATCATGAGAGAGGTCTATTATTGGAAGCTATCTCAGTCGCCATCTTATACGGTGGTATTACCTCGGATAATTTCCATTTATCAGGAAACTTTTCCCGACATTATGGAACAATCCATAATTCCATTCGTAAGAGGGCCCAGAATGACATAACACTGGTAAACAATCCTTGATAACAATATATTGCACTATCACTGCTACTGAAACCTTTGGATCTATTTATTTATTGAAATTTGTTTGCATTGATTTTTCCAACGGAAGTGAAGTAGAAGAAGTCTTTGCAACAATCAACTAGTTGAGATCTTTCGTGTAGATATGTATACCTTCTCTTTTAACGGTATAGTATAAAAATGTGACAAATTTGTATCGTCCTGATTTAACTCAATCTATATTTTGAACATGCTTTAATAATAATAATAAATAATAATGAACCTCTTGAATGTTGAACTTTGGCAAATGTCTTGCATAATAATGTCTATCTGATATTGCACGCACGTACAAATATAATGGAGATAAGACTTTTATTCACATGAATCAGGAGACGATTTATATTGACCTCAATTATGCGACCTGAGTGTAAGACGTTATTTAAGAGGAATGTGTGACAAACCTAAATAACGTCTGGTTGTGTATTCGGTTTTATCGAAATCTATTGCTATAATTTTGCTGTTTTGAATGAGTTTTTGTGTGCATTTTAAATTAAGTGTCCTTTAATCCTCTTATTTGTGTATATTTTGGCTATATATATATTTGCTAAATAGTCAATCTCGTACTCAAGTATGCCTTCTAAATGCATGCATGGTAGGCAATATGAAAAGTTATTGTGAAATGCGATTTTTGTACATAATTTCTGATGAGTGATTATCCTTTCACTAATCACCGTTAAATCTATTTACTAAAGAAGAATTTATTACTGCATAGTATTGCGTTTACGACTGCTCAAATCTCATTTATCACTGCACTAATTGGTTATAACTGCACCTTAAAATAATCCATGCGATACAAAGTAAGATCAAATGGCTCAACAATAGAAACAAATTCCCATTGAAAAATCGAGTTTTCACCCGAAGACTGTAATGAAACATCCAGAAGAGAAACGTTTGGTTCACTCACAACTCAACATCTCAGGAACAGGCAGGAATTTGATGCGATCTCGCGAAGGGCTACTGAATGCGCCAATTATAATAATTACTTTATGCAGTATAAGAGTATGGCGTAACTTTTAAACGGTATGTACCAGTATGACGAGTACAGGTCTACGAGTTTGTTATTCCGTCGACACTCTAATTAAAAAAGATGGCGAAGTATGATTGCTTTGGAAAAGAGAATGATGGCTTCAAAACATGCATTGTAGTGCATCCGTGGACCTATTTTCTAAAGGCATTTCAATATGTATAAAGATTTCACTGTCTTCTTTCGTAGAACACAACCCAAATTAGCAGCATGTTAGTACCCTTTGTGCATGATGACATTCATGCCGAGTTACCACCTCCGTCCTCCAATATTTAACTAGCGGACTACCTCGAAATTATATCTTGCATTCTTAAGGCTCTTCCACTCGTCGCAAAAACCAACTCACAAGCTCGCTGCGAGTACTTTTATCAATCACAATGCTCGACAGTTTATTTTAATTACGTACAAGAACTCGCATCGAGTTTGAAACTGCCTTTAATATGGTAATATTACCTATTGCACTGATGAAACAGGAATGATATTTACGTATATATTATTATATAAGGATATATTAACAATATATTGATCACTGATCACTGAAGATGCAAGAAAAATGTGTGCCACAGATATACATGTAATTCAATAAATACTCGGTTTGTTTTTCAATATGGCTTTCCCAATATGAACTGATCGTGTAATTTATAGTTGTATTCTATCTTCTTTGGACCCACTCCCAATTGCCCATTTTCGCGTGAAATTGCCGCGTTACGACTTGCTGGATTGTTATATCGTTTATTTTATGCTCTGCTTTTGAAGATGACAGCTTGCAATATCTTCTACACATTAAGATATTTTTAGCTGGCACAATTAAATGACCGTTTGTTTGGGAGCCAATTGATACGACAAATACATTAGCATATTTTGCTTTCCTTTTTACTTGGAACAATGCATCTTTGAAAACACTTTGCGTTAATTGTTATGGATATACAGAATCTCTGCTCCCTTGACGCGTTCAACCCTCATGCAATCACTCCGTAATTCCATTCGTAAAATGAGGTTTGGTCAGTAATAATAACTTACTGTACAAATGGACGTAATCACAATATATTGCACTATCACTGCTACTGAAACCCAACTTTGGATCTATTTTATTGAAATTTGTTGTTGGTTTATTCAAATTTGTATTTCTAAAACAGAAGTCATTTTGCTTGCATGCTATTTCACTTACTCTCGGAGTCTGAGACTGAGTAGGATTAACAACTCTCCCGTCACGAGACAGGATCTATCATGACTAAATTGAACTGTTCCTCAGTTTTGCATAATTTCCTATTTACTCTTGCTCAGTTGCTCTCAAATTGTTTTCTTACTTTTACTTTGTTTCGCTTAACTTGTATCAGAGTTTGGAATATACCTTTCTTTTAAGTATTATACTTAAAAATGATTTCTTCTGACAAATTTGTATCGTCCTGATTTAACTCAATCTATATTTTGAACCTGCTTTAATAATAATAATAAATAATAATGAACCTCTTGAATGTTGAACTTTGGCAAATGTCTTGCATAATAATGTCTATCTGATATTTCACGCACGTACAAATATAATGGAGACAAGGACTTTTTATTCACATGAATTAGGAGACGATTATATTGACCTCAATTATGCGACCTGGTGATAAGACGTTATTTAAGAGGAAGTGTGACAAACCTATAAACAACGTCTGGTTGTGTATTCGGTTTTATCGAAATTTATCGCTATTTTCCGGTTTTGGATGATTTTTTGTGTCCTTTAATCCTCTTATTTGTGTATATTTTGGCTATATATATATATTTGCTAAATAGTCAATCTCGTACTCAAAGTATGCCTTCTAAATGCATGCATGGTAGGCAATATGAAAAGTTATTGTGAAATGTGATTTTGTACATAATTTCTGATGAGTTATCCTTTCACTAATCACCGTTAAATCTATTTACTAAAGAAGAATTTATTACTGCACAATATTGCGTTTGACTGCACAAATATCATTTATCACTGCACTAATTGGTTATAACTGCACCTTAAAATAATCCATGCGATACAAAGTAAGATCAAATGGCTCAACAATGAAACAAATTCCCATTGAAAAATCGAGTTTTCACCCGAAGACTGTAATGAAACATCCAGAAGAGAAACGTTTGGTTCACTCACAACTCAACATCTCAGGAACAGGCAGGAATTTGATGCGATCTCACGAAGGGCTACTGAATGCGCCAATTATAATAATTACTTTATGCAGTATAAGAGTATGGCGTAACTTTTAAACGGTATGTACCAGTATGACGAGTACAGGTCTACGAGTTTGTTATTCCGTCGACACTCTAATTAAAAAAGATGGCGAAGTATGATTGCTTTGGAAAAGAGAATGATGGCTTCAAAACATGCATTGTAGTGCATCCGTGGACCTATTTTCTAAGGCATTTCAATATGTATAAAGATTTCACTGTCTTCTTTCGTAGAACACAACCCAAATTGGCAGCATGTTAATTACCCTTTGTGCATGATGACATTCATGCCGAGTTACCCACCTCCGTGACTCTCAAGCGCGCGCTCTAAACTACAGGCTAAGTTATTGCACCCACCTCCAATATTTAACTAGCGGACTACCTCGAAATTATATATTGCATTCTTAAGGCTCTTTTCCACTCGTCGCAAAAACCAACTCGCAAGCTCGCTGCGAGTACTTTATCAATCACAATGCTCGACAGTTTATTTTAATTACATGCAAGAACTCAGCGAGTTTGAAACTGCCTTTAATATGGTAATATTACCTATTTGCACTGATGAAACGGGAATGACATTTACGTATATATTATTATATAAGGATATATTAACAATATATTGATCACTGATCACTGAAGATACCCAAGAAAAATGTGTGCCACAGATATACATGTAATTCAATAAATACTCGGTTTGTTTTTCAATATGGCTTTCCCAATATGAACTGATCGTGTAATTTATAGTTGTATTCTATCTTCTTTGGACCCACTCCCAATTGCCCATTTTCGCGTGAAATTGCCGCGTTACGACTTGCTGGATTGTTATATCGTTTATTTTATGCTCTGCTTTTGAAGATGACAGCTTGCAATATCTTCTACACAAGATATTTTTAGCTGGCACAATTAAATGACCGTTTGTTTGGGGGCCAATTGATACGACAAAACATTAGCATATTTTGCTTTCCTTTTTACTTGGAACAATGCATCTTTGAAAACACTTTGCGTTAATTGTTATGGATATACAGAATCTCTGCTCCCTTGACGCGTTCAACCCTCATGCAATCACTCCGTAATTCCATTCGTAAAATGAGGTTTGGTCAGTAATAATAACTTACTGCACAAATGGACGTATAATCACAATATATTGCACTGTCACTGCTACTGAAACCCAACTTTGGATCTATTTTATTGAAATTTGTTGTTGGTTTATTCAAATTTGTGTTCTAAAATAGAAGTCATTTTGCTTGCATGCTATTTCACTTACTCTCGCGGAGACTGAGAGTGAGTAGGATTAACAACTCTCCGTCACGGACAGGATCATGACTAAAATTGAACTGTTCCTCAGTTTTGCATAATTTCCTACTTACTCTTGCTCAGTTGCTCTCAAATTGTTTTTCTTACTTTTACTTTGTTTCGCTTAACTTGTATCAGAGTTTGGAATATACCTTTCTTTTAAGTATTATAGTTTATACTTAAAAATGATTTCTTCTGATAAATTTGTATCGTCCTGATTTAACTCAATCTATATTTTGAACCTGCTTTGGAATGAACCTCTTGAATGTTGAACTTTGGCAAATGTCTTGCATAATAATGTCTATCTGATATTTCACGCACGTACAAATATAATGGAGATAAAGACTTTTTATTCACATGAATCAGGAGACAATTTGAATGTACTAATTGACCTCAATTATGCGACCTAACTGAGATAAGACGTTATTTAAGAGGAATGTGTGACAAACCTAAATAACGTCTGGTTGTGTATTCGGTTTTATCGAAATATATTGCTATTTTGCGGTTTTGGATGATTTTTTGTGTCCTTTAATCCTCTTATTTGTGTATATTTTGGCTATATATATATATTTGCTAAATAGTCAATCTCGTACTCAAAGTATGCCTTCTAAATGCATGCATGGTAGGCAATATGAAAAGTTATTGTGAAATGTGATTTTGTACATAATTTCTGATGAGTTATCCTTTCACTAATCACCGTTAAATCTATTTACTAAAAGAAGAATTTATTACTGCACAATATTGCGTTTACGACTGCACAAATCTCATTTATCACTGCACTAATTGGTTATAACTGCACCTTAAAATAATCCATGCGATACAAAGTAAGATCAAATGGCTCAACAATAGAAACAAATTCCCATTGAAAAATCGAGTTTTTCACCCGAAGACTGTAGTGAAACATCCAGAAGAGAAACGTTTGGTTCCTCACAACTCAACATCTCAGGAACAGGCGGGAATTTGATGCGATCTCGCGAAGGGCTACTGAATGCGCCAATTATAATAATTACTTTATGCAGTATAAGAGTATGGCGTAACTTTTAAACGGTATGTACCAGTATGACGAGTACAGGTCTACGAGTTTGTTATTCCGTCGACACTCTAATTAAAAAAGATGGCGAAGTATGATTGCTTTGGAAAAGAGAATGATGGCTTCAAAACATGCATTGTAGTGCATCCGTGGTCCTATTTTCTAAAGGCATTTCAATATGTATAAATATTTCACTGTCTTCTTTCGTAGAACACAACCCAAATTGGCAGCATGTTAATTACCCTTTGTGCATGACATTCATGCCGAGTTTAGCCTAGCCTGCGTGGCAGGCGTTCCATTGTGGGGGAGGGAGTTTTGTTTAGAGCGCGCGCGCTAGGTGACGCACGCTCTCAAGCGCGCGCTCTAAACGCAGGCTAAGTTATTACCCACCTGCAATATTTACTAGCGGACTACCTCGAAATTATACTTGCATTCTTAAGGCTCTTTCCACTCTTCGCAAAAACCAACTCGCAAGCTCGCAAGCAACTTGCATTAACCCGCTATTAATGCGCGGGATTTTCCCAATGTTATGGACGTATAATGTTGGATTAATAGCGGATTAATGCAGTTTTGTTTTGACCGGCGGATCAGGGGGGTGCGTACCGCGATGTTATTGGCTTTTGTTCACTCTACACTAAAAACTAAACAGGAAAAGTGAATGAATTTTGACAAATTCAATGCTCCTGGTATTAACGAAGAACGGCACGAAATATTATAGAAAAACAGCTTCGTGTTGACGAGATATTCTGTTTCGTATGCGAACGTCCTCCCTCAGTTTCGAGTTTGTTGCAGGCTGACGCGCATCGACAAGACTTGTTCTGCACGAAATATAAGCAAAACAGAATGACTTGGAAGGTCGGAAATTTATAGAATTTATATTATTGCTTTGATATTAATCAAGACCGGCATGAAACCGTTAAGGGATTAGTCGCGTCGTCTTGGAGAAATACCACATTATGTCCGCGACAAGAGTCTAGGTCTCACAAATTTACACATGGCGGCGAATAATGACACGCATCTTCTGCGAGGCCTACAGAGGATACCGAACTAGTTGAAAAGGTTTGGATTGCTTGATTGAATTTTCCTAAGGCTAATGAAGAACGGCATTAAACTATATTGCGATACATTCAGCCGTTTTAAAAATATATCGATTTTATTTCTATGTTTGGATGTCTGCTTCAGCACGACGGCAACACTGACTGAATGCCTTACTCGTGTGAATTTTTGCCGCATAACAATACTGCAAAGTTGGAAACTTTGAAACCTAAAAAGGTGGACCTGACCTAAATTTCAAATAACTAACTAAAGGTAAGTTGAAGTGTACGTGCTTGTACGTGCATGATTTTGTTATTCTAAAAGAAAGATTTTAGATTGCAGGTTGTCAAATAAATGTATCATTACGATATTTGTTCCCTGTTTTCCACTTATCCAATAGACAAGCTAACCGGCGCAGGTGTCTGTATTTTACCATTTTAACACTTTGAAAATGGGATTAGAAAGCAATGCTCGTTTAGAAACTAGCTAAAATGTCTTCATCAGTCTCAGAGGGGTTACAGTCCACGCAATTCAAATATCCATTCCAGTTTCACTGCAGTCACTCAGAAACACAATTGAGATACCATCATTTCCAGACTAGGCTAACTTGAAAATATAGCTGTATTCCTGAAACTTGAATTGTCCCTTGAAAAAAGAAATAAAGATCTCGAGATATTCGTATTAACCGGGTTGTGTGTATGAGTATATATATAAACAGGAAATGAAGCATTCATTGTAAAAATAATCGTCCTACGTAATTATACTAAAGCTTGGTCATACTTTAATGCATTTTACTGAAGAAATGTCAATTTAATTCTCGTAGTATATATGGTCTCCACTCTCCAAAGAGTTTGCCGAGACTACATACTAAGTTGATCAATAAAATAAATTGTCCATTTCAATACACTGAACCCCCCCCCCCCCTCTATACTCATTCTCTCATTCTCTCTTTCACGTAGACACGTACTGTACAAAAGAGTACAAGTGAACTCTTACTTGATGCTGTTGTCATGCGTCTTATACTCCATAATAGTGTTCATTGGTAAACTTAAAACACGCTTTAAGGTATCTCTAAAATAAAACAAATAGATCTGGTAAGGGCTAACTAAAATTTTGAAAGGAAACTATAGCTGTTAAATTTTCACACAATGTAATATTATCCAATTAATATACCTGAGCTGCTGAACGCATGAAAACAAAGTTATTAAAGTAGATGTTTAACTACCTTATTCTAGTGGTTACAGCTTGATCACTGGACGTTCGATTCCATACGGATATAATATCTTCCTATATACGAAAATTATAGATGTAAATTCTTGATCAGTTTTGAAGTACGAACTACGAAACATGCATCTTTACCACATTATTTGTGTGGAAAAATCAAGTCATCACTTTTTAATTTTATACGCCAGTCCAAGCTAAAGTCTTTCCCAGTTAAGCGCCTCCCAGATAAGGCGCATGCGCTTATACCCGAATATAGGTGCATGTGCCTGTTAATTTAAGTGATCAAAATTTACGTTAGACAAATACTGTTCAAAGAACTTTATGTATACAAACTTCTTATGGTAAACGGTTGAAAACTGGCTGCCATGAATATATAAATGTTAAGTGTCATAGTTATATAGTAACGGCGACAATGTTCATCTTGCGTTAAATGCGTTTATTGTTTTGTTTATTCTTTCAAGATATACTTTAATGATACAGAATGTGAAATTCCAGAGAAATTGAAAAACTGTAAACGATATTTGAATTTTGTTGTATGAAATTTACACAATTTTTTTGTTGAGTATGAAATACAAGAACAAAATGAATATGTCAATATGTACGTATACTATATACGTCTTACATGCCTCATGTATCATCTATTTTAATGGTTCATTCTGAAGGAGAGCGGGTGCGCCTACATATTTGCGGATTTTTATAGGCGCGGATGCACTTATAAACGGTGATTTTGACTAAACAAGCGCATACAGGCATATGCTTATATAGGCCCAACTTAACGTACAAAAAACATTTGGCTTAGTGCAGAGTGCCAAGGCAACTAGAATAAATCAGACTCAACTGTACCTGGAATCGAATAGAAATAACAGCACCACAAATCTCATCGCCAACCATAAATTGCTCGCCTAAAATTGCTAATATCTAAAGCAAAAATCAATAAAAACTGTAGTTACAGTGGCACACTAACAGTAATCCGTGGGGATAACACGTTGTTCGGATTTGACGTTCTCAATAACGATTTTGTATTCCATGCAAATAAAGTTAATTTGTATCCCAGATTCGTACCAGATATATAGAATAACCCAGAGATAACCTCTCAATATATATACATACATGCCAAGTCAAATAAAACGACGATAATTATTGTTAGTATATTTCTTACTAGATTTTCCCAAAATCTTGATGCCAATCCTTTCTTTAGCCTGACAATCCATTTCCCACCACGCTTATTTGCTTCATCCTACAGCAAACATCAACAAAACCAATTCCAAGACTACAACTCGTTGTTTAATGTGGTTTTGGTTATTCTGATATGAATATCAGCAAAGTATTGTATATTGTTAATAACTGAAAATCGAAGTACAGTATATATCAGACTAGTATGATTCATCAAAACACTTAGTTAACACTGTATATTGAATGAATGCATGACAACTAGAAAGAAACTTGAAATGAACTACAGTTAATACTATATCTACAGTAAGTACCTCCCACATCGGTTTAATTCCGTCCTTGAACAGATGATAATCACAATGTCCAGTTAACTCACTGGGGTGAACCAACCAACTGTACAGAGACCAAAACTGTTCAACCTTGGGATAAAAAAGTTCAGAAAAAGAAATAAATATAATTTATTCAGTTCCACTCCGCCTCTCATGCAGTCTCCAACACCCCCAGATGAACCATCATTGGCTAGTGATGAATCTTGAAATGTTCCCTCCCCTGCCTGGATCTGTACTTCGTAAAAGAGGGAACCACGCCGAGGCTGTGCGATATTGCGCTAGAAGGCACGTGGTATTTACAAAATCCTCTGCGGAGGAGAGAGGAACCACGCCCTACATATTCTAATTGCTCTGCCGCAATCATATGGTCAGATATGGTCCTACTTGTAACGACCATTTATTAACAGTCAGAATTGCTATTTCTCAATAGCTTCTTCTTTGCATTTTTTAGTTTGACTTTGTCAGTCTTTCCAAGAAACCTTTTTGAGGCAGAGTGGATTTTAGAGGACAACATTTAAAAAAAAATATTTCAAGCCCTTATTTTGCTGTCGATCTAAAAGAATAATATAACAATATAGTTGATGTTCGCGGGCATAAATATGTTTTTGGCCCGAGTCGACTCATTTTAGCCCGAGGGTAGCCAGGGTTAAAATGAGTTCTGAGGAGGGCCAAAAACATATTTATGCCCAAGAACATCAACTGTATTACTATTATTATAATTTTACAGGGCATGCACTTACAGCCGGATAAGAAAATAAAAAATATACTGGCAAGCAGAATATAAAATGAACAGTGCCGCCATCACGCTGGCATTGTTTTACTAAATTTTAGAAACTATATTTAAATATTTAGCAGAAACCATTTTCAAAAGACAAAAAAGAATTATAAGTATTATTTGAGCAACATATGAACTGAGTTAGTTTAGTACAATTGCCTGAGTTTGGCTGAATAATGCTAGTTTCATTGCACTATAAAAACAAACGTACATTCACTTCGCCATTGTGTATAATTATATTGATAGTTTCTGGCACTACAGTCTACAGACATTGTCTTCTCGTCTTTTTGGAATGGATTCTTGCTCATTTAACTTCGAAGATCGATAAATTTTTCTTCATTTAGTTTTTCAGCCATGCATTTTGTCGTTAAAAGTGTAAAAAAGACACTTGCCTGCAGCCGGCTAAAGACGTAAACAATTGTTTTCTGTCGCTCCACTCGCTCATTAAAATTCAGCGGACTAAAATATATTCAGCGGGTAAAATATATATTTTGTTCATTTTAGCCCGCAAAATACGCCACAATGCCCGCTAAAATTATAATAATTAGAGAATAATAACTGTTGTTATAACTATTGTTCTCACAGTTGCAAACTTTCCAACAAGTTTTATATTGTCTTCATAATTGAACTGTTGTTTCCCAGGAGGTCGTTTTGAAAACCATAGAGCATAAGGAAATTGTAACTGATGTTCATCTTCTCCAATTACTAAAGGAGCTGGTTTCACCTAAAGTAAATATTCTGTCTTAATTCTATTATAACTTTTACAGTAATTATAATTTTATTGTAATAACGACTGCTGACAGGATATAGACGGGTTAAGAAATAGTATAATTAATATTGAGGACCACAGGTTTATTAGTGTTTTGCACTATTTTGTGTTTTACCCTCTTTAAATAAAGGCTTCATTCATTCATTCATTCATTCATTCAATACTTAGGTATTTTTGTTGTATAGGGATGGGCAATTGTAGATTCGGCAGTTGAGTAGGATAAAAGTCATAAAACTACCTGAAAAATACAATAAGAACTTCGACGTTTCGAGCGAATCCCTTCGTCTGGAAGAATAATTAGAGAATAATAACTGTTGTTATAATATCGTTATATGTAGCTTTTTCTCATCAATCTAAATTTTGAAAATGTTTGAATTTGCTTTTTTATTACTATGTAATTGAATTGGTATGAGCAGTTCTTGGTTATTACAGTAAATCCTATTAGTCATTTGAAGTGGTGGGGAGGGGTTATTACACAGAGGGAGAATTTACAGTATCAAAAATAAAACTGGTGGGCTTTCATGCATTTGTCAGTGGGTGGGGGGAGGGGTTATTACTGAGGGGGAATTTACAAGTATCAAAAATAGAAACTGGTGGGCCTTCATGCATTTGTCATTTTAGGAAAGACCTGCCTGGCCATTATTAACAACACAATTCATGTAACTGTGTGCACTTATTATGTCCATGACATTAATACACTGCATTATTAATATTTATATTTGCACTCATGGTTTTTTCCAAAACAAAGTTTTTCACAAAACAGCAAAACATGCCAATAACATGCCGGGAATGTCACACTCTCTGGCGTTATTTGCTGCTGCTGAACCAACGTAAAGAACGCAGTTACACTTTTATCAAAATACTTTTATTACTACCCAGTACTAAGAGTTTCACAGCACAGTATTATAAGTATCTGCATGATAATTAGTAATATATACAACATTCATGAGCAGTCGTAAATCTTGTACAGTAAAGACGCGAAGTTTCTTATAACTTGTAATATTCTAACTTTAGTATGTGAGACTTTATTACATACAGAATACTATACAGACTGTAATATGGGTTGTCAGTATTCGGTATAAAATTTAGCATAGCAATAAATACGATTAGTCAGATTTAAAGATTCACTGTTCTTGTGATCAATTTCTGCTTGTGGTTGAACAAAAGCATCGTGAATTATCGCAGACTGAATTTTACAATTTCCAATCAAATTACCTTCTCCTTTGGTCTATTTTCTTCTTCATCAATCTCTTCTTCAAAAACTGCTTCATCCCCACTGTCGCTATTCTGGGAATCTTTCAGGTTTAACCTAGTTTAACATCGAATGTTTCAAGTTTATACGCATTCTTGAAGGAAAATATATTACATGATTTATACTGTACGGTATATAGATCCATAATCAATGTATTTTTGTGTATAGTACTTCCAGGGTAGTCACTCACACTGTAACATTGGATGGGTGGTCAGAGTGTGAACCCTTTCCAAAACAACTCCATCCCATCTCAGTACTGGGGAAAACCCAACTAACAACAACCAGTATACAATATCTGGTATTATATATACAATGATACAGATTACAGTATATAATCTCTACAGTCTGGGGTGTCAGACATAGCATACATTGTACTCAAAGAGATCATTAAAATATTAAATCTTCATTAGACGCAGCCTAGAATCTGAAATAGCCAAAAATGTTAATGACAAAGTTCTGTATAAACACTGGATAGTGTTGCTTTTTTATACTCTCGACCGGGTTATAACAGGGGTGCACACTCTTCTGTTTTAACCAAAATGAGGTTTCAGTGTGTTAAAAATTTCAAGTTACCTGATTTTTCAGTTACGTTTTATATTACAGTACCTACAATCAGTGGTTGGTCAGGTCTCTTCATGAGTATAACTAAGTGGGTAGGGCTCCTTCACAGTATATATTCGCAAAATAAAGATAAAAACAATAGAACGCATGCATAGTTAAATCTGCTAGGGGGGGGGGGGGTAGGTATGGGGGATCCTCAAAAAGCTTGAAAATGTACGTGAAATTCTGCATTCATGGTATACCATAAAGCATACTTTTATCAAACAATTTTTGCTGTGTAAACCAGCCTGAAAACGAAACAGATTTCGGAATTCTCCTTTATTTAACTAATTACTTTTTAGGTGCAGCATTGATCATGAGTTGAAATTCGTCTCGTTCAATGACTAATTTGTGTACAGTAGTGTAATTGACTCAATTAAGATGTAGCAGGTTGAATAGCACCGTTAATCAATTGAATACAGTTCGTGGTACATCTATAAAACGGACATCTTTCTGTCCCTTCGGTGTCCATATTAGAGAGGTTCGACTGTATACGTACTTTATATAAATTATAATTTAATTGCATATGTTATATATGTCCAGTCCAGTCCAGTCCGGTCCGGTCCAGTCCAGTTCAGTCCAGTTCAGTCCAGTTCAGTCCAGTTCAGTCCAGTTCAGTCCAGTTCAGTCCAGTTCAGTCCAGTTCAGTCCAGTTCAGTCCAGTTCAGTCCAGTTCAGTCCAGTTCAGTCCAGTTCAGTCCAGTTCAGTCCTAATGAAACTTAACATCGCGTAACAAGCTATTCGAGCGAGGGGTTATATCGAGCGCAATTTCACCCCCAACGCGGCAACGAAAAAACTGCAAGTTGCGAGAAGGCGAACCATGCGTATTCTGGAGAACGTTACAATTTTCACGAACCTTCGTTCGATACGTAAAGATTAAGAGAGGTTATATTCAGTTATTGAATATCGATGGAGACGTAATCTATATATTAAACATAATTAGAATATGGAAATTGAAGTCAAACGGAGTGCCCGGTCACCCGGGCTGAAATTATCCATGTAAAGTCTCCAGCCCGGGTAACCGGGCTAGCAGAAATACCTCGTTTACACAACGATATTGATACGAATGGATATTTTTCTGGATAGCATTGTATTTCTTAAGTTGTTCTTGTTGCTTAAGTAGTTCAACATCGAATATTTGTCCAACAAAGCATGAATTTGACTTTCTTGACAAACCTTACACTCTTAACTCGTAAATATGTTTTTCCTGCCAATTTTGGCTTGTTAACGTTTCAGCCTGGCTAACAGGGCCAGCCCGGCTGTCTGTTAGCGAGGCAAACCTCGCCATATTTGCTAAGTTTTTAATGGCGTGGTGAATATTTTCTGTAGAATGATATGACATCATATCTACATGCAGAAAACTATTATTTGCAGGTGTGACGTCATAATTACAATTATCAAGATTTATTTGTAGGCCAGAAACCACTCAAAACCGAGATTGTTTATGTAATGCATATAATTAAACTTATTTGACTATTTGTTGTCAGTATATGTTTGTCTTATTCCGCGTTTTATGGTAATTTTAGAGATATGAGTGTGAAAAATTTGCAGTTTCTCAACAGTGAGCAAGCACTGGCAGATTTAGCAGCGTTCGTACAAGCAATGAACGTTAAGTTTAAGTTGACTGACAGTAAATGGATTTGTTTTGGTGGATCGTATCCAGGGTCTTTATCTGCATGGTTTCGATTAAAATTTCCTCATCTTGTTGCAGGTATGCAGATATCAGTTGGCATTATTATACGCTAAGATATATATACGACGATTGACATTCTCTAAGATCACCTTTTTATCCATTTATGTTTTGCTACTACCTACTAAAGTCTTGGTAGATTTATAAATGGTCTAAGAATCTATCAGCCAGTCATATTACATAGTCTCATAGATCGTTATTTTCACCATCAAATCAGAAGATTTGTCCAGGCTCTGACCCTATATAGTTCAAACTCACTGGCGTGGCATCAATCAACTTCCAGCGAGACCTGTTTATTTCCATTCTCACAAAGTGTCTAAAACAAAACAAAGGAAATAATTTAAACCTCTGTAACGTCGATAAAATCATTTATGATTTTTACGAGTAATTATATAAATTATAATGATTTATGAATCCTTGAAATGACCTCCATAGCTCGCCATGCCATTGGGTCTCTTGCCCTTGGTATCCAAAACAATTTATTAATAAAAGTAGTAGGTGGGAAGTACCTTACAAAGTATGAGTAACTTGAATATGCATATAGCTACTATAGCATGCTACGATCAGCAAATGTTTCTTCCTTCTAGGTGCCGTTGCAACCAGTGCACCTGTGCTTGCTGAACTGAACTTCAAAAGATATTTAGATGTTGTCACGGCATCCTTACAAACAACAAGTTATGGTAAAACTTGTACGGACAGTACTGCTAGCGCCACGGAAAAAATCCAGTCGATGTTAACAAGTGATGAAGGGCGGCAACAGCTGTATTTTGAAAGAAAAAAACAAGAATTGTTTACTCAACAAAAGAGCTGAAATAATTTCACGGTGTCGTCATCGTAACAAATTTCGCGTAAACAACGCAAACAAAGCCGGCATGAATGCACACATTGTCTCCCACATACATGCACCCCCACGATCCGGCAGGAAGCATATAAGCGGTCATTTCTTTCGATACTTGTCATCTGCCTGTTGCAGACAAGTTTTGAGGTAAGCGAAAATCTATAATTTGCTCTAACTATATGTTGTCGAGCACTCTTTGCGTTTCATAGACCTAAACCTACACGTATATATATATATATATATATATATATATATATATAGTTTTCGCTTACCTCAAGGTATCCACTACAGCCTGTTTCACGCAATAAGCGATCATCAAGTGGCGAGGGATTTCGAAAAGATTTTCCATGCTTAAATAGTTTTGGTCGAAACGTGGGCGTGTGGGCGTTCAAACATTCCATGCATTCTTTATTTCTGTAGGTTGTTTATTTGAAATCTGCTTTTGTGTCTGCATGTTGAAATTATTTCCGATCTTTTGTTCAGTAAAAATCGTTTGTCTTCTTTCATGATACATAGTTTTTCTTCCAAACATAAATTGCATCTTTTTTATCCTTCCGTATGCGAAACTGCTTGCTTTATGATTGACCACGTTATGGTGAAATCTTGTTTGTTTTCTTTCAATTTCCAAATATATTTCGAAAGTTCGGTGTCATTTGAGTATGATACGGTATCGCTCTTTAAATGTGCGTGCAGTCATGCCAATGTAGTGTTTAGTGTTGTTCGTGTATGTTGCTTGTGGTAACATGCAGTTGCCTTGTGCTATGTGTCTATGTCCTTGGTCGCGCATTGTTTCTGAAGTGGGCATTTGTTCTCATCTGTTTGCGTCATTGCCAAGTGTCTGTGGCTGGTTTTTCCTAATTATGCGTGCATTGTGCCTGTGATTATGGACTTGACAATGTCAACAACTGCTTTTTTCTTTTATGTTATCAAACCATTCGATTACTTTTTGCGTGCTTCTCCATTGGTTTACTTTTAAAGTTTCTCTTAAATTAGAATTGATTTTATCAAGAATTGTTTTACTGATTTTTCCGGATTCACTATCATAGCCGGATTAATTAAACTACATTTTGGATTGTTTTCGAAATTGTCTTTATGATCTTTTAGTGAAATGAAAGCTTTGCTCAATTCTGTCGCCAATTTCTAGTTTGCTCGAAATGCGTTTTAGGTCATTGTCAATCTTATCTATGCCCTCTGATCCGTGTTTATATGTTTTTGTAATGTTGTCATGCATAAGCTCGTTGTATATCTATGTGTCGAGCGGTGTTTCGTAAATATTTCTAGTTTTATCTGCGAAAACGAAAACATCGTGAGACGAATTAATATTCTTTAAATCATTTGCCAAAGATTCCTGAAACTGGTTAGTAGGTTACCCCCCCCATATAGGATCGGAACTAGTATTCAGGAAATGTTTAGAGTGATGATGTCATAGGAGGGTGACGTCATGAATTATCGCATAACATTTGTCGCGCCACATGACGTCATGAATTGTCGCATAACATTTGTCGCATAACATTTGTCGCGCGACATGAATATTAAATTCACTAAAGTTGCTCTCAATGCTTGTGGGACGTAGTAATGACGTCATACGCATGCGCATCAACATAATTTGTACAATGTAGAAGATTATGTTCAGTTCACTCTGCGATTCATTTATTAAAGCTTACTACGGTGCTAATGACTTTTCTTGACGTTTTTTGGACCGCCGCCGTTTGTTTATCTACAATTTTAGTTTATTTCTGGCTACTTTAAAAGTTTCGCATGAGGCTGTACGGAATGTTTGTTGTCGAGAAATAAATAACAGCAGAGAGTTTTGTGTTTTTGATTTTATTTAAATTACACACAACAATTTAGATGTTTCTCTTAATAAGTTTTGGCTTTATTGTTCGATAGCCATGGTTTCTTTAGCAAAGTCTCGGACCGTAGACTCGTCTTCGTGCAGATTCAACCATTTTATATGGCCGGTAGATTGGTGCCTTATTTTGACAGGCCAATAATGTTCGCCGTTGCTGTAGACACCCGGACGGCTAGGATAAACACTATTGCGCGACGATTTATACATCTCTATGATAGCATATCCTTTGGGAATGACTCGAACGCGATCGGCTTTGTCGGTGTATTTTAGCCACTCGGGGATAGTTGCATCCGACCAGGTAATACACCGATGATGTTTAGGTTGTTTTCTTCCAGGCTTGGTTTCGACCGGCGTGGGTGTAGTCACTTTAGTTTGGGTGGTGAAGGGATAAACATGGCAGTCGTCAAATAGGTCTCCAAGAACTTGCTTATCGGCTGGTGTGTGTCAGGCTTGTTATCCACCAATAAGTATCCAAACGGTTTTTCGGTCTCTTTGTAATAAGCGTTCATAAAATGGATTCTGTTCTTATCAAACATGCGTTCTCCAACAATACCAATTTGTTTCCTATCGCTTGGACTTCGGAAGAGAGCCAGATATTGGGCATTTCGGCTGATATCCGTATTATATTTCCCCTTTGGAAATATTCGATGGCGGCCTTGGGTAAACAATCGAGATACCACAGGACTGTCTGTCGCTTCAGCCATCAAATCGTCCAGGATGATGATGTTGTTGTACCGCGTATCAATCTCGCTCATGTTCTCAGACAGTTCGGGCACACTTCTCTCAAACCGGATGGTTTTTCCGAAAGACTTTTTCAAGACGTCATAACATTCTTGCCACTGGTTGTAGTACCAAAAAATGCGAATACCTTTTTGCTCTTCGTACACGATACGATTTTGCTCCAAAATTTGTTGAACAAAATATGTTTTTCCACTTTGACTCGGACCCACAACCAAAAGTGAGAATTTATGGCGGAGGTTGAAATCCGGATAGGGTTTGGTGGTTAAAGATGAGGTTGTAGCTTTTGGTTTCTTTGCTGGCTGTATAATTCGAGGAGATCGCCTTTCGTCTGCTGTAGGCCTATCGATGTTCATATACGGACGAGAAGACTTGTCGATGTTCATATAATGATGCGGAGATTTGTCGATGTAGGGCTGCCATGACGACACCCTGGCTTGCTTAAGATAAGGTTTTCTCTTCCCGGAAGATAAGCCGTGAACTTGCAAAAGATGTGTACTGATATTCTTCAAATTAGGCCGACCGCAAAGCGGACAGGTCTGGCGAAATCGTCTCTGCATGACTGCTGTGGCAAATGATTCAAGTTTACATAGAAACACGGTTCTATATATATATATATATATATATATATATAATATATATATATATATATATATATATATATATATATATATATATATCGTTGCTTTGAGGAAGGGTTTGGTGGGATTTTGTAGCAGTTGTCTGGAAATTCTCTAAAGCTTCTGTGGAGCTTCTGTGGAGTTTCTGTAAAGCTTCTGTGAAGCTTCTGTAAAACTTCTGTGGAGCTTCTGTAAAGCTTCTGTAAAACTTCTGTGGAGCTTCTGTGGAGCTCTCACAATAGGTTTGTGGGCATGCTTTAAAGATCATTAAATCTCCCCCCGCGGTTCCCTGGGGGTTCCCTCGGGGTTCTGTAGGGGTTCTCTCGGGGTTCTCTCGGGGTTCTCTCGGGGTTCTCTCAGGGTTCTCTCGGGGTTCTCTCGGGGTTCTGTAGGGGTTCTCTCGGGGTTCTGTAGGGGTTCCCTCGGGTTCTGTAGGGGTCCCCTGGGGGTTCACCTATGAGCGCAAGGAAGCATCTGCTCATAAAAGTGCCGTGCTGCTGAAAAGAAAGTCATTTCTGGACAGTTAGTGGTAACGGAATGAGCTGCAAATTTTGCGGAAAACAATTTAGCCGTGGTTATAATCTACGCAGACACGAAAAGGAATACTGTCCACTACGCGAACAAGAGAGATATGTCAGAAACAGAAAGTCAGATAATGGATTCCGAAGACGATGTTTCGACAACTTCAACTCATGGGTCTGAGTCAGAAACTGAGGATCCTTGGATACCAATGATAGAAGAAGCAAAGCAAAGAAGTAATACAGCTTTTGAGGAAATGAAAGAGAGCCTTATAAACAGCGGTCTTGATGAGCAATCTGCTACCGACAAAGCTTACACCAATATTCTGCCTGAACTCCAGAAGGAACTTGAAAATATTTATATGCAACGTCTCCTGTGGATGAAACAACTAAAGAAAGATCCCGTACATAGAAAAATAATGAAGACAAAGGATGCGCTTGTGGAAAGCGATGACTTTGATCCAGAAGAGGCTTTAGAAGCAGCTATTGATAAGAGGAAATTTCTTATAAAAAGACTTTTAAAGGATTACGATTTTGATGAGGAAGATGATGACGCAGAAAGCGATTATTAAACTCGGTCAAACGCTCTAATACGGTCCGAGACTTTGCTTAAGAAACCATGGCTATCGAACAATAAAGCCAAAACTTATTAAGAGAAACATCTAAATTGTTGTGTGTAATTTAAATAAAATCAAAAACACAAAACTCTCTGCTGTTATTTATTTCTCGACAACAAACATTCCGTACAGCCTCATGCGAAACTTTTAAAGTAGCCAGAAATAAACTAAAATTGTAGATAAACAAACGGCGGCGGTCCTAAAAACGTACTCTACCAGTAACCTACTCTGGTCTTTTGTGCTTCGAAATTGAATATTTTCAATAAGGTTGAATATATATGCTGAGCATTAACCTTAAATTTCTGGTAGGCCTAATAATGCTGAACTGAGCATTAACCGCACTATAGATATCTGGAATTTTGCCACATGAAAAACCCAGTAAAGGCGGATCTAATATTATAAAGTATTATCTTTCCAAGACAGAGTAAATGTTAACTAATAACTATTAGGAGAACTTTATAGCACGCCGCGACGAGGGTAAAATATGCACATCGGAGCGGAGGAGTGTGATCCTTGCACAACACGTCTTGGCAGAACAACGTAAAATCAGAAAGATTTTAGATACTTACAAAATCAATTCCTATATAATATGTTATACTGACATTTAATTTGAATGTCCAAATTTGGCTTTGTGCATATTTTACGATCGTGGCGTCTTAAATTTCTGGGAGTATATTTGAAATTTCTTCTGTCTTTCATGGAAGATAATATTTCAATGGAAACAAGAATAGATCCTCCGTAAAAATTTCTATCAAATATTGTATATATATATATATAATTATATTTTAAATTATATAAGTATTTCCTTTAAATTTTGTTATCAACCTGCCGGTCAAGAACTCCCTACTTGTTTGTAACAGCGCGTAGAGCAAAGTCAATGCTTGTGTTTTTAGAAATACAGTCAGTGAAATTTATTTCGAAAGCTGTTATTATACGTACAATAATAATTATAATCTACATGACTACATTATAGAGTTTACGTTAACATACGTCGTGCACCACCTTGCTATTCTAGTTATATAATGGTCGGTGTTCGTCAATCACGGCTTATCATCGATATATAACCGAGGCTACTTGCAGCACAATGCTTTTATAGTCTTGTTTTGGCCGCGGCACTTAGAAGTACACTTCTTCGCACCCTGACGACGAAGTCTGCGACATGGTGTCGCGCAGCTGAAAGCATAATAGTTTCCTGGACAAGTAACTACCCGTTGCCGACGAAGTATTCTACAATCCAAATTTTGAGATCCTGGTGGGCCTAGAAATAATGAGATAAAACAATGTTATTGAACTGTTTTAGTTACTTACAGTCCCTTTCACTTATTGGTTCAACCATACACTTAAGTTATTTTTCTCTATGGTTAAGAAATAGCGATTGGAACGGAGCGATATTTGGAACTTTGCGAACATTTTATGGCAAAATTTCAGATATTATACTGTCTATTGTACAAGGTCTTTAATACGTCTTCTAAAACTTTCAACGTTGTTTTGTATTTAAATTCAGATTTTTCTTAAACTGTATTAATATATTCAAGGACTTTACAAAGGTCATATTCGAGAACATAGATAAATAATATTATTGTAAAGATCTTGAATACAAATAGAGATCTGAATTTATTGCACCAGGTTTCCAAACTCTTTTAGCCACTTTTACTCATGCAGTTGCTACCTGCTGGTCCTTCCTGTCCTGGTGATCCTGCTTCTCCTTTTGGTCCTTGTGGTCCTTGTGGTCCTGGTGGTCCTCGATGTCCAGGCCCCCCTCTCGGTCCTGGAGGTCCTCGATGTCCAGGAGGTCCTAATAAAGTTATTGTGTATCAGACAGTTCATACATGCTCATCTTCATGTATACTGGTGTATTTCGAAAAATCTAGCTAAAATAACCCTTATTTATTAATATTAATCTAATGTCATCGCAACTGATACCTATTGTACTGTACCCGATAAATTTAAACAAAATATTTCCCATTCAAACCGAATTAATTTCTTTTTTCGTTTAAATCGTTAAAGATTTCACCTAAGTATCAATGGGCGCCGGTTCTATTCCCGCGGCCGTGGTCAGTAATTTTCTCCTTGCCTGATTGGAAGCGTGAAAGGATCACAACAATATCCAAGGCGAATCTTAGTGATGTTAGGCAAAAAGCGCCAGGTGAAACCTTGGTAAACACATAAGCCCATAATTTGGTTCCTTTACACGCTTAGATAACATGCATGCATTTGGGAATACACTCACGAGAATGGCCCTGTTTACACTCATTTTAAGTTGTTCTTCTTGCGTGGTGTGGAAATATCTCGTTGAAAGAGACCTATAATTAGATGAATATATATTTCAACCTCTATGCCAGAATCTCTTGTTCCTCTCCATGGGGGTCTTATCAGGGCCTGTAAGGAAAAAATATATACTTAGATACATTTGAATCATCCATTCGGGCACCTTCGATGCATCAAGTGTAGGTATTATTTTGTGGTATACACTTGAAAACAATGATTTACCTTCGGGAGTTAGCTCTAGTAGATGCTCTGAATCTGTGTTCAAATATACAAAAGAGAGAGTTGTTATGTAAATATATAATTGTATAATTCATTTTTACTGCTTAAATTCTCATACACCTGTTAAATCGAAGTGTACATCTCTTAGTGTTAAATATACCATTACTTCCACGACCAACATAGACTGGGATTTACATACCTTCCGCTTCATCGACTTGCGTTGCATCTACAAACAAAAATCTTAAAATTAATATATCACCAGACTTTATGCAATTTACAGTCCATGTTTTATAAATATGTCAAATTATGATCTCGACATAATTGTTCATTACCTCAAATATGTAGCCATGCATCCGGTTATCAGTAAGGTACTGTACAAGGCCGTCCCCAGAAAATTGTGGATGGGGGGATTGACGCTCAACTCATTGGCGGCGGAAGATTGGTTTGGTTCGGTTCGGATGAGGCTCAATAGACTCTAGGGGGTTCCGGGAACATACCCTCCGGAAAATTTTTAAATCTGGAGACTCTGAAATGGCATTTCCTGCGCTCTACAGGGGAGAATATTTGACATCCAAAAAACAGATCATTTTATCTATTTGCGTTTCAGACAGCAAAGATTCTGACACCTTCATAATAACTTATTCCACTCTGATCCCTTTCTTGGGGCCACTCAACCCCTCTACTTCTGGGGAGGATTTATAGCCCCCCCCCTAAGCCCTCTGCGACTGTTCCACCGCCTCTGCCGACTGCATGTGGCAGCTCGAATTTACCAACTGGGTCTTTCCCCTTCCTTTGGGAAGTTTTGAAGATGTAACATAAATAGAAAATGGACATTCAGCGTTGAAATTGTTCTCAAATGGAGTGTACGACGTTTGTAGACACATGCAGTGTACAGTAAAGCCCCGCATAAAAGAACCAGTGAATTTTGACTTCAGGCTGAAGTGGTTCTTATATAACAGGTGCTTAGAAAGAAATCAGGGTGAAGTGGTTCTTAACTGGTTCTTATTTCCAGTCAAAAACAATTGTTCCTGGTTTAGAGTTTTAAACCTCTTATTGTGAACAAAGGGCCATCATGATGTAAGTTTTTTGAATATAGTTATGCAAGTTGAATTATGTACTTATGTACAAATTCACAATTATATACTTACAACACATAGCAACCGCTGCTGCCAATACTAACATAGTATTCATTACTGCAGTTTTCATCACGTTTCCAGGCTCTTGTTCAGACAACTTGACTAGCTTTTGTCGCAACCTCTGCTGAGATCTATGGTTTGTGTTGTTTTATAAGGCTGAGAAAAAATTCACCTGAACATATATTATCAATGTAAGTTATTTAAGTCTCCAAAAGAAATTCCTGTACTTCGAAACGTGGGCTGGTAAGTTAAGGAATATAATAAATAATTAATGACAATGAGCTCTCTTTTACTTTCAGGGTCTAATTTCTAAAAATGCCTATAACTTTTCAGTCTAAATTGCCCGTGCTAGAAATTGCTCTGCAAGTCACGTTGCAGTAAAATTGTAACAAGGCCTCAGGTGAGTGGAGTGACTTTTTTTGTTTTTAGGCTAGAAGATGGACTCGTGCGGTAGTACTTGGCGTAGGACCCCGTGTTACTTTCCAATGCAAACATTGAACACAAACAAACCAACTGAGCAGCTTGGTCCAGCTTCGTACTTGATACAATGAAAGTTAATAACGTTGGTCAGGCATTAACTGGTGATACCTTGCAGCCCGCACCGCAACGAAAAACATAACAAAAACATTACCAAGAAAATTGTTAGTATAAATCAACACTGCACTTACTTGTTGTTCGTGAAGTTTTCCGTGGGAACACAGTTTAACCAGCAAACAAATTCTGATTGAGATGCACTCCAACAACCGATCTTTTATAATTTCTACCCCTATACAAAAACAGCACGCATTAATTACAGTGTGGGTGTCTTTGTAGTCTGTATATAGGTGTGTGCGTTTAGATATTCAATCTTTGTAAGAGTCTCTTTCAGTTTTCTTTGGTTTGGTATAAGATTAAAAAATCGCAAAACAATGTAATTAAAGTCAAGGCCAAGGCCACTCAAGGGTATACGTGACTAAATTCATGTTCTGGGTTCAAGAAGCTTCGCAATTACAATGCTAATACTGATCGCAGATAAGGGAAGCCAGTTAATTTTCTTAAGTTTGGTATAAGAATAAGAAACCAAAAACAATGTATTATAAATTAAAGTCAAGGCCAAGGGTATATACGTGACTGACTTTTCTGTGACAATTTCTTCAAGAAATTTCGAAATTACAATAATACACCGCAGACAGGGGAAGTCAGTGCACTTAGAACTTGTTGTTCGCGAAGTCTTCGGTGCGAAAAGTCAGAACATATGGTCAGACGAAGTACACAGTTTAACCAGCAAACAAATGCTGAGGAGTTCTATACCCCCGCTTTCATATACAAATATAGCACGCATTAATTACAGTGTGGGTGTCTTTGAAGTCTGTATAGATGTGTGTATAGATATTCAATCTTTGTAAGAGTCTCTTTCAGTTTTCTTTAGTTTGGTATAAGAATAAAAAATCGCAAAACAATGTAATTAAAGTCAACAATTTATTCAAGAAGTTTCTCAATTACAATGCTAATACATGTATGCACCGCAGACAAGGGAAGTCAGTTAATTTTCTTTAGTTTGGTATAATCAAGACCAAGGGTTTACGTGACTAAATTTTCTGTGACAATTTATTCTAGAAATTTCGAAATTACAATAATACACCGCAGACAGGGGAAGTCAGTGCACTATAACATGTTGTTCGTGAAGTCTTCGGTGCGAAAAGTCAGAACGTATGGTCATGAGAAGAAGTACACAGTTTAACCAGCAAACAAATTCTGATGGAGATCTACGCCCGCTTATATACAAACATAGCACGCATGAATTTGTACAGTGTGGCGGTGTCTTTGATGACTTTGAAGTCTGTATAGAAGTGTGTATATAGATATTCAATCTTTGTAAGAGTCTCTTTCAGTTTTCTTTAGTTTGGTATAAGAATAAAAAATCGCAAAACAATGTAGTTAAAGTCAAGAATTTCTTCAAGAGCAAATTTATAGACAATATAAATTTAAGTTAATGAGACAACGCGTAGAAGCTAGTATGTTGAGCAAGATATCAGATAAGTTTCTGTTTCAAAAGCGGTGATTCCTTTCGTCCAGGCCTCAAGGAACGCATTGTTTAGTTTTACTTATTGACAGATAGTTCAAAGATCATTTTCATCATTGCAGGGCATGCTTTCACGTGGACAGCCCTTGATATTTCATGGTAACGCTTCCTACTAACAAATTGATCAATCATAACGCGCAATATAATACAAGTTAATTAACGCATAACTTGCAGGATGCTAACAAGATCATATCATTTATACTGAGCGCTTCGCTTACTCGAGTTATTGAAATAATTTCCCACCCACCCACCTCTTTGGCTATTCAGCCTGACGTTTGCTCTAAGTTAGAGTTACCTTGAACATGTTCAAAATTGCAAATTCATCGATATAATATTAATAATAATGGTAGTTAATATATTATGGAAATAATAGCTATTATATACAAATGGAGGCAGCTATCATCAACTGTCTTCAACACCATGTATACTGGATCAACGACTCGAGAAAGGACATTTTGGAAAGAGACACAAACAATGTTGCTGCTAGATAATGCCTTTACTTTAGTATGTACATAGTTAAAAAGCAACGTTTTCGGTCGCAGACTATTTTGTTATTTGGTTAAAATTTGTGGTTCGAGTTGAAGACGTTGAAGTCTCCAAAGTGTCAACTTCAGGTCCATAGACTCAATATACGTCACACATATACCATATAATTAAGGACTGTCCATATAGGGGTTTATTCATTATTGCCCCTTGGTCAGGTTAAGGACTGCCCATATGGGTCTAGCGCCCTGGGTCGGGTTATTAAGGACTGCCCATAGGGGTTTCATTCCCCTTGGTCAGGTTAAGGACTGTCCAAGTGTTTCTTGGTTCAGGGTCGTCAGGGAATAGCTACCCCTTGCAAGGCTCTGCTTTATGGTCAGAGCATTCAGTTCAGTCATCAGTTCCGCTTAAGGTGTGATGTGAGTAGGGATGATGTTTGTCATAATATGAGTCTTCACACCCAGAACCCCTTCTCCCACAAAATATGTTTTGTTTGAATTGTGTTTTCATAAATATGGTTTTATATCAACAGCTTGGGTCATTAATCGATCTTGTAGGAGTCTCTTTCAGTTTTCTTTAGTTTGGTATAAGATTACAAAATCGCAAAACAATGCATGTGACTAAAGTCAAGAATTTCTTCCAGAAGCTTCGCAATTACAATGCTAATACACCACAGACAAGGGAAGTCAGTTAATTTTCTTTAGTTTAGTATAAGAATAAGAAACCAAAAACAATGTATTATAAATTAAAGTCAAGGCCAAGGGTATATATACGTGACTGACTTTTCTGTGAGAATTTCTTCAAGAAATTTCGAAATTACAATAATACACCGCAGACAGGGGAAGTCAGTGCACTTATAACTTGTTGTTCGCGAAGTCTTCGGTGCGAAAAGTCAGGACATATGGTCAGAACAAGTACACAGTTTAACCAGCACACGAATTCTGATGGAGTTCTACCCCCGCTTATACAAAAATAGCACGCATTAATTACAGTGTGGGTGTCTTTGAAGTCTGTATAGATGAGTGTATAGATATATTCAATCTTTGTAAGAGTCTCTTTATGTTTTCTTTAGTTTGGTGTAAGAATAAAAAGTAGGAACGCTAAGCGTGCATGTATCTGCGCCAAATGCTATTGTAAAAACTAAAGTTTTCATGTTTTTGTTGCTGTTTTTGTTGGAGTCGTTTTTAGATTAATTTGTTGTTAAGATCTGAGACGACTTTCCTGGCTGTAGCAGTCTACTTGTAAATAAATTGAATTGCCTAATAGTAAAGGGCTGTGTATATCGGACCAGCTAGTCCAAGGCCGTTGGAAGCGGGGAGAGGGGGCGGGTGGATGTGTGGGCCTAGGTCCCCCAATAATTCCCTGATTTTACTTCCAGGATTTTACTTCTTTTCATACTACAGTACTGATATATTTTCTAGCAGAGCCAACTACAGTCAACTTATCTGTAATAGTTTGTCGTTACTTTGACATTGTGTGTATATATTCAATAGGAACAAAACGAATTTGTTGATGCTTGTTGGTACACGGAACATGGAGCGAATGTTATTTCAAAACTTGGGGATGAGGTTGTAAAAAGTTAAAAGTGTGTTACAAAATCTTGAATTCTTGAATTTGCTTCAGACGGCACTGAGCTCAGTAAGCGAGATCTCGCCGTGCAATTATTCAAGCTACGTATGGACTATTGTAGAAATTACTTTGAGTTTATATGAATTTAGCCTGTGCATAGCTAGCCTCCTTCGCAGACGCTCTTTGTGCACGGTCTCACATTCTCACACTAGCGTGAAATGTTCGAAATACAAAATATATTTTCTTGATACTCGGCGTTCATAGTGAAAGTTTCACCCTTCTAGATGCTTCAAACCATTTTACTTTCGCTATAGAAATGTTCCTAATACCTTGCGGTTTAATGTGATAGCGGATTGAACATATAACTGGCGGTGTGTTGAAATTAACGGCAATTGTACGAGTATTTCTGCTTTGTTTACCCAATCAGAATCCACTATTCAAACAAGCTCTGGCGTGATTTTTCATAGACTGTAAATATTACAAGCGGAGGTAGGTATTTTCGAGTTAAGGTCCTCGAGTTAAGCCCCTCGAGTTAACCTCCTCGAGTTAAGCCCCTCGAAGTAGCTTAACCGGCCTATATACCGTCGGAAGTAATTAGTATTCAAAATGGCGTCGCGTGCGTCATATTGGGAAGTGACGTCATAGTTGTACGTACGCCTTGTACGTACGTATTGTACGTACGCATTGTACGTACGCATTGTACGTACGCATTGTACGTACGCATTGTACGTACGCATTGTACGTACGCATTGTACGTACACCTTGTACGTACACCTTGTACGTACGCCTTGTACGTACGTATTGTACGTACGCATTGCACAATGTTGTTTTGTATTAAATTACACACAACAATTTAGATGTTTCTCTTAATACGTTTTGGCTTTATTGTTCGATAGCCATGGTTTCTTTAGACTCAACTTCGTGCAAATTCACCCACTTCATTGCGCGTTTTTCGCCATTTTCATTGGAGCTTCTGTGGAGTTTCTGTAAAGCTTCTGTGAAGCTTCTGTGGAGTTTCTGTAAAGCTTCTGTGAAGCTTCTGTGGAGCTTCTGTGAAGCTTCTGTGAAGCTTCTGTAAAACTTCTGTGGAGCTTCTGTGGAGCTCTCCAAAAGGAGGATAAAGGGGGTTTGACGAATACGAAAATGTATACATTTTTAGAGCAAAATATGAGTAATTAGTGACGCTTGGATGCATGCATAAACTAACACAGACAAAGATTAACGTTTTAAACAATTTATTCCTTTAGGTATAACAAATATTTACACAAATATACAGTAATTAAACATATTGTCCAGCTTTTACACTGTTTTCTATGCGAGAGTCGATGTGAGGTCGATGTGAAGTCGATGTGAGGTCGATGTGAGGTCGATGTCAGGTCGATGTGAGGTCGATGTGAGGTCGATGTGAGGTCGATGTGAGGTCGATGTGAGGTCGATGTGAGGTCGATGTGAGGTCGATGTGAGGTCGATGTGAGGTCGATGTGAGGTCGATGTGAGGTCGATGTGAGGTCGATGTGAGGTCGATGTGAGGTCGATTTGAGGTCGATGGCCAAACAAGCCAAACAAGCCAAAAAGGCCAAACAGGCAGGAAAGGAAGTAAAATAAAAAGATAAAACTAACTCTCTGTGAGGTCGATGTGAGGTCGATGTGGGGCACCGGTTCGAGTACGGTTCGGTAGATGTAAACATTTCGGGGTTCTGTAGGGGTTCTGAAGGGGGGCCAGGCGTCCCTGCTTCCCGTAAGAGCCCGCATATCGAAATAAATATTGTCCGAGTGGTCCGATTGCCCTTTGAAAAAAATCCAAAAAAACCCAAAAAAAACAACAACCGAGGGAACCCCAAGGGAACCCCGAGGAAACCCCCAGGGAACCCCTACAGAACCCCTACAGAACCCCCAGAGAACCCCGAGAGAACCCCTACAGAACCCCCAGAGAACCCCGAGAGAACCCCTACAGAACCCCGAGAGAACCCCTACAGAACCCCGAGAGAACCCCTGCAGAACCTCTACCGAACCGGACTCGAACCGGTGCCCCACATCGACCTCACATCGACCTCACAGAGAGTTAGTTTTATCTTTTTATTTTACTTCCTTTCCTGCCTGTTTGGCCTTTTTGGCTTGTTTGGCTTGTTTGGCCATCGACCTCACATCGACCTCACATCGACCTCACATCGACCTCACATCGACCTCACATCGACCTCACATCGACCTCACATCGACCTCACATCGACCTCACATCGACCTCACATCGACTCTCGCATCGACTCTCGCATAGAAAACAGTGTAAAAGCTGGACAATATGTTTAATAACTGTATATTTGTGTAAATATTTGTTATACCTAAAGGAATAAATTGTTTAAAACGTTAATCTTTGTCTGTGTTAGTTTATGCATGCATCCAAGCGTCACTAATTATTCATATTTTGCTCTAAAAATGTATACATTTTCGTATTCGTCAAACCCCCTTTATCCTCCTTTTGGAGAGCTCCACAGAAGCTCCGCAGAAGTTTTACAGAAGCTTCACAGAAGCTCCACAGAAGCTTCACAGAAGCTTTACAGAAACTCCACAGAAGCTTCACAGAAGCTTTACAGAAACTCCACAGAAGCTCCAATGAAAATGGCGAAAAACGCGCAATGAAGTGGGTGAATTTGCACGAAGATGAGTCTAAAGAAACCATGGCTATCGAACAATAAAGCCAAAACGTATTAAGAGAAACATCTAAATTGTTGTGTGTAATTTAATACAAAACAACATTGTGCAATGCGTACGTACAATACGTACGTACAATGCGTACGTACAATGCGTACGTACAATGCGTACGTACAATGCGTACGTACAATGCGTACGTACAATGCGTACGTACACCGCGTACGTACAATGCGTACGTACAATGCGTACGTACAATGCGTACGTACAAGGCGTACGTACACCGCGTACGTACAATGCGTACGTACAATGCGTACGTACAATGCGTACGTACAATGCGTACGTACAATACGTACGTACAAGGCGTACGTACAAGGTGTACGTACAAGGCGTACGTACAACTATGACGTCACTTCCCAATATGACGCACGCGACGCCATTTTGAATACTAATTACTTCCGACGGTATATAGGCCGGTTAAGCTACTCCTCGAGTTAAGCTCCTCGAGTTAAGCCCCGGCCTCGAGTTAAGCCCCTCGAGTTAAGCCGACTCGAGTTAAGCCACTCAAGTTAAACCACTCGAGCAGTAAGGTCCTAAAACAAATCTGTCTATTAAAACCTTCGTAATATGTTCTTATGTATTAAATTCATTAAAATGTTAAATATATGCTAACAATTTAAAAGATATTCTGTGTGATAGGCGTTGATTTTCTGTTATGTATGAACTAAATTGGTCGAGTGCATCTTTTTCACAGACCTTTAATAAAACTTCTAAAAGTGATCATGAGAGAGGTCTATTATTGGAAGCTATCTCATGATCGCCATCTTTATACAGTGGTATTACCTCGGATAATTTCCATTTATCGGGAAACTTTCCCGACATTATGGAACAATTAATTAAATTCGTAAGAGGGCCCAGAATGACTGGTAAACAATCCTTGATAACAATTGTAGCAGCAGTGATTTTTCCAACGGAAGTGAAGTAGAAGAAGTCTTCAACAATCAACTAGTTGAGATCTTTCGTGTAGATATGTTTCCTTCTCTTTCAACGGTATAGTATAGTGACAAATTTGTATCGTCCTGATTTAACTCAATCTATATTTTTAACATGCTTTGGAATGAACCTCTTGAATGTTGAACTTTGGCAAATGTCTTGCATAATAATGTCTATCTGATATTGCACGCACGTACAAATATAATGGAGATAAAGACTTTTTATTCACATGAATCAGGAGACGATTTGAATGTACTTGTGAATATTGACCTCAATTATGCGACCTGAGTGTAAGACGTTATTTAAGAGGAATGTGTGACAAACCTAAATAACGTCTGGTTGTGTATTCGGTTTTATCGAAATCTATTGCTATAATTTTGCTGTTTTGAATGAGTTTTTTGTGTGCATTTTAAATTAAGTGTCCTTTAATCCTCTTATTTGTGTATATTTTGGCTATATATATATATTTGCTAAATAGTCAATCTCGTACTCAAAGTATGCCTTCTAAATGCATGCATGGTAGGCAATATGAAAAGTTATTGTGATTTTGTACATAATTTCTGATGAGTGATGAGTGATCCTTTCACTAATCACCGTTAAATCTAATTACTAAAAGAAGAATTTATTACTGCATAGTCAGTTGCGTTTACGACTGCTCAAATCTCATTTATCACTGCACTAATTGGTTATAACTGCACCTTAAAATAATCCCTGCGATACAAAGTAAGATCAAATGGCTCAACAATAGAAACAAATTCCCATTGAAAAATCGAGTTTTTCACCCGAAGACTGTAATGAAACATCCAGAAGAGAAACGTTTGGTTCACTCACAACTCAACATCTCAGGAACAGGCGGGAATTTGATGCGATCTCGCGAAGGGCTACTGAATGCGCCAATTATAATAATTACTTTATGCAGTATAAGAGTATGGCGTAACTTTTAAACGGTATGTACCAGTATGACGAGTACAGGTCTACGAGTTTGTTATTCCGTCGACACTCTAATTAAAAAAGATGGCGAAGTATGATTGCTTTGGAAAAGAGAATGATGGCTTCAAAACATGCATTGTAGTGCATCCGTGGACCTATTTTCTAAAAGGCATTTCAATATGTATAAAGATTTCACTGTCTTCTTTCGTAGAACACAACCCAAATTGGCAGCATGTTAATTACCCTTTGTGCATGATGACATTCATGCCGAGTTACCCACCTCCGTCCTCCAATATTTAACTAGCGGACTACCTCGAAATTATATCTTGCATTCTTAAGGCTCTTTTCCACTCGTCGCAAAAACCAACTCGCAAGCTCGCTGCGAGTACTTTTATCCAATCACAATGCTCGACAGTTTATTTTAATTACATGCAAGAACTCGCAGCGAGATTGAAACTGCCTTTAATATGGTAATATTACCTATTTGCACTGATGAAACGGGAATGATATTTACGTATATATTATTATATAAGGATATATTAACAATATATTGATCACTGATCACTGAAGATACCCAAGAAAAATGTGTGCCACAGATATACATGTAATTCAATAAATACTCGGTTTGTTTTTCAATATGGCTTTCCCAATATGAACTGATCGTGTAATTTATAGTTGTATTCTATCTTCTTTGGACCCACTCCCAATTGCCCATTTTCGCGTGAAATTGCCGCGTTACGACTTGCTGGATTGTTATATCGTTTATTTTATGCTCTGCTTTTGAAGATGACAGCTTGCAATATCTTCTACACATTAAGATATTTTTAGCTGGCACAATTAAATGACCGTTTGTTTGGGAGCCAATTGATACGACAAATACATTAGCATATTTTGCTTTCCTTTTTACTTGGAACAATGCATCTTTGAAAACACTTTGCGTTAATTGTTATGGATATACAGAATCTCTGCTCCCTTGACGCGTTCAACTCTCATGCAATCACTCCGTAATTCCATTCGTAAAATGAGGTTTGGTCAGTAATAATAACTTACTGTACAAATGGACGTAATCACAATATATTGCACTGTCACTGCTACTGAAACCCAACTTTGGATCTATTTTATTGAAATTTGTTGTTGGTTTATTCAAATTTGTATTTCTAAAACAGAAGTCATTTTGCTTGCATGCTATTTCACTTACTCTCGGAGTCTGAGACTGAGTAGGATTAACAACTCTCCGTCACGGACAGGATCTATCATGACTAAAATTGAACTGTTCCTCAGTTTTGCATAATTTCCTATTTACTCTTGCTCAGTTGCTCTCAAATTGTTTTTCTTACTTTTACTTTGTTTCGCTTAACTTGTATCAGAGTTTGGAATATACCTTTCTTTTAAGTATTATACTTAAAAATGATTTCTTCTGACAAATTTGTATCGTCCTGATTTAACTCAATCTATATTTTGAACCTGCTTTAATAATAATAATAAATAATAATGAACCTCTTGAATGTTGAACTTTGGCAAATGTCTTGCATAATAATGTCTATCTGATATTTCACGCACGTACAAATATAATGGAGACAAGGACTTTTTATTCACATGAATTAGGAGACGATTTATATTGACCTCAATTATGCGACCTGAGTGATAAGACGTTATTTAAGAGGAAGTGTGACAAACCTATAAATAACGTCTGGTTGTGTATTCGGTTTTATCGAAATCTATTGCTATTTTGCGGTTTTGGATGATTTTTTGTGTCCTTTAATCCTCTTATTTGTGTATATTTTGGCTATATATATATATTTGCTAAATAGTCAATCTCGTACTCAAAGTATGCCTTCTAAATGCATGCATGGTAGGCAATATGAAAAGTTATTGTGAAATGTGATTTTGTACATAATTTCTGATGAGTTATCCTTTCACTAATCACCGTTAAATCTATTTACTAAAAGAAGAATTTATTACTGCACAATATTGCGTTTACGACTGCACAAATCTCATTTATCACTGCACTAATTGGTTATAACTGCACCTTAAAATAATCCATGCGATACAAAGTAAGATCAAATGGCTCAACAATAGAAACAAATTCCCATTGAAAAATCGAGTTTTTCACCCGAAGACTGTAATGAAACATCCAGAAGAGAAACGTTTGGTTCACTCACAACTCAACATCTCAGGAACAGGCGGGAATTTGATGCGATCTCACGAAGGGCTACTGAATGCGCCAATTATAATAATTACTTTATGCAGTATAAGAGTATGGCGTAACTTTTAAACGGTATGTACCAGTATGACGAGTACAGGTCTACGAGTTTGTTATTCCGTCGACACTCTAATTAAAAAAGATGGCGAAGTATGATTGCTTTGGAAAAGAGAATGATGGCTTCAAAACATGCATTGTAGTGCATCCGTGGACCTATTTTCTAAAAGGCATTTCAATATGTATAAAGATTTCACTGTCTTCTTTCGTAGAACACAACCCAAATTGGCAGCATGTTAATTACCCTTTGTGCATGATGACATTCATGCCGAGTTACCCACCTCCGTCCTCCAATATTTAACTAGCGGACTACCTCGAAATTATATATTGCATTCTTAAGGCTCTTTTCCATGCACTCGTCGCAAAAACCAACTCGCAAGCTCGCTGCGAGTACTTTTATCCAATCACAATGCTCGACAGTTTATTTTAATTACATGCAAGAACTCGCAGCGAGTTTGAAACTGCCTTTAATATGGTAATATTACCTATTTGCACTGATGAAACGGGAATGACATTTACGTATATATTATTATATAAGGATATATTAACAATATATTGATCACTGATCACTGAAGATACCAAAGAAAAATGTGTGCCACAGATATACATGTAATTCAATAAATACTCGGTTTGTTTTTCAATATGGCTTTCCCAATATGAACTGATCGTGTAATTTATAGTTGTATTCTATCTTCTTTGGACCCACTCCCAATTGCCCATTTTCGCGTGAAATTGCCGCGTTACGACTTGCTGGATTGTTATATCGTTTATTTTATGCTCTGCTTTTGAAGATGACAGCTTGCAATATCTTCTACACAAGATATTTTTAGCTGGCACAATTAAATGACCGTTTGTTTGGGAGCCAATTGATACGACAAAACATTAGCATATTTTGCTTTCCTTTTTACTTGGAACAATGCATCTTTGAAAACACTTTGCGTTAATTGTTATGGATATACAGAATCTCTGCTCCCTTGACGCGTTCAACCCTCATGCAATCACTCCGTAATTCCATTCGTAAAATGAGGTTTGGTCAGTAATAATAACTTACTGCACAAATGGACGTAATCACAATATATTGCACTGTCACTGCTACTGAAACCCAACTTTGGATCTATTTTATTGAAATTTGTTGTTGGTTTATTCAAATTTGTGTTTCTAAAATAGAAGTCATTTTGCTTGCATGCTATTTCACTTACTCTCGCGGAGACTGAGAGTGAGTAGGATTAACAACTCTCCGTCACGGACAGGATCATGACTAAAATTGAACTGTTCCTCAGTTTTGCATAATTTCCTACTTACTCTTGCTCAGTTGCTCTCAAATTGTTTTTCTTACTTTTACTTTGTTTCGCTTAACTTGTATCAGAGTTTGGAATATACCTTTCTTTTAAGTATTATACTTAAAAATGATTTCTTCTGACAAATTTGTATCGTCCTGATTTAACTCAATCTATATTTTGAACCTGCTTTGGAATGAACCTCTTGAATGTTGAACTTTGGCAAATGTCTTGCATAATAATGTCTATCTGATATTTCACGCACGTACAAATATAATGGAGATAAAGACTTTTTATTCACATGAATCAGGAGACAATTTGAATGTACTAATTGACCTCAATTATGCGACCTAACTGAGATAAGACGTTATTTAAGAGGAATGTGTGACAAACCTAAATAACGTCTGGTTGTGTATTCGGTTTTATCGAAATATATTGCTATTTTGCGGTTTTGGATGATTTTTTGTGTCCTTTAATCCTCTTATTTGTGTATATTTTGGCTATATATATATATTTGCTAAATAGTCAATCTCGTACTCAAAGTATGCCTTCTAAATGCATGCATGGTAGGCAATATGAAAAGTTATTGTGAAATGTGATTTTGTACATAATTTCTGATGAGTTATCCTTTCACTAATCACCGTTAAATCTATTTACTAAAAGAAGAATTTATTACTGCACAATATTGCGTTTACGACTGCACAAATCTCATTTATCACTGCACTAATTGGTTATAACTGCACCTTAAAATAATCCATGCGATACAAAGTAAGATCAAATGGCTCAACAATAGAAACAAATTCCCATTGAAAAATCGAGTTTTTCACCCGAAGACTGTAGTGAAACATCCAGAAGAGAAACGTTTGGTTCACTCACAACTCAACATCTCAGGAACAGGCGGGAATTTGATGCGATCTCGCGAAGGGCTACTGAATGCGCCAATTATAATAATTACTTTATGCAGTATAAGAGTATGGCGTAACTTTTAAACGGTATGTACCAGTATGACGAGTACAGGTCTACGAGTTTGTTATTCCGTCGACACTCTAATTAAAAAAGATGGCGAAGTATGATTGCTTTGGAAAAGAGAATGATGGCTTCAAAACATGCATTGTAGTGCATCCGTGGACCTATTTTCTAAAAGGCATTTCAATATGTATAAATATTTCACTGTCTTCTTTCGTAGAACACAACCCAAATTGGCAGCATGTTAATTACCCTTTGTGCATGACATTCATGCCGAGTTTAGCCTAGCCTGCGTGGCAGGCGTTCCATTGTGGGGGAGGGAGTTTTGTTTAGAGCGCGCGCGCTAGGTGACGCACGCTCTCAAGCGCGCGCTCTAAACGCAGGCTAAGTTATTACCCACCTGCAATATTTACTAGCGGACTACCTCGAAATTATACTTGCATTCTTAAGGCTCTTTCCACTCTTCGCAAAAACCAACTCGCAAGCTCGCAAGCAACTTGCATTAACCCGCTATTAATGCGCGGGATTTTCCCAATGTTATGGACGTATAATGTTGGATTAATAGCGGATTAATGCAGTTTTGTTTTGACCGGCGGATCAGGGGGGTGCGTACCGCGATGTTATTGGCTTTTGTTCACTCTACACTAAAAACTAAACAGGAAAAGTGAATGAATTTTGACAAATTCAATGCTCCTGGTATTAACGAAGAACGGCACGAAATATTATAGAAAAACAGCTTCGTGTTGACGAGATATTCTGTTTCGTATGCGAACGTCCTCCCTCAGTTTCGAGTTTGTTGCAGGCTGACGCGCATCGACAAGACTTGTTATGCACGAAATATAAGCAAAACAGAATGACTTGGAAGGTCGGAAATTTATAGAATTTATTGCTTTGATATTAATCAAGACCAGCATGAAACCGTTAAGGGATTAGTCGCGTCGTCTTGGAGAAATACCACATTATGTCCGCGACAAGAGTCTAGGTCTCACAAATTTACACATGGCGGCGAATAATGACACGCATCTTCTGCGAGACCTACAGAGGATACCGAACTAGTTGAAAACGTTTGGATTGCTTGATTGAATTTTCCTAAGGCTAATGAAGAACGGCATTAAACTATATTGCGATACATTCAGCCGTTTTAAAAATATATCGATTTTATTTCTATGTTTGGATGTCTGCTTCAGCACGACGGCAACACTGACTGAATGCCTTACTCGTGTGAATTTTTGCCGCATAACAATACTGCAAAGTTGGAAACTTTGAAACCTAAAAAGGTGGACCTGACCTAAATTTCAAATAACTAACTAAAGGTAAGTTGAAGTGTACGTGCTTGTACGTGCATGATTTTGTTATTCTAAAAGAAAGATTTTAGATTGCAGGTTGTCAAATAAATGTATCATTACGATATTTGTTCCCTGTTTTCCACTTATCCAATAGACAAGCTAACCGGCGCAGGTGTCTGTATTTTACCATTTTAACACTTTGAAAATGGGATTAGAAAGCAATGCTCGTTTAGAAACTAGCTAAAATGTCTTCATCAGTCTCAGAGGGGTTACAGTCCACGCAATTCAAATATCCATTCCAGTTCAATTCAATTCAATTCAATTCAATTTATTATTTGCCACAAAAAAATACATCAGAAGTTGTATATACAAAGATAATAAATGTGGCGAGGAAACCCAAATAGAAACCATAAGGCTTATTAAATTATGGGCTTCCTCACTTATAATAATTACAATTTATAGAGTAGTACGTACAGTGGCAGTCAGAGGTACGCATAATCGTAATTAACATATAATTATCCTATTTTCTGATAAAGTATTTTTACAAACGAGAAAATAAAAAGTTTTTTAATTTGAATGTAAATTGTGAAAGAGTTAGGGCATTGCGGATATCACTACTGAGCGTATTAAAAAAACTTGGCCCTTGATAGGAAACTGAAAATTGTCGTATATTTGTTCTACACAATGGTACATAGAGCAATTCAGAGCTTCGCAGATTATAATCATGCACTTGATTCACTCGTAACAACCAAGTTTCAAAATTTCGAGGAAGCATATTGTTCATGAATAAGAACATAAATTTGGCCAAATTGAAAAAGTAAATATCTTTAAATTTAAATATTCGAAGATCTTTAAATAATGGATCAGTGTGTGCATCAAATGCTGCCTTGCTGATCATTCTTATCACCCGTTTTTGGAGCAATAAGAGACGATTTAATTTGGAAGGGTAGGTTGAACCCCACACTGTTACACAGTATTGTAAATAAGGATAAACAAGTGCATAATATAAAGTACGTAGAGCTGAATTGGGAAGACAAAAACTTGATCGATATATTATACCAATTGAACGAGATATTTTGCTGGCAATATGAGAAATGTGAAGTGTCCAAGACAAATGTTCATCCAGAATCACTCCGAGGAACACAACATGATTAGTACGCTCTAATTTATGATCATTTATAAACAACGGCAAATCGGTAATTTGTCTCTTTTGCCGTGGTTTAAAAATAATATAATTTGATTTCTTTATGTTTAACGATAATTTATTGGCTTTAAACCATTCAGATAACTTCAGTAACTCAACATTTATTAAGTTAGTCAAGCAGGATAAATCTCTATGTTTAAAAAATATATTGGTATCATCAGCAAATAAGACTAATTCCAATGCATCTGAAACATTACAGATATCATTGATATATATCAGAAATAAAAGTGGTCCAAGGACCGACCCCTGAGGTACTCCACACCTAATGGCATTAAACGAGGAAATAGCACCATTGAATTCAACATATTGTTGTCGGTTAAAAAAATAATCTTTTATCCAATCAAGTGCTAGGCCACGAATACCATAATGATTAAGTTTTTCAAAGAGAATTTCATGATTAACTGTGTCAAATGCCTTAGATAAGTCTAAAAAGATCCCCGCTGCATAGTCTTGTTCGTCAATTGCAGATGTTATCTTATCTATTAGGTCAAGTAAAGCTAGTGAAGTAGATTTATTTTTTCTAAAGCCGTATTGATTATCAAATAGAACATCATAATGGTTAATATAATTGTTCAAACGATTGAACACAACCCTCTCTAATAATTTTGAGAAGATCGGTAGAACCAGAAACGGGCCTGTAATTTTGAAATAAGCTATCCATGCCTGACTTAAATATTGGTATAACACGAGCAATCTTCATTTGATCCGGAACAATTCCAGATTCGATAGATAAATTGATTATGTCTGTCAGCGGTTTTCCAATAAAATCAATGGAATCTTTTATAGACCACATTGGTATTTTGTCATGACCAGCAGCAGTCTCCGAACGAAGAGATTTAATAATTTCAATAACTTCAGTTTGTTCAACTGGTTGAAGAAATAATGAATTTACGTATTCACCAGGCAGAAAAGAAATGGGGGTACGGGATGAGGCAGGAATGTTGTTTGCTAAATTTGAGCCAATATTGGTAAAGTAATCACAGAATCGATTTGCAATGTTCACTGGGTTTGAAACATCACCAATATCAGTAGAAAATGACAATGGTAGTTTTTTGTTCCTCCTTTTCTTGTTGATTACTTCATTTAAAAGTTTCCAAGTACTCTTAATGTTTGTTTTGACAGATTCAAGTTTTGTTTCATAATGACGACGAAATCCTTATCAAATGGTTTAATTTATTTTTATACTTTTTGTAATAATTTTCATTAACAAATGTTGGAACACGGAGGAATTTCTTGTATAATTTATTTTTTGTATTTATTGCTTTCAATATGCCCTTGGATAGCCAGGGTTTGTGTAAGTACTTATTTGTTTTAACCCTTTTTAATGGAAAGCAAGAATTATAAATGGATGTAAATTTGCGTAGAAAATTTTCATATGCAAATTTCGGATCATTATAACCCTCTAGATTTTCCCAAGTTGTGTTCTTTAAGCATTCTTGAAATTTTAATTTGTTTGTTTTACACTTGTCACGAAAGACAATGAATTCATTGTCAGGTGTAGTTGACTTCTCAGTGTAATAGCAAAATATTGGTAGGTGGTCGGAAATATCAGTAACCAGCAAACCGCTAAACAAATAATTATCCATTTTGTTGGTAAATATATCGATAAGGGTAGCGGTGTGTGAGGTAATTCTTGTCGGACGTGTTATCAGCGGGAAAAACATGTTAGAATACATGATATCAAGAAATTCACTTGTATATTGATGGGAGTGACAATTGAGTAAGTTTAAGTTGAAATCACCCATTATAAAACAAAGTTTATTTTCTTTTGAAATTTTGGCCATTAGTAAATTTAAATCACGAATAAAGTCAACAACACTTTGGTCAGGAGGTCGATATATAACCCCAATGACGATATTTTTCTCTTTCAGGCTATTTATTTCAACAAACATACTTTCCGCGCACTTCCCGTCCCCCAAAACAAGGTCAGGTCGAATTCTAAATTCAAATTCTGATTTCAAGTAGAGACCAACGCCACCACCCGGTTTATTAGGCCGGAAATCATGGACAAAATTGTACCCGTCTATATCAACGCTATGTTGTACTTCGCGAAGCCAAGTCTCTGTAATACCAATAATTGAGAATCGAGGTTCATTATTAGCAATTAAATTGGTTAAATTATCAAAATTCCGCGAGAGACTTCGAATATTTAGATGAAAGAGTGAAAAGTTATTGGAATCTGTCAATAAGGATTGAGATAGTTTCTCGTTCAATTTATATTCAGTGTAAAAATCGCAATTGGATACATCAACGTAGAAGTTTGAATCTGGATCTAAATCATTGGAAAGGGCCAAGCCTTTATTAAAACCGGATAGTAGCGGATTAAATTCCAAGCTAGACTGAGCCTATCAAAGTCAAAATTTACTGGCCCGTTTGCAAATTCATAAATCATAAGGTTAAACTCGTCATCATCAAGATGACTAAAAGGCAATACAGACATAAACATTTATATTAATAGTTTTTAGTAGGTAATTACACTTATCTGATTAACACGTTTTAGTCCTCTCTCGTTTGACGTTGGTAGGATTGATCCGCTTCATAAAATCTTCTGAACTCTGCTGTTGTGGAGAATGCAAATACTTTTGACGAAGGATCATCTGATTTCCGGAGTAACACCTTGCCTTGTCTTGTCCATGCAAATTTGAAATCAAACTGACGCTTGAATGATTTCACTTCTTTAAGCAACGCTCTGTTTTTCTGCGTAAGGCTCTCATTGACGTAGATGCGAGTTTCACTGCAGTCACTCAGAAACACAATTGAGATACAATCATTTCCAGACTAGGCTAACTTGAAAATATAGCTGTATTCCTGAAACTTGAATTGTCCCTTGAAAAAAGAAATAAAGATCTCGAGATATTCGTATTAACCGGGTTGTGTGTATGAGTATATATATATACAGGAAATGAAGCATTCATTGTAAAAATAATCGTCCTACGTAATTATACTAAAGCTTGGTCATACTTTAATGCATTTTACTGAAGAAATGTCAATTTAATTATCGTAGTATATATGGTCTCCATTCTCCAAAGAGTTTGCCGAGACCACATACTAAATTACTAAGTTGATCAATAAAATAAATTGTCCATTTCAATACACTGCCCCCCCCCCCCCTCTATACTCATTATCTCTTTCACGTAGACACGTACTGTACAAAAGAGTACAAGTGAACTCTTACTTGATGCTGTTGTCATGCGTCTTATACTCCATAATAGTGTTCATTGGTAAACTTAAAACACGCTTTAAGGTATCTCTAAAATAAAACAAATAGATCTGGTAAGGGCTAACTAAAATTTTGAAAGGAAACTATAGCTGTTAAATTTTCACACAATATAATATTATCCAATTAATATACCTGAGCTGCTGAACACATGAAAACAAAGTTATTAAAGTAGATGTTTAACTACCTTATTCTAGTGGTTACAGCTTGATCACTGGACGTTCGATTCCATATGGATATAATATCTTCCTATACGAAAATTATAGATGTAAATTCTTGATCAATTTTGAAGTACGAACTACGAAACATGCATCTTTACCACATTATTTGTGTGGAAAAATCAAGTCTTATCACTTTTTAATTTTATACGCCAGTCCAAGCTAAAGTCTTTCCCAGTTAAGCGCCTCCCAGATAAGGCGCATGCGCTTATACCCGAATATAGGTGCATGTGCCTGTAGTTAATTTAAGTGATCAAAATTTACGTTAGACAAATACTGTTCAAAGAACTTTATATGTATACAAACTTCTTATGGTAAACGGTTGAAAACTCAGTGGCTGCCATGAATATATAAATGTTAAGTGTCATAGTTATAGTAACGGCAACAATGTTCATCTTGCGTTAAATGCGTTTATTGTTTTGTTTATTCTTTCAAGATATACTTTAATGATACAGAATGTGAAATTCCAGAGAAATTGAAAAACTGTAAACGATATTTGAATTTTGTTGTATGAAATTTACACAATTTTTTTGTTGAGTATGAAATACAAGAACAAAATGAATATGTCAATATGTACGTATACTATACGTCTTACATGCATCATGTATCATCTATTTTAATGGTTCATTCTGAAGGAGAGCGGGTGCGCCTACATATTTGCGGATTTTTATAGGCGGATGCACTTATAAACGGTGATTTTGACTAAACAAGCGCATACAGGCATATGCTTATATATAGGCCCAACTTAACGTACAAAAAACATTTGGCTTAGTGCAGAGTGCCAAGGCAACTAGAATAAATCAGACTCAACTGTACCTGGAATCGAATAGAAATAACAGCACCACAAATCTCATCGCCAACCATAAATTGCTCGCCTAAAATTGCTAATATCTAAAGCAAAAATCAATAAAAACTGTAGTTACAGTGGCAAACGAACAGAAATCATTCGTGATTTGAGTAACTATATATAATGGGGATAACACGTTGTTCAGATTTGACGTTCTCAATAACGATTTTGTATTCCATGCAAATAAAGTTAATTTGTATCCCAGATTCGTACCAGATATATAGAATAACCCAGAGATAACCTCTCAATATACATACATGCCAAGTCAAATAAAACGACGATAATTATTGTTAGTATATTTCTTACTAGATTTTCCCAAAATCTTGATGCCAATCCTTTCTTTAGCCTGACAATCCATTTCCCACCACGCTTATTTGCTTCATCCTACAGCAAACATCAACAAAACCAATTCCAAGACTACAACTCGTTGTTTAATGTGGTTTTGGTTATTCTGATATGAATATCAGCAAAGTATTGTATATTGTTAATAACTGAAAATCGAAGTACAGTATATATCAGACTAGTATGATTCATCAAAACACTTAGTTAACACTGTATATTGAATGAATGCATGACAACTAGAAAGAAACTTGAAATCAACTACAGTTAATACTATATCTACAGTAAGTACCTCCCACATTGGTTTAATTCCGTCCTTGAACAGATGATAATCACAATGTCCAGTTAACTCACTGGGGTGAACCAACCAACTGTACAGAGACCAAAACTGTTCAACCTTGGATAAAAAAGTTCAGAAAAAGTAATATATATAATTTCTTCAGTTCCACTCGCCTCTCATGCAGTCTCCAACACCCCCAGACGAACTATCATTGGCTAGTGATGAATCTTGAAATGTTCCCTCCCCTGCCTGGATCTGTACTTCGTAAAAGAGGGAACCACGCCGAGGCTGTGCGATATTGCGCTAGAAGGCACGTGGTATTTACAAAATCCTCTGCGGAGGAGAGAGGAACCACGCCCTACATATTCTAATTGCTCTGCCGCAATCGGCAATCATATGGTCAGATATGGTCCTACTTGTAACGACCATTTATTATTAGTATACACCCAACCATTGTCCATTACAAATCCTACATTCTGATTGGCTACTCAACCGTTGACCATTCGTGATGGACAACGTTTGGGAAAAATGAAAACAAACCTGAAAAAATATGGCAGTAAACTCTCGTTTTTCAGACGTTTCGGAGGAATTTTTGGAGAGTTTGATAGAAAATTCTACCCCTGAGAAAACTAAAAAGGCCACAAAATATGGCATGAAGATTTTTAATGGCAAGGAACGAAATAGAAACCGTATTTTATTAATAAATCTGCTTTTACTTGCCGCTCACGAGTGGTTAAATAACACAACTGAATTAAATTATTTTAAAAATTACACGGTGTATGGATTATTTTCTCGAAATTAATATATCTATACAAGGTGTATACTAAAACAATTAGACAACTCGTCCTCGTTGTATATGAGCGAATAGTCGACTCAGGCTTCGCCTTCGTTGACTATTCGCTCATAGACAACTCGGACTCGTTGTCTAATTGTTAAATAGTCAGAAATGCTATTTCTCAATAGCTTCTTCTTTGCATTTTTTAGTTTGACTTTGTCAGTTTCCAAGAAACCTTTTTGAGGCAGAGTGGGTTTTAGAGGACAACATTTTTTTAAAAATATTTCAAGCCCTTATTTTGCTGTCGATCTAAAAGAATAATATAACAATTTAGTATAAATTTCCAGGTGACTATCGATTTTCCTGCATTCTGATTGGTCCAAATTGAGCCTCTAAAAAGTGATAGTCACTGGTCAGTGACTATCACTATTTTTCAAAATGGCTTCTTCGCAAGCTGCCGAATTTAAAACAAAAATCGTTTTTTGAGCCTTATTCAAAGTTTTAAATGAAAAAAACTGCCGCTAAATTAAAGGAGGATATATTTTTGACATTTTTAAAGGTAAGCGATAACAAATACACTATTTTTCTTCCACGAAAGGCAGCGTTTTCTCGCTGTTGAAATGTATAAAACTTTTTCCGTACGGCTCAACCACTCAAGTGTTTATTTTGAAAATTATTCGTTTTATCCTCATTTATATCGTTATATTCAGCAAAAACCTAGCTGTGATATATTTTTAAAACCATTCTACTTTGTATTTGAGCCCTTCCAAAGTATTTTTCTCACGAAATTGTTTGTTTTTTCGATATATTTTTGACACTCGTCTTTTGCCGGCATGTTTTTAATAACCGGCCGCTGAGAAAAGCGCTGAATTTTGTCCTATAGCCTTTTCAACTGACCTCATAACTTTCTGTGTTTGTTTTTCTCTTTGAAATTTCTACTAAAACAATCGACTAATTGTTAAATAGTTGATGTTCGCGGGCATAAATATGTTTTTGGCCCGAGTCAGACTCATTTTAGCCCGAGGGTAGCCAGGGTTAAAATGAGTTCTGAGGAGGGCCAAAAACATATTTATGCCCAAGAACATCAACTGTATTACTATTATTATAATTTTACAGGGCATGCACTTACAGCCCATCACGCCGGCATTGTTTTACTAAATTTTAGAAACTATATTTAAATATTTAGCAGAAACCATTTTCAAAAGACAAAAAAGAATTATAAGTATTATTTGAGCAACATATGAACTGAGTTAGTTTAGTACAATTGCCTGAGTTTGGCTGAATAATGCTAGTTTCATTGCACTATAAAAACAAACGTACATTCACTTCGCCATTGTGTATAATTATATTGATAGTTTCTGGCACTACAGTCTACAGACATTGTCTTCTCGTCTTTTTGGAATGGATTATCGATAAATTTTTCTTCATTTAGTTTTTCAGCCATGCATTTTGTCGTTAAAAGTGTAAAAAAGACACTTGCTGTCAACAATTGTTAAAGACGTAAACAATTGTTTTCTGTCGCTCCACTCGCTCATTAAAATTCAGCGGACTAAAATATATTCAGCGGGTAAAATATATATTTTGTTCATTTTAGCACGCAAAATACGCCACAATGCCCGCTAAAATTATAATAATTAGAGAATAATAACTGTTGTTATAACTATTGTTCTCACAGTTGCAAACTTTCCAACAAGTTTTATATTGTCTTCATAATTGAACTGTTGTTTCCCAGGAGGTCGTTTTGAAAACCATAGAGCATAAGGAAATTGTAACTGATGTTCATCTTCTCCAATTACCAAAGGAGCTGGTTTCACCTAAAGTAAATATTCTGTCTTAATTCTAATATAACTTTTACAGTAATTATAATTTTATTGTAATAACGACTGCTGACAGGATGTAGGCGGGTTAAGAAATAGTATAATTAATATTGAGGGCCACAGGTTTATTAGTGTTTTGCATACATTGCGTAATTCGGATACATTGACAATATTCAAAAACGGAATTCGTGCTCATACCTCCTAAAATTTTTTTTCTAAATTAAATTCTATTCTTCTGTATTCAATTTTTAAATTTATTGCATGCCTTATTTGTCATACTTGTGTTCAGTATAGCGTATCGTAGATGTGGTTCATTGTACTATTTAATATGTATGTAATGTATATAATTGTATAATATTATGTTCTTAAATATGTTATTCACACGCCCCTCGTGGAAACCAGCTTTAAAGTTGACGAGGCTAGCGTGTGACTTTTAAATAAAGTTTTACTACTACACTACTACTACTATTTTGTGTTTTACCCTCTTTAAATAAAGGCTTCATTCATTCATTCAATACTTGGGTATTCTTGTTGTATAGGGATGTGCAATTGTAGATTCGGCGGTTGAGTAGGATAAAAGCATAAAACTACCTTAAAAAATACAATAAGAACTTCGACGTTTCGAGCGAAGGCCCTTCGTCTGGAAGAATAATTAGAGAATAATAACTGTTGTTATAATATCGTTACTGCATGTAGCTTTTTCTGGTCAATCTAAATTTTGAAAATGTTTGAATTTGCTTTTTTATTACTATGCAATTGAACATAGATATAGGAGACCAATTGAATTGGTATGAGCAGTTCTTGGTTATTACAGTAAATCCTAAATTTTAGGAAAGACCTGCCTTGCAATTATTAACGACACAATTCATGTAACTGTGCACTGTCCATGACATTAATACACTGCATTATTAATAAAAACGTTGCCTGTTTATATATTTATATTTGCACTCATGTTTTTTTCCACCACAAAACGTTTCACAAAACGTTTCACAAAACGTTTCACAAAACATTAAGCAAAACACAGTGCCAATAACATGCCGGGAATGTCACACTCTCTGGCGTTATTTGCTGCCTGCTGAACCAACGTAAAGAACGCAGTTACACTTTTATCAAAATACTTTTATTACTACCCAGTACTAAGAGTTTCACAGCACAGTATTATAAGTATCTGCATGATAATTAGTAATATATACAACATTCATGAGCAGTCGTAAATCTTGTACAGTAAAGACGCGAAGTTTCTTATAACTTGTAATATTCTAACTTTAGTATGTGAGACTTTATTACATACAGAATACTATACAGACTGTAATATGGGTTGTCAGTATTCGGTATAAAATTTAGCATAGCAATAAAGACGATTAGATCAGATTTAAAGATTCACTGTTCTTGTGATCAATTTCTGCTTGTGGTTGAACAAAAGCATCGTGAATTATCGCAGACTGAATTTTACAATTTCCAATCAAATTACCTTCTCCTTTGGTCTATTTTCTTCTTCATCAATCTCTTCTTCAAAAACTGCTTCATCCCCACTGTCGCTATTCTGGGAATCCTCCAGGTTTAACCTAGTTTAACATCGGATGTTTCAAGTTTATACGCATTCTTGAAGGAAAATATATTACATGATTTATACTGTACGGTATATAGATCCATAATCAATGTATTTTTGTGTATAGTACTTCCAGGGTAGTCACTCACACTGTAACATTGGATGGGTGGTCAGAGTGTGAACCCTTTCCAAAACAACTCCATCCCATCTCAGTACTGGGGAAATCCCAACTAACAACAACCAGTATACAATATCTGGTATTATATATACAATGATACAGATTACAGTATATAATCTCTACAGTCTGGGGTGTCAGACATAGCATACATTGTACTCAAAGAGATCATTAAAATATTAAATCTTCATTAGACGCAGCCTAGAATCTGAAATAGCCAAAAATGTTAATGACAAAGTTCTGTATAAACACTGGATAGTGTTGCTTTTTTATACTCTCGACCGGGTTATAACAGGGGTGCACACTCTTCTGTTTTAACCAAAATGAGGTTTCAGTGTGTTAAAAATTTCAAGTTACCTGATTTTTCAGTTACGTTTTATATTACAGTACCTACAATCAGTGGTTGGTCAGGTCTCTTCATGAGTATAACTAAGTGGGTAGGCCTCCTTCACAGTATATATTCGCAAAATAAAGATAAAAACAATAGAACGCATGCATAGTTAAATCTGCTAGGGGGGGGGGGGGGGTAGGTATGGGGGATCCTCAAAAAGCTTGAAAATGGACGTGAAATTCTGCATTCATGGTATACCATAAAGCATACTTTTATCAAACAATTTTTGCTGTGTAAACCAGCCTGAAAACGAAACAGATTTCGGAATTCTCCTTTATTTAACTAATTACTTTTTAGGTGCAGCATTGATCATGAGTTGAAATTCGTCTCGTTCAATGACTAATTTGTGTACAGTAGTGTAATTGACTCAATTAAGATGTAGCAGGTTGAATAGCACCGTTAATCAATTGAATACAGTTCGTGGTACATCTATAAAACGGACATCTTTCTGTCCCTTCGGTGTCCATATTAGAGAGGTTCGACTGTATACGTACTTTATATAAATTATAATTTAATTGCATATGTTATATATGTCCAGTCCAGTCCAGTCCGGTCCAGTCCAGTTCAGTCCTAATGAAACTTAACATCGCGTAACAAGCTATTCGAGCGAGGGGTTATATCGAGCGCAATTTCACCCCCAACGCGGCAACGAAAAAACTGCAAGTTGCGAGAAGGCGAACGAGAATCGAGTGCGTATTCTCGAGAACGTTACAATTTTCACGAACCTTCGTTCGATACGTAAAGATCAAGAGAGGGTTTTCGCGAGCTCGTATCAATTATAATTACTGTAAGCGAGATTATATTCAGTTATTGAATATCGATGGAGACGTAATCTATATATTAAACATAATTAGAATATGGAAATTGAAGTCAACGGAGTGCCCGGTCACCCGGGCTGAAATTATCCCTGTAAAGTCTCCAGCCCGGGTAACCGGGCTAGCAGAAATACCTCGTTTACACAACGATATTGATACGAATGGATATTTTTCTGGATAGCATTGTATTTCTTAAGTTGTTCTTGTTGCTTAAGTAGTTCAACATCGAATATTTGTCCAACAAAGCATGAATTTGACTTTCTTGACAAACCTTACACTCTTAACTCGTAAATATGTTTTTCCTACCAATTTTGGCTTGTTAACGTTTCAGCCTGGCTAACAGGGCCAGCCCTGTTAGCGAGGCAAACCTCGCCATATTTGCTAAGTTTTTAATGGCGTGGTGAATATTTTCTGTACAATGATATGACATCATATCTACATGCAGAAAACTATTATTTGCAGGTGTGACGTCATAATTACAATTATCAAGATTTATTTGTAGGCCAGAAACCACTCAAAACCGAGATTGTTTATGTAATGCATATAACTAAACTTATTTGACTATTTGTTATCAGTATATGTTTGTCTTATTCCATGTTTTATGGTAATTTTAGAGATATGAGTGTGAAAAATTTGCAGTTTCTCAATAGTGAGCAAGCACTGGCAGATTTAGCAGCGTTCGTACAAGCAATGAACGTTAAGTTTAAGTTGACTGACAGTAAATGGATTTGTTTTGGTGGATCGTATCCAGGGTCTTTATCTGCATGGTTTCGATTAAAATTTCCTCATCTTGTTGCAGGTATGCAGATATCAGTTGGCATTATTATACGCTAAGATATATATACGACGATGACATTCTCCAAGATCACCTTTTTATCCATTTATGTTTTGCTACTACCTACTAAAGTCTTGGTAGATTTATAAATGGTCTAAGAATCTATCAGCCAGTCATATTACATAGTCTCATAGATCGTTATTTTCACCATCAAATCAGAAGATTTGTCCAGGCTCTGACCCTATATAGTTCAAACTCACTGGCGTGGCATCAATCAACTTCCAGCGAGACCTGTTTATTTCCATTCTCACAAAGTGTCTAAAACAAAACAAAGGAAATAATTTAAACCTCTGTAACGTCGATAAAATCATTTATGATTTTTACGAGTAATTATATAAATTATAATGATTTATGAATCCTTGAAATGACCTCCATAGCTCGCCATGCCATTGGGTCTCTTGCCCTTGGTATCCAAAACAATTTATTAATAAAAGTAGTAGGTGGGAAGTACCTTACAAAGTATGAGTAACTTGAATATGCATATAGCTACTATAGCATGCTACGATCAGCAAATGTTTCTTCCTTCTAGGTGCCGTTGCAACCAGTGCACCTGTGCTTGCTGAACTGAACTTCAAAAGATATTTAGATGTTGTCACGGCATCCTTACAAACAACAAGTTATGGTAAAACTTGTACGGACAGTATTGCTAGCGCCACGGAAAAAATCCAGTCGATGTTAACAAGTGATGAAGGGCGGCAACAGCTGTATTTTGAAAGAAAAAAACAAGAATTGTTTACTCAACAAAAGAGCTGAAATAATTTCACGGTGTCGTCATCGTAACAAATTTCGCGTAAACAACGCAAACAAAGCCGGCATGAATGCACACATTGTCTCCCACATACATGCACCCCCACGATCCGGCAGGAAGCATATAAGCGGTCATTTCTTTCGATACTTGTCATCTGCCTGTTGCAGACAAGTTTTGAGGTAAGCGAAAATCTATAATTTGCTCTAACTATATGTTGTCGAGCACTCTTTGCGTTTCGTAGACCTAAACCTACACGTATATATATATATATATATATATAGTTTTCGCTTACCTCAAGGTATCCACTACAGCCTGTTTCACGCAATAAGCGATCATCAAGTGGCGAGGGATTTCGAAAAGATTTTCCATGCTTAAATAGTTTTGGTCGAAACGTGGGCGTGTGGGCGTTCAAACATCCATGCATTCTTTATTTCTGTAGGTTGTTTATTTGAAATCTGCTTTTGTGCATGTCTGCATGTTGAAATTATTTCCGATCTTTTGTTCAGTAAAAATCGTTTGTCTTCTTTCATGATACATAGTTTTTCTTCCAAACATAAATTGCATCTTTTTTATCCTTCCGTATGCGAAACTGCTTGCTTTATGATTGACCACGTTATGGTGAAATCTTGTTTGTTTTCTTTCAATTTCCAAATATATTTCGAAAGTTCGGTGTCATTTGAGTATGATACGGTATCGCTCTTTAAATGTGCTTGCAGTCATGCCAATGTAGTGTTTAGTGTTGTTCGTGTATGTTGCTTGTGGTAACATGCAGTTGCCTTGTGCTATGTGTCTATGTCCTTGGTCGCGCATTGTTTCTGAAGTGGGCATTTGTTCTCATCTGTTTGCGTCATTGCCAAGTGTCTGTGGCTGGTTTTTCCTAATTATACGTGCATTGTGCCTGTGATTATGGACTTGACAATGTCAACAACTGCTTTTTTCTTTTATGTTATCAAACCATTCGATTACTTTTTGCGTGCTTCTCCATTGGTTTACTTTTAAAGTTTCTCTTAAATTAGAATTGATTTTATCAAGAATTGTTTTACTGATTTTTCCGGATTCACTATCATAGCCGAATTAATTAAACTACATTTTGGATTGTTTTCGAAATTGTCTTTATGATCTTTTAGTGAAATGAAAGCTTTGCTCAATTCTGTCGCCAATTTCTAGTTTGCTCGAAATGCGTTTTAGGTCATTGTCAATCTTATCTATGCCCTCTGATCCGTGTTTATATGTTTTTGTAATGTTGTCATGCATAAGCTCGTTGTATATCTATGTGTCGAGCGGTGTTTCGTAAATATTTCTAGTTTTATCTGCGAAAACGAAAACATCGTGAGACGAATTAATATTCTTTAAATCATTTGCCAAAGATTCCTGAAACTGGTCTTTTGTGCTTCGAAATTGAATATTTTCAATAAGGTTGAATATATATGCTGAGCATTAACCTTAAATTTCTGGTAGGCCTAATAATGCTGAACTGAGCATTAACCGCACTATAGATATCTGGAATTTTGCCACATGAAAAACCCAGTAAAGGCGGATCTAATATTATAAAAGTATTATCTTTCCAAGACAGAGTAAATGTTAACTAATAACTATTAGGAGAACTTTATAGGACGCCGCGACGAGGGTAAAATATGCACATCGGAGCGGAGGAGTGTGATCCTTGCACAACACGTCTTGGCAGAACAACGTAAAATCAGAAAGATTTTAGATACTTACAAAATCAATTCCTATATAATATGTTATACTGACATTTAATTTGAATGTCCAAATTTGGCTTTGTGCATATTTTACGATCGTGGCGTCTTAAATTTCTGGGAGTATATTTGAAATTTCTTCTGTCTTTCATGGAAGATAATATTTCAATGGAAACAAGAATAGATCCTCCGTAAAAATTTCTATCAAATATTGTGTATATATATATATATATAATTATATTTTAAATTATATAAGTATTTCCTTTAAATTTTGTTATCAACCTGCCGGTCAAGAACTCCCTACTTGTTTGTAACAGCGCGTAGAGCAAAGTCAATGCTTGTGTTTTTAGAAATACAGTCAGTGAAATTTATTTCGAAAGCTGTTATTATACGTACAATAATAATTATAATCTACATGACTACAATATAGAGTTTCCGTTAACATACGTCGTGCACCACCTTGCTATTCTAGTTATATAATGGTCGGTGTTCGTCAATCACGGCTTATCATCGATATATAACCGAGGCTACTTGCAGCACAATGCTTTTATAGTCTTGTTTTGGCCGCACTTAGAAGTACACTTCTTCGCACCCTGACGACGAAGTCTGCGACATGGTGTCGCGCAGCTGAAAGCATAATAGTTTCCTGGACAAGTAACTACGCGTTGCCGACGAAGTATTCTACAATCCAAATTTTGAGATCCTGGTGGGCCTAGAAATAATGAGATAAAACAATGTTATTGAACTGTTTTAGTTACTTACAGTCCCTTTCACTTATTGGTTCAACCATGCACTTAAGTTATTTTTCTCTATAGTTAAGAAATAGCGATTGGAACGGAGCGATATTTGGAACTTTGCGAACATTTTATGGCAAAATTTCAGATATTATACTGTCTATTGTATACAAGGTCTTTAATACGTCTTCTAAAACTTTCAACGTTGTTTTGTATTTAAATTCAGATTTTTCTTAAACTGTATTAATATATTCAAGGACTTTACAAAGGTCATATTCGAGAACATAGATAAATAATATTATTGTAAAGACCTTGAATACAAATAGAGATCTGAATTTATTGCACCAGGTTTCCAAACTCTTTTAGCCACTTTTACTCATGCAGTTGCTACCTGCTGGTCCTTCCTGTCCTGGTGATCCTGCTTCTCCTTTTGGTCCTTGTGGTCCTTGTGGTCCTGGTGGTCCTCGATGTCCAGGCCCCCCTCTCGGTCCTGGAGGTCCTCGATGTCCAGGAGGTCCTAATATAATTGAAATAAAGTTATTGTGTATCAGACAGTTCATACATGCTCATCTTCATGTATACTGGTGTATTTCGAAAAATCTAGCTAAAATAACCCTTATTTATTAATATTAATCTAATGTCATCGCAACTGATAACTATTGTACTGTACCCGATAAATTTAAACAAAATATTTCCCATTCAAACCGAATTAATTTCTTTTTTCGTTTAAATCGTTAAAGATTTCACCTAAGTATCAATGGGCGCCGGTTCTATTCCCGCGGCCGTGGTCAGTAATTTTCTCCTTGCCTGATTGGAAGCGTGAAAGGATCACAACAATATCCAAGGCGAATCTTAGTGATGTTAGGCAAAAAGCGCCAGGTGAAACCTTGGTAAACACATAAGCCCATAATTTGGTTCCTTTACACGCTTAGATAACATGCACGCATTTGGGAATACAGTCACGAGAATGGCCCTGTTTACACTCATTTTAAGTTGTTCTTCTTGCGTGGTGTGGAAATATCTCGGTGAAAGAGACCTATAATTAGATGAATATATATTTCAACCTCTATGCCAGAATCTCTTGTTCCTCTCCATGGGGGTCTTATCAGGGCCTGTAAGGAAAAAATATATACTTAGATACATTTGAATCATCCATTCGGGCACCTTCGATGCATCAAGTGTAGGTATTATTTTGTGGTATACACTTGAAAACAATGATTTACCTTCGGGAGTTAGCTCTAGTAGATGCTCTGAATCTGTGTTCAAATATACAAAAGAGAGAGTTGTTATGTAAATATATAATTGTATAATTCATTTTTACTGCTTGAATTCTCATACACCTGTTAAATCGAAGTGTACATTTTAAGATCTCTTAGTGTTAAATATACCATTACTTCCACGACCAACATAGACTGGGATTTACATACCTTCTTCATCGACTTGCGTTGCATCTACAAACAAAAATCTTAAAATTAATATATCACCAGACTTTATGCAATTTACAGTCCATGTTTTATAAATATGTCAAATTATGATCTCGACATAATTGTTCATTACCTCAAATATGTAGCCATGCATCCGGTTATCAGTAAGGTACTGTACAAGGCCGTCCGCCGAAAATTGTGGATGGGGGGATTGACGCTCAACTCATTGGCGGCGGAAGATTGGTTTGGTTCGGTTCGGATGAGCTCAATAGACTCTAGGGGGTTCCGGGAACATACCCTCCGGAAAATATTTAAATCTGGAGACTCTGAAATGGCATTTCCTGCGCTCTACAGGGGAGAATATTTGACATCCAAAAAACAGATCATTTTATCTATTTAATTTGCGTTTCAGACAGCAAAGATTCTGACACCTTCATAATAACTTATTCCACTCTGATCCCTTTCTTGGGGCCACTCAACCCCTCTACTTCTGGGGAGGATTTATAGCCCCCCCCCTAAGCCCTCTGCGACTGTTCCACCGCCTCTGCCGACTGCATGTGGCAGCTCGAATTTACCAACTGGGTCTTTCCCCTTCCTTTGGGAAGTTTTGAAGATGTAACATAAATAGAAAATGGACATTCAGCGTTGAAATTGTTCTCAAATGGAGTGTACGACGTTTGTAGACACATGCAGTGTACAGTAAAGCCCCGCATAAAAGAACCAGTGAATTTTGACTTCAGGCTGAAGTGGTTCTTATATAACAGGTGCTTAGAAAGAAAGGGTGAAGTGGTTCTTAACTGGTTCTTATTTCCAGTCAAAAACAATTGTTCCTGGTTTAGAGTTTTAAACCTCTTATTGTGAACAAAGGGCCATCATGATGTAAGTTTTTTGAATATAGTTATGCAAGTTGAATTATGTACTGACTTATGTACAAATTCACAATTATATACTTACAACACATAGCAACCGCTGCTGCCAATACTAACATAGTATTCATTACTGCAGTTTTCATCACGTTTCCAGGCTCTTGTTCAGACAACTTGACTAGCTTTTGTCGCTACCTCTGCTGAGATCTATGGTTTGTGTTGTTTTATAAGGCTGAGAAAAAATTCACCTGAACATATATTATCAATGTAAGTTATTTAAGTCTCCAAAAGAAATTCCTGTACTTCGAAACGTGGGCTGGTAAGTTAAGGAATATAATAAATAATTAATGATAATGAGCTCTCTTTTACTTTCAGGGTCTAATTTCTAAAAATGCCTATAACTTTTCAGTCTAAATTGCCCGTGCTAGAAATTGCTCTGCAAGTCACGTTGCAGTAAAATTGTAACAAGGCCTCGAGTGCATGAGTGAGTGACTTTTTTTGTTTTTAGGCTAGAAGATGGACTCGTGCGGTAGTACTTGGCGTAGGACCCCGTGTTACTTTCCAATGCGAACATTGAACTCAAACAAACCAACTGAGCAGCTTGGTCCAGCTTCGTACTTGATACAATGAAAGTTAATAACGTTGGTCAGGCATTAACTGGTGATACCTTGCGGCCCGCACCGCAACGAAAAACATAACAAAAACATTACCAAGAAAATTGTTAGTATAAATCAACACTGCACTTACTTGTTGTTCGTGAAGTTTTCCGTGGGAACACAGTTTAACCAGCAAACAAATTCTGATTGAGATGCACTCCAACAACCGATCTTTTATAATTTCTACCCCTATACAAAAACAGCACGCATTAATTACAGTGTGGGTGTCTTTGTAGTCTGTATATAGGTGTGTGCGTTTAGATATTCAATCTTTGTAAGAGTCTCTTTCAGTTTTCTTTGGTTTGGTATAAGATTAAAAAATCGCAAAACAATGTAATTAAAGTCAAGGCCAAGGCCACTCAAGGGTATACGTGACTAAATTCATGTTCTGGGTTCAAGAAGCTTCGCAATTACAATGCTAATACTGATCGCAGATAAGGGAAGCCAGTTAATTTTCTTAAGTTTGGTATAAGAATAAGAAACCAAAAACAATGTATTATAAATTAAAGTCAAGGCCAAGGGTATATATACGTGACTGACTTTTCTGTGACAATTTCTTCAAGAAATTTCGAAATTACAATAATACACCGCAGACAGGGGAAGTCAGTGCACTTATAACTTGTTGTTCGCGAAGTCTTCGGTGCGAAAAGTCAGAACATATGGTCAGAACAAGTACACAGTTTAACCAGCACACGAATTCTGATGGAGTTCTACCCCCGCTTATACAAAAATAGCACGCATTAATTACAGTGTGGGTGTCTTTGAAGTCTGTATAGATGAGTGTATAGATATATTCAATCTTTGTAAGAGTCTCTTTATGTTTTCTTTAGTTTGGTGTAAGAATAAAAAGTAGGAACGCTAAGCGTGCATGTATCTGCGCCAAATGCTATTGTAAAAACTAAAGTTTTCATGTTTTTGTTGCTGTTTTTGTTGGAGTCGTTTTTAGATTAATTTGTTGTTAAGATCTGAGACGACTTTCCTGGCTGTAGCAGTCTACTTGTAAATAAATTGAATTGCCTAATAGTAAAGGGCTGTGTATATCGGACCAGCTAGTCCAAGGCCGTTGGAAGCGGGGAGAGGGGGCGGGTGGATGTGTGGGCCTAGGTCCCCCAATAATTCCCTGATTTTACTTCCAGGATTTTACTTCTTTTCATACTACAGTACTGATATATTTTCTAGCAGAGCCAACTACAGTCAACTTATCTGTAATAGTTTGTCGTTACTTTGACATTGTGTGTATATATTCAATAGGAACAAAACGAATTTGTTGATGCTTGTTGGTACACGGAACATGGAGCGAATGTTATTTCAAAACTTGGGGATGAGGTTGTAAAAAGTTAAAAGTGTGTTACAAAATCTTGAATTCTTGAATTTGCTTCAGACGGCACTGAGCTCAGTAAGCGAGATCTCGCCGTGCAATTATTCAAGCTACGTATGGACAATTGTAGAAATTACTTTGAGTTTATATGAATTTAGCCTGTGCATAGCTAGCCTCCTTCGCAGACGCTCTTTGTGCACGGTCTCACATTCTCACACTAGCGTGAGATGTTCGAAATACAAAATATATTTTCTTGATACTCGGCGTTCATAGTGAAAGTTTCACCCTTCTAGATGCTTCAAACCATTTTACTTTCGCTATAGAAATGTTCCTAATACCTTGCGGTTTAATGTGATAGCGGATTGAACATATAACTGGCGGTGTGTTGAAATTAACGGCAATTGTACGAGTATTTCTGCTTTGTTTACCCAATCAGAATCCACTATTCAGACAAGCTCTGGCGTGATTTTTCATAGACTGTAAATATTACAAGCGGAGGTAGGTATTTTCGAGTTAAGCTCCTCGAGTTAAGCCCCTCGAGTTAACCTCCTCGAGTTAAGCCCCTCGAAGTAGCTTAACCGGCCTATATACCGTCGAAAGTAATTAGTATTCAAAATGGCGTCGCGTGCGTCATATTGGGAAGTGACGTCATAGTTGTACGTACGCCTTGTACGTACGTATTGTACGTACGCATTGTACGTACGCATTGTACGTACGCATTGTACGTACGCATTGTACGTACGCATTGTACGTACGCATTGTACGTACGCATTGTACGTACGCATTGTACCTACACCTTGTACGTACACCTTGTACGTACGCCTTGTACGTACGTATTGTACGTACGCATTGCACAATGTTGTTTTGTATTAAATTACACACAACAATTTAGATGTTTCTCTTAATACGTTTTGGCTTTATTGTTCGATAGCCATGGTTTCTTTAGACTCATCTTCGTGCAAATTCACCCACTTCATTGCGCGTTTTTCGCCATTTTCATTGGAACTTCTGTGGAGTTTCTGTAAAGCTTCTGTGAAGCTTCTGTGGAGTTTCTGTAAAGCTTCTGTGAAGCTTCTGTGGAGCTTCTGTGAAGCTTCGGTAAAACTTCTGTGGAGCTTCTGTGGAGCTCTCCAAAAGGAGGATAAAGGGGGTTTGACGAATACGAAAATGTATACATTTTTAGAGCAAAATATGAGTAATTAGTGACGCTTGGATGCATGCATAAACTAACACAGACAAAGATTAACGTTTTAAACAATTTATTCCTTTAGGTATAACAAATATTTACACAAATATACAGTAATTAAACATATTGTCCAGCTTTTACACTGTTTTCTATGCGAGAGTCGATGTGAGGTCGATGTGAGGTCGATGTGAGGTCGATGTGAGGTCGATGTGAGGTCGATGTGAGGTCGATGTGAGGTCGATGTGAGGTCGATGTGAGGTCGATGTGAGGTCGATGTGAGGTCGATGTGAGGTCGATGTGAGGTCGATGTGAGGTCGATGTGAGGTCGATGTGAGGTCGATGTGAGGTCGATGTGAGGTCGATGTGAGGTCGATGTGAGGTCGATGTGAGGTCGATGTGAGGTCGATGTGAGGTCGATGTGAGGTCGATGTGAGGTCGATGGCCAAACAAGCCAAACAAGCCAAAAAGGCCAAACAGGCAGGAAAGGAAGTAAAATAAAAATATAAAACTAACTCTCTGTGAGGTCGACGTGAGTCGATGTGAGGTCGATGTGGGGCACCGGTTCGAGTACGGTTCGGTAGATGTAAACATTTCGGGGTTCTGTAGGGGTTCTGCAGGGGTTCTCTCGGCGTTCTGTAGTGGTTCTCTCGGGGTTCTCTGGGGGTTCTGTAGGGGTTCTCTTGGGGTTCTCTGGGGGTTCTGTAGGGGTTCCTCGGGGTTCCCTCGGTTTTATTTTTATTTTTTTATTTTTTTTTTCAAAGGCCAATCGGGCCAGGCGTCCCTGCTTCCCGTAAGAGCCCGCATATCGAAATAAATATTGTCCGAGTGGTCCGATTGCCCTTTGAAAAAAATCCAAAAAAACCCAAAAAAAAACCCCCAAGGGAACCCCGAGGAAACCCCCAGGGAACCCCTACAGAACCCCCAGAGAACCCCGAGAGAACCCCTACAGAACCCCCAGAGAACCCCGAGAGAACCCCTACAGAACCCCGAGAGAACCCCTACAGAACCCCGAGAGAACCCCTGCAGAACCCCTACAGAACCCCGAAATGTTTACATCTACCGAACCGGACTCGAACCGGTGCCCCACATCGACCTCACATCGACTCACATCGACCTCACAGAGAGTTAGTTTTATCTTTTTATTTTACTTCCTTTCCTGCCTGTTTGGCCTTTTTGGCCTGTTTGGCTTGTTTGGCCTGTTTGGCTTGTTTGGCTTGTTTGGCCATCGACCTCACATCGACCTCACATCGACCTCACATCGACCTCACATCGACCTCACATCGACCTCACATCGACTCTCGCATCGACTCTCGCATAGAAAACAGTGTAAAAGCTGGACAATATGTTTAATAACTGTATATTTGTGTAAATATTTGTTATACCTAAAGGAATAAATTGTTTAAAACGTTAATCTTTGTCTGTGTTAGTTTATGCATGCATCCAAGCGTCACTAATTATTCATATTTTGCTCTAAAAATGTATACATTTTCGATTTTTCGTATTCGTCAAACCCCCTTTATCCTACTTTTGGAGAGCTCCACAGAAGCTCCGCAGAAGTTTTACAGAAGCTTCACAGAAGCTCCACAGAAGCTTCACAGAAGCTTTACAGAAACTCTACAGAAGCTCCAATGAAAATGGCGAAAAACGCGCAATGAAGTGGGTGAATTTGCACGAAGATGAGTCTAAAGAAACCATGGCTATCGAACAATAAAGCCAAAACGTATTAAGAGAAACATCTAAATTGTTGTGTGTAATTTAATACAAAACAACATTGTGCAATGCGTACGTACAATACGTACGTACAAGGCGTACGTACAAGGCGTACGTACAAGGCGTACGTACAAGGTGTAGGTACAATACGTACGTACAATGCGTACGTACAATGCGTACGTACAATGCGTACGTACAATGCGTACGTACAATGCGTACGTACAATGCGTACGTACAATGCGTACGTACAATGCGTACGTACAATGCGTACGTACAATGCGTACGTACAATGCGTACGTACAATGCGTACGTACAATGCGTACGTACAATGCGTACGTACACCGCGTACGTACAATGCGTACGTACAATGCGTACGTACAATGCGTACGTACAATGCGTACGTACAATGCGTACGCACGCGACGGTATCTAGGCCGGTTAAGCTACTCCTCGAGTTAAGCTCCTCGAGTTAAGCCCCGGCCTCGAGTTAAGCCCCTCGAGTTAAGCCGACTCGAGTTAAGCCACTCAAGTTAAACCACTCGAGCAGTAAGGTCCTAAAACAAATCTGTCTATTAAAACCTTCGTAATATGTTCTTATGTATTAAATTCATTAAAATGTTAAATATATGCTAACAATTTAAAAGATATTCTGTGTGATAGGCGTTGATTTTCTGTTATGTATGAACTAAATTGGTCGAGTGCATCTTTTTCACAGACCTTTAATAAAACTTCTAAAAGTGATCATGAGAGAGGTCTATTATTGGAAGCTATCTCATGATCGCCATCTTTATACAGTGGTATTACCTCGGATAATTTCCATTTATCGGGAAACTTTCCCGACATTATGGAACAATTAATTAAATTCGTAAGAGGGCCCAGAATGACTGGTAAACAATCCTTGATAACAATTGTAGCAGCAGTGATTTTTCCAACGGAAGTGAAGTAGAAGAAGTCTTCAACAATCAACTAGTTGAGATCTTTCGTGTAGATATGTTTCCTTCTCTTTCAACGGTATAGTATAGTGACAAATTTGTATCGTCCTGATTTAACTCAATCTATATTTTTAACATGCTTTGGAATGAACCTCTTGAATGTTGAACTTTGGCAAATGTCTTGCATAATAATGTCTATCTGATATTGCACGCACGTACAAATATAATGGAGATAAAGACTTTTTATTCACATGAATCAGGAGACGATTTGAATGTACTTGTGAATATTGACCTCAATTATGCGACCTGAGTGTAAGACGTTATTTAAGAGGAATGTGTGACAAACCTAAATAACGTCTGGTTGTGTATTCGGTTTTATCGAAATCTATTGCTATAATTTTGCTGTTTTGAATGAGTTTTTTGTGTGCATTTTAAATTAAGTGTCCTTTAATCCTCTTATTTGTGTATATTTTGGCTATATATATATATTTGCTAAATAGTCAATCTCGTACTCAAAGTATGCCTTCTAAATGCATGCATGGTAGGCAATATGAAAAGTTATTGTGATTTTGTACATAATTTCTGATGAGTGATGAGTGATCCTTTCACTAATCACCGTTAAATCTAATTACTAAAAGAAGAATTTATTACTGCATAGTCAGTTGCGTTTACGACTGCTCAAATCTCATTTATCACTGCACTAATTGGTTATAACTGCACCTTAAAATAATCCCTGCGATACAAAGTAAGATCAAATGGCTCAACAATAGAAACAAATTCCCATTGAAAAATCGAGTTTTTCACCCGAAGACTGTAGTGAAACATCCAGAAGAGAAACGTTTGGTTCACTCACAACTCAACATCTCAGGAACAGGCGGGAATTTGATGCGATCTCGCGAAGGGCTACTGAATGCGCCAATTATAATAATTACTTTATGCAGTATAAGGATGAGAGTATGGCGTAACTTTTAAACGGTATGTACCAGTATATGACGTGTACAGGTCTACGAGTTTGTTATTCCGTCGACACCCTAATTAAAAAAGATGGCGAAGTATGATTGCCTTGGAAAAGAGAATGATGGCTTCAAAACATGCATTGTAGTGCATCCGTGGCTATTTTCTAAAAGGCATCTCTATATGTATAAAGATTTCACTGTCTTCTTTCGTAGAACACAACCCAAATTGGCAGCATGTTAATTACCCTTTGTGTATGATGACATTCATGCCGAGTTTAGCCTAGCCTGCGTGGCAGGCGTTCCATTGTTTTGTTTAGAGCGCGCGCTTTTTTTGAGAGCGCGCGCTAGGTGACGCACGCTCTCAAGCGCGCGCTCTAAACAAAACTCCCTCCCCCACAATAGGCAGCTTTAGCAAACACAACGCGACGTCAAAGAGGATGTGAAAATGGCGTAAAAATGGCGTGATATGCCCATCTATGGATGTGCCCACGCCATTTTTACGCCATTTTCACGTCCTCTTTGACGTCCCGTTGTGTTTGCTAAAGCTGTCTAATAGAACGCCTGCCACGCAGGCTAAGTTATTACCCACCTGCAATATTTACTAGCGGACTACCTCGAAATTATACTTGCATTCTTAAGGCTCTTTCCACTCTTCGCAAAAACCAACTCGCAAGCTCGCAAGCAACTTGCATTAAGGCCATTTTCCATTACGGTCGTTTTGCCCGCGCGGGCGAAGCGACCGATTCGAATCACGTCAATAATTAGTCGCGCGGGCACGCCAAGAAAGTTGAATGTAGTTCAACTTTCAGGCGTGTCCGCGAGGTGTAAAGCGGACAAAAAAATCTCATGCTAGACACCTACAGCGAAAGTTGAAACATGGTCGTTCCGCCCGCGCGGTCAAAGCGGCTGTAATTATTATTATTATTGATGTTTATTAAAACTCTCTTGCAGTTATACAACTGAATTAACGAGCTTACTAATAAAATTTACATAATATTTCTAAGGTAATGTTCATATTAAAATGTTCAAATTTAGACTATTATTATTTATTCCTAATATTTACAGCATATTTCTAAATATTTAATTAAGCAGTATTAATGGAAAAATTTAAAGGTAAAAAAGGATTGTGCTCTGTTCGTTTTACAGACCGTATTATTTTTAAACAGGTAAAATTGTTCTGATTTCCTTCTCAGATTACGCTGATTCTCAAAGACGACCGGTTTTGGAAGTAGATTATGTAGGGGATGGTCTTTAGATTTCATTTTGTCCATATATTTCTCACACAATAGATCTCTTCTACTCTTGAGTGTAGGGATGTCGGCTAGATATAATGCGTCTGTGTACGAATCACACTCAGGATAGATAATTTTAAGTGATCTCTTTTGCACGACTTCGATTGCCTCAGACAAATAGTCCGGGATGGCTTGCCATACCGGTACGGCGTATTCCAGCACTGGTCGAACTATAGTTAAATAAACTTTTAAGATATTATCATTTTCGACTCCAGCTCTACGCAGTACCCTTAGCGAATATAGTTTCTTACTGGCTTTCTTGATAATGTGGTCGACATGACAGTTCCACTTTAGATTACTACTCATGATCACACCTAGGATCTTATACATATAGTTACCTATTTGTATAGGTTTAATCAGAAAGTTTGGATTGCGTAGGAAGTTAATAAGCATTTCTTTGCATTTGGTAGGATTTAGCTTCATATTATGCTCTATGGCAAAATTATGTATATCAGCAGCAGCATTGTTTAGGACGCTAATGGAATTTCTTGGGATAATCTCCAGTACGGATGTGTCATCGACAAATTTAGTCCGGAGATTCCATTCCCAGAGCAATTTGTTTGTCATGACAATAAAGAGAATTACGCCTAGTTTAGTTCCTTGAGGAACCCCACCCTTCACTGATTTCCAGTCTGATAGAACCCCATCTATTTTAACAGCCTGCATACGGTTGGTTAGAAAGGCTGCAATCCAATTCAAATGTGCAGGATGAACTTGTAGGTTCTCTAGTTCGTGTAGAAGTATGGTATGATCAATGAGGTCGAACCCTTTAGAAAAATCAGCAAAGAATAAGCGTGCTCCGGCCTCACCAGTATCCACTGCTTCGTAGATTGCTTGCAATGTATATAGTAGAGCATCTGTTGTTGAATGATTTTTACGAGCATATTGGCGCGGATCCAGCTTATCTTCTGAGGTAGGAGTCTTGTGCATGTAAAACCTTCCATGACCTTTGCTATGGTACATGTCAACGAGATAGGTCGGAGGTCATTTTCTATGGTTTTAGGGGGGTTGATCTTCGGTACTGGAATAACAATTGATGATTTGAGGAGTTCAGGAATATATCCCTCTTTCATTGATTGGTTATAGATATCTTTGATGATAGGTGCCAACTCATGCGCGAATTCCTTGAGGACTCTATTCGGGATGTAATCAGGACCGACTGATTTATTTACTTGGAGCGCTGATAGTGCTCTGTAGACCTCATTTTCAGTTACTAAGAAATCCTGTGGAATTTCGTGAGATACAACGCGTGGAGTTAAAGGCTCAAAATTATCAGTAAGGCCAGTAAAGAAGTTGTTAATCCTATTAGCTAGTAACTTAGTGTCAGAGCTATTTTCTAGAAACTGATGGTGCCATTCCAGTTTTGAACTTTGCCCAGAGAGTTTTTTGATTTCTCTCCACCATTTTGCGGAATTAACTCTTTGTACATCAGTAACTTTAACGCTATAATATTGGTATTTTGCTGCACGAATGGAACGTTGGACTTTGTTTCTCCAATATCGGTATGCTGTTGACATTTTCCCTTGCTGGATAAAAGCTGATTGGCGTTTTTGAATCCCTTTTTTAATCTTAGTAGTGATCCATGGTCGATCTGTTGGGTACTTTTTAACCTCTTTTTGTGGAAGGAATCTATCAATAGCCTGGTTAAGATCTGAGTTAAAAAGATCAAATTTATCTTTACACATATTGGCTTCGAGGACAGAGGACCAATCTTTTTGAGTAATCCATCGACCTAGCGCACACCACGCACTATCCCTCATATCGCGTATTTTAGATTTACTTATTAGTTTAGTTTCACCTCTAAGTATAGGCTTTGCCAGAATTGAATAATGGTCAGATGATGCAATCTTAGGTAGCTGGGTTAAAGAGAACAGTTTAGGTCTGTTCGTAAACAGCCAGTCTAAAATACCAGAATCTCTTGTTTTAAAGGTAACCAACTGTTTAAGGCTATTCACTTGGGTTATATATTTTTGATTAAAACCAGTCGATGTTGGATTAAAATCACCTGTTAGAATAATTAATGCATTTGGCTGTTTAAGTAACGCAGCATCAAGATTTTTTTGAACATTTACATGATCACGTAAAATAATGTTCTCAGGTTTCCCATTACTCGTCGAATGATAGACCACGCCTACTACGATTGATGTAACTTCTCTTGGTAAACTATGTGGTCTCATTGATATCCATATTGATTCGAGCTCCGTTTGATCACTGAATTCCAAAAGTTTGCATGGTATATTTTGGTCCACGTATACACACACACCACCGCCAGACGTTTCAATTCGGTCCCTTCGGAATAAATTATAACCGGGAATAGAAATGGATGAGTCAGGAATTTCTGGCGATAACCAAGTTTCGGTTATACAAATAGCACCAACAGAATTGAGCAGAGCTATTTGTTCAATCTCATCTACCTTCTTTGGCAGCGACCTCACATTCGCAGATAGAATGGTGGGAATATCATACCTTTTGGGGATTTTTATATTTTTCAAATTTTTCAGAGCATGATAGTTGACTGCTCTCCCTGGATTCTGATACGGGCGTTTCTTACGTCTAGTAATTCTTGTGGGGATTTCATATGTGGGATTTTCTATTACATGGGGCTCTGATTGATAAACTGAACTACGTGTTATTGTGGGACAGTTATTCGACGTACCAGATCTAGATGTTTTGGCCTGTTTTGGTAGAGGTTTGGTAATAGTAATTCTCTCGGTCTCGTTCTTGGGATAGTCGGGCACGAGGACGTTTTCGGGGGCGCTTTCGAAAATAATTCCTTCGTATTTGTCCGTTTTGTTGTTCCGATCTCTGTAAGTTTACTTTGAGAGGTGGAGAGGTCGGGAAGTTATTATCAAGAAGTGGTAAATTGTGGTCGATAATAACTGTCGATTTCTTTGCATTCGAATCAACTTTTTTATGTTGGTCACCGTGGGAGGTTTTTACAGGCGAAGCATGCTCAGGGTCATAATTAGATTATTTCATTAACCTCACGAGTTCGCCCTTTAATTATTTGTGCATCTGGATCATGAATAAAGTCATAATTAATTTGACCTTCTATTAGGCAAGCACTGAGTATCTCCCATTGCAGGGACACTGCTGGGGAGAAACTCGTTTGGTTTAGAATTGGATATTATGGTATTAATTAATTGTCTCAGAGAGTCATTAGTCGCCTCGGTGGTTTTAAGTTTACATTCAAGTGAAGCAATGATATCGTTCGTTTCACTAACCTCACAGGTTCGTCCTTGAATTATAAGGGACAAATCGGCTTCAAGGCGCTCACATTTTTCTCTCTCACTGGAAAGCTCGGTTTTCAGCCGGTTCACCTGGTCAGCTCGGGGTTTACTAGCATTGGTCTTAATATCGTTTTGCATAATTGTAATTTCAAGCTTAATCCCTTCTAGGTCGGCAGCTAGCAGCGAACACTGACAATCACAGTAGGATCTTTGCGTTGGTTTGTTGTGTAGAGGGTTATTTGTCATTTCCACACATCCGCTAACCAGAGCATCGTTCTTGTCTAAGCGGTTTGAACTCTCGAATCCCATTTCAACCACTGAATCCGATTCTACAATATTGCTAAATGTACAATAAGACATAGACATATTGTTTGGATTTTTGCTTTCGTCTAATAACTGAAGTAGGTAGATTTCGAACGGCGGTTATTTTGACTTGCTATATATAGCATGGGCGGCTTCGATCAACATATCCGAAAAGGCAGGACCTGCTTCACCGTGTAGTATAAGGGAGTTTAGTTTACCAGGGTACCAAGTAATAGAGATAACCGGGCCATGACATGAAAACTTTTTAGAGCTATTGCCAGGTGATGTCCAATCACCGCATAATTTGATACCAAATTTAATAAAATTCTTTAAGGAATCAAGACTTCCAAGCCATTTTAATCGTTTACCATCGTAGGATAGGTTGAAACATTCTTTATGTTTAAGAATATCAGCAGAAGTACATTCAATAACACAATTATTGTCGAAACTTATGGAGCTCACTAGCGAACAACCTTCCGCCATTGTAATGGAAAATTGCCTTTAATCCGCTATTAATGCGCGGGATTTTCCCAATGTTATGGACGTATCACAGTATAGAGACGACCAGTAGGGCCACTCATTTGAAATTTTGTGTGCCTACTCATTACGCATTGGCAGCCAGTCAATTGCTTTTTCTGGCCAATAAGCAAGCTAGACTAACTTTCCTGGCCAGTAAACTGCATATTTTTGCATAAAAAGCCGGCTACATGTTGCATCGCCGAGTGGCGCTACTGGTCGTCTTTATACTGTGGACGTATGTTGGATTAATAGCGGATTAATGCAGTTTTGTTTTGACCGGCGGATCAGGGGGGTGCGTACCGCGATGTTATTGGCTTTTGTTCACTCTACACTAAAAACTAAACAGGAAAAGTGAATGAATTTTGACAAATTCAATGCTCCTGGTATTAACGAAGAACGGCACGAAATATTATAGAAAAACAGCTTCGTGTTGACGAGATATTCTGTTTCGTATGCGAACGTCCTCCCTCAGTTTCGAGTTTGTGACAGGCTGACGCGCATCGACAAGACTTGTTATGCACGAAATATAAGCAAAACAGAATGACTTGGAAGGTCGGAAATTTATAGAATTTATTGCTTTGATATTAATCAAGACCAGCATGAAACCGTTAAGGGATTAGTCGCGTCGTCTTGGAGAAATACCACATTATGTCCGCGACAAGAGTCTAGGTCTCACAAATTTACACATGGCGGCGAATAATGACACGCATCTTCTGCGAGACCTACAGAGGATACCGAACTAGTTGAAAACGTTTGGATTGCTTGATTGAATTTTCCTAAGGCTAATGAAGAACGGCATTAAACTATATTGCGATACATTCAGCCGTTTTAAAAATATATCGATTTTATTTCTATATTTGGATGTCTGCTTCAGCACGACGGCAACACTGACTGAATGCCTTACTCGTGTGAATTTTTGCCGCATAACAAATTAACAATACTGCAAAGTTGGAAACTTTGAAACCTAAAAAGGTGGACCTGACCTAAATTTCAAATAACTAACTAAAGGTAAGTTGAAGTGTACGTGCTTGTACGTGCATGATTTTGTTATTCTAAAAGAAAGATTTTAGATTGCAGGTTGTCAAATAAATGTATCATTACGATATTTGTTCCCTGTTTTCCACTTATCCAATAGACAAGCTAACCGGCGCAGGTGTCTGTATTTTACCATTTTAACACTTTGAAAATGGGATTAGAAAGCAATGCTCGTTTAGAAACTAGCTAAAATGTCTTCATCAGTCTCAGAGGGGTCACAGTCCACGCAATTCAAATATCCATTCCAGTTTCACTGCAGTCACTCAGAAACACAATTGAGATACCATCATTTCCAGACTAGGCTAACTTGAAAATATAGCTGTATTCCTGAAACTTGAATTGTCCCTTGAAAAAAGAAATAAAGATCTCGAGATATTCGTATTAACCGGGTTGTGTGTATGAGTATATATATATACAGGAAATGAAGCATTCATTGTAAAAATAATCGTCCTACGTAATTATACTAAAGCTTGGTCATACTTTAATGCATTTTACTGAAGAAATGTCAATTTAATTCTCGTAGTATATATGGTCTCCATTCTCCAAAGAGTTTGCCGAGACTACATACTAAGTTGATCAATAAAATAAATTGTCCATTTCAATACACTGAACCCCCCCCCCCTCTATACTCATTATCTCTTTCACGTAGACACGTACTGTACAAAAGAGTACAAGTGAACTCTTACTTGATGCTGTTGTCATGCGTCTTATACTCCATAATAGTGTTCATTGGTAAACTTAAAACACGCTTTAAGGTATCTCTAAAATAAAACAAATAGATCTGGTAAGGGCTAACTAAAATTTTGAAAGGAAACTATAGCTGTTAAATTTTCACACAATATAATATTATCCAATTAATATACCTGAGCTGCTGAACACATGAAAACAAAGTTATTAAAGTAGATGTTTAACTACCTTATTCTAGTGGTTACAGCTTGATCACTGGACGTTCGATTCCATACGGATATAATATCTTCCTATATACGAAAATTATAGATGTAAATCTGGTTATTTAAACAATTTTCCCGGACTACTAACGTTCTTATATTACTATTTAACCAATAAATATGGTTCTTCCTACAAAAAATTTACCTCCAAAAATAAATATTCGTTTTTTTTTTCTTTGTGCCAATTTCGGCGCCCCATTTATGTTTTGGCGCCCCCTAAAAAATCTTCGCTGGGGGGGCCATGGCCCCCCGGCCCCCCCTGCCAGCACGCCACTGTTTTGGCCCAACTTAACGTACAAAAAACATTTGGCTTAGTGCAGAGTGCCAAGGCAACTAGAATAACTCAGACTCAACTGTACCTGGAATCGAATAGAAATAACAGCACCACAAATCTCATCGCCAACCATAAATTGCTCGCCTAAAATTGCTAATATCTAAAGCAAAAATCAATAAAAACTGTAGTTACAGTGGCACACTAACAGTAATCCGTGGGGATAACACGTTGTTCAGATTTGACGTTCTCAATAACGATTTTGTATTCCATGCAAATAAAGTTAATTTGTATCCCAGATTCGTACCAGATATATAGAATAACCCAGAGATAACCTCTCAATATATATACATACATGCCAAGTCAAATAAAACGACGATAATTATGTTAGTATATTTCTTACTAGATTTTCCCAAAATCTTGATGCCAATCCTTTCTTTAGCCTGACAATCCATTTCCCACCACGCTTATTTGCTTCATCCTACAGCAAACATCAACAAAACCAATTCCAAGACTACAACTCGTTGTTTAATGTGGTTTTGGTTATTCTGATATGCATGAATATCAGCAAAGTATTGTATATTGTTAATAACTGAAAATCGAAGTACAGTATATATCAGACTAGTATGATTCATCAAAACACTTAGTTAACACTGTATATTGAATGAATGCATAACAACTAGAAAGAAACTTGAAATCAACTACAGTTAATACTATATCTACAGTAAGTACCTCCCACATTGGTTTAATTCCGTCCTTGAACAGATGATAATCGCAATGTCCAGTTAACTCACTGGGGTGAACCAACCAACTGTACAGAGACCAAAACTGTTCAACCTTGGGATAAAAAAGTTCACAAAAAGAAATAAATATAATTTATTCAGTTCCACTCCGCCTCTCATGCAGTCTCCAACACCCCCAGATGAACCATCATTGGCTAGTGATGAATCTTGAAATGTTCCCTCCCCTGCCTGGATCTGTACTTCGTAAAAGAGGGAACCACGCCGAGGCTGTGCGATATTGCGCTAGAAGGTACGTGGTATTTACAAAATCTTGTACGGAGGAGAGAGGAACCACGCCCTACATATTCTAATTGCTCTGCCGCAATCATATGGTCAGATATGGTCCTACTTGTAACGACCATTTATTAATAGTCAGAAATGCTATTTCTCAATAGCTTCTTCTTTGCATTTTTTAGTTTGACTTTGTCAGTTTCCAAGAAACCTTTTTGAGGCAGAGTGGATTTTAGAGGACAACATTTAAAAAAAAATATTTCAAGCCCTTATTTTGCTGTCGATCTAAAAGAATAATATAACAATATAGTTGATGTTCGCGGGCATAAATATGTTTTTGGCCCGAGTCGACTCATTTTAGCCCGAGGGTAGCCAGGGTTAAAATGAGTTCTAAGGAGGGCCAAAAACGTATTTATGCCCAAGAACATCAACTGTATTACTATTATTATAATTTTACAGGGCATGCACTTTCAGCCCATCACGCTGGCATTGTTTTACTAAATTTTAGAAACTATATTTAAATATTTAGCAGAAACCCTTTTCAAAAGACAAAAAAGAATTATAAGACAACAGTGTTATTTGAACAATATATGAACTGAGTTAGTTTAGTACAATTGCCTGAGTTTGGCTGAATAATGCTAGTTTCATTGCACTATAAAAACAAACGTACATTCACTTCGCCATTGTGTATAATTATATTAATAGTTTCTGGCACTACAGTCTACAGACATTGTCTTCTCGTCTTTTTGGAATGGATTCTTGCTCATTTAACTTCGAAGATCGATAAATTTTTCTTCGTTTAGTTTTTCAGCCATGCATTTTGTCGTTAAAAGTGTAAAAAAGACACTTGCCTGCAGCCGACTAAAGACGTAAACAATTGTTTTCTGTCGCTCCACTTGCTCATTAAAATTCAGCGGGCTAAAATATATTCAGCGGGTAAAATATATATTTTGTTCATTTTAGCCCGCAAAATACGCCACAATGCCCGCTAAAATTATAATAATTAGAGAATAATAACTGTTGTTATAACTATTGTTCTCACAGTTGCAAACTTTCCAACAAGTTTTATATTGTCTTCATAATTGAACTGTTGTTTCCCAGGAGGTCGTTTTGAAAACCATAGAGCATAAGGAAATTGTAACTGATGTTCATCTTCTCCAATTACTAAAGGAGCTGGTTTCACCTAAAGTAAATATTCTGTCTTAATTCTAATATAACTTTTACAGTAATTATAATTTTATTGTAATAACGACTGCTGACAGGATGTAGGCGGGTTAAGAAATAGTATAATTAATATTGAGGGCCACAGGTTTATTAGTGTTTTGCACTATTTTGTGTTTTACCCTCTTTAAATAAAGGCTTCATTCATTCATTCAATACTTGGGTATTCTTGTTGTATAGGGATGTGCAATTGTAGATTCGGCGGTTGAGTAGGATAAAAGCATAAAACTACCTTAAAAAATACAATAAGAACTTCGACGTTTCGAGCGAAGGCCCTTCGTCTGGAAGAATAATTAGAGAATAATAACGGTTGTTATAATATCGTTACTGCATGTAGCTTTTTCTGGTCAATCTAAATTTTGAAAATGTTTGAATTTGCTTTTTTATTACTATGCAATTGAACATAGATATAGGAGACCAATTGAATTGGTATGAGCAGTTCTTGGTTATTACAGTAAATCCTAAATTTTAGGAAAGACCTGCCTTGCAATTATTAACGACACAATTCATGTAACTGTGCGCACTGTCCATGACATTAATACACTGCATTATTAATAAAAACGTTGCCTGTTTATATATTTATATTTGCACTCATGTTTTTTTCCACCACAAAACGTTTCACAAAACATTAAGCAAAACATGCCAATAACATGCCGGGAATGTCACACTCTCTGGCATTATTTGCTGCCTGTTGAACCAACGTAAAGAACGCAGTTACACTTTTATCAAAATACTTTTATTACTACCCAGTACTAAGATTTTCACAGCACAGTATTATAAGTATCTGCATGATAATTAGTAATATATACAACATTCATGAGCAGTCGTAAATCTTGTACAGTAAAGACGCGAAGTTTCTTATAACTTGTAATTTTCTAACTTTAGTATGTGAGACTTTATTACATACAGAATACTATACAGACTGTAATATGGGTTGTCAGTATTCGGTATAAAATTTAGCATAGCAATAAATACGATTAGATCAGATTTAAAGATTCACTGTTCTTGTGATCAATTTCTGCTTGTGGTTGAACAAAAGCATCGTGAATTATCGCAGACTGAATTTTACAATTTCCAATCAAATTACCTTCTCCTTTGGTCTATTTTCTTCTTCATCAATCTCTTCTTCAAAAACTGCTTCATCCCCACTGTCGCTATTCTGGGAATCCTCCAGGTTTAACCTAGTTTAACATCGGATGTTTCAAGTTTATACGCATTCTTGAAGGAAAATATATTACATGATTTATACTGTACGGTATATAGATCCATAATCAATGTATTTTTGTGCATAGTACTTCCAGGGTAGTCACTCACACTGTAACATTGGATGGGTGGTCAGAGTGTGAACCCTTTCCAAAACAACTCCATCCCATCTCAGTACTGGGGAAATCCCAACTAACAACAACCAGTATACAATATCTGGTATTATATATACAATGATACAGATTACAGTATATAATCTCTACAGTCTGGGGTGTCAGACATAGCATACATTGTACTCAAAGAGATCATTAAAATATTAAATCTTCATTAGACGCAGCCTAGAATCTGAAATAGCCAAAAATGTTAATGACAAAGTTCTGTATAAACACTGGATAGTGTTGCTTTTTTATACTCTCGACCGGGTTATAACAGGGGTGCACACTCTTCTGTTTTAACCATTTGAAATGAGGTTTCAGTGTGTTAAAAATTTCAAGTTACCTGATTTTTCAGTTACGTTTTATATTACAGTACCTACAATCAGTGGTTGGTCAGGTCTCTTCATGAGTATAACTAAGTGGGTAGGGCTCCTTCACAGTATATATTCGCAAAATAAAGATAAAAACAATAGAACGCATGCATAGTTAAATCTGCTAGGGGGGGGGGTAGGTATGGGGGATCCTCAAAAAGCTTGAAAATGTACGTGAAATTCTGCATTCATGGTATACCATAAAGCATACTTTTATCAAACAATTTTGGCTGTGTAAACCAGCCTGAAAACGAAACAGATTTCGGAATTCTCCTTTATTTAACTAATTACTTTTTAGGTGCAGCATTGATCATGAGTTGAAATTCGTCTCGTTCAATGACTAATTTGTGTACAGTAGTGTAATTGACTCAATTAAGATGTAGCAGGTTGAATAGCACCGTTAATCAAATTGAATACAGTTCGTGGTACATCTATAAAACGGACATCTTTCTGTCCCTTCGGTGTCCATATTAGAGAGGTTCGACTGTATACGTACTTTATATAAATTATAATTTAATTGCATATGTTATATATTTCCAGTCCAGTCCAGTCCGGTCCGATCCAGTCCAGTCCTAATGAAACTTAACATCGCGTAACAAGCTATTCGAGCGAGGGGTTATATCGAGCGCAATTTCACCCGCAACAGCAACGAAAAAACTGCGAGTTGCGAGAAGGCGAACGAGAATCGAGTGCGTATTCTCGAGAACGTTACAATTTTCACGAACCTTCGTTCGATACGTAAAGATCAAGAGAGGGTTTTCGCGAGCTCGTATCAATTATAATTACTGTAAGTGAGATTATATTTGTTATTGAATATCGATGGAGACGTAATCTATATATTAAACATAATTAGAATATGGAAATTGAATTCAATTGTGGACACTTCAAAGTTATGGATATTGAAATGGAGAAAGATGACAAGCCGTGTGCAGTTGTTAAGAACGACCATATTCATGTGTCTATGTTTTCATTAGGTTAAAATGTAAGCACAATCACATAGTTTGAGGCGCGAACGATAATAGAGTGCCTCATTGAAACTATATAGATGTCTCAACTGCACGACTAATATCTCCCTGCCTCAAGGGTGTTCCACCTTGGGTAGACCCTCGATAGACTGGCTAGGTCGATACTTGCAAAATGTTCTGGTATTGAGTGAACGAAACGAGCGAGAATGGTTAACAGCAATAGAGTCGTACTGTATCTAGTAGACTAGTAGAGTTTGGACAATCCCCTTACCCGGATAGGTGAAGCCACCTGGAAGGCCGAAGGGTGGTAATTTCCAATGGGCTATACGTATGCATGCAATTAGTAAAACCGTATATCATATGGGATGGGGAAAGACGCGATTTGGGTCATGTTCCAGGTAAGGAGTGATTTTTTCAAAATGGTTCATTTAATGGTAAATTCGATGGAAAGAGAAAACAAAACAAAAGTCAAAGATTAAGGAAACGATGAATTGCTGATCTCCCGGAGAGAGAAATCTATACAAAAATGTGCAATACTTTAATATTTATAAATTATACATTTGATGAACAACATCATTCAGTTTCTACTAACAGCACATGATTGTATACCATGATTGTATATCACATATTGAAATACTAGCACACTGAACCTAATCCTGAATATACTGTACAGTATACAGTATGTGATCAAGTTTCCTTTTCAATTTTTAATTTCATTAAAATAATAATACAATAATTCAGTTCTGTTTGGTGGTGCATGCTTGTGAAATTTAAGTACCTGAATAGATAGCTATACTGTAGAATCTGTACTGCAAATATACAATGTGATTGTCATGATGTGTGTCGCATGATATAGTTATAGGACTGGACTGGTAAAGGTACCTTTCTCTGTGTAGTAATTCCAGCCACCTGTAATTAATATATATAATTATGCATATTGCAACGGCAAAATTATATACCTTCACCAATGTTTAAATTCTGATGGGACAAAAATGGTGAGATTGTGAGATGGCACAAGGAATGCATCACTTGAAAGTTTGTAATGTATAAATGAAACATTCTACCCATATTTTTCATATCTCTTCACTGTTTCACATGTAGCAGAGCCTGCACTGCTGTATGCATAGGGAAGTTAATGACTACCAGGATCAAGTCACCCTACAAGAGGATCTCAATAAACTAAATAGTTGGGCTAACAAATGGCAACTAAATTTTAATTCCTCTAAATGCTACCACTTGGGAGTTACAAATAAACGTGCCCCTCTAAACTTTAATTATAATCTCAATAATCAAATTATTACCAGAGTATCCTCAACGAAATATTTGGGCATTACTATAAACCATAACTTAAACTGGAATAAACATTGCGATAACATTTGCAATAAGGCAAATAGTACTCTTGGCCTACGTAGAAGAATCCTTGGCGAATGTAGAATTGACGTCAAGTCAAGAGCTTACACCAGTCTTGTTCGACCAAAACTTGAATATGGCTGAACCCCTATACCAAGAGGAACATAGATAAAATTGAAATGATCCAACATCGAGCTGCTAGATTCGTTTTTAATGACTATTCTAGAACTAGCCACGTTACTCCTTTGATCGACCATCTGGGTTGGGATTAGCGTCTCGAGCAGCGCAGATTACCACATCAAGGCCTTGTTGGAATTAATCTTCAGGACGAAGTGTCTCCTTTAAATAGAGCATCAAGGCTTCCTAATACCTCTCCTTTCCGCCAAATCCAAAGCAATACCAACGTATACAAAAATTATTTTTATCTGAGAACAGTCATCATATGGAATCATATCCCATTTAATCCCTCCTCTAAACCAAGTATTTTAAGTTTCAAGACAATCGCTATGTCTTCAATCAAGACGTTCACAGTTTAACTTACTAATTTGTATGTTTTGTGTTTGTATTTTGTTATTGTTGCTGTTGTTGTTGTTGTCATATTGTTGTTGTTGTTGTTGTTGTTGTTGTTGTTGTTGTTGTTGTTGTTGTTGTTGTTGTTGTTGTTGTTGTTGTTGTTGTTGTTGTTGTTGTTGTTGTTGTTGTTGTTGTTGTTGTTGTGTTTTGTTTTGTTTTGTTTTGTTGTTTTTCTTTCTTTGTTCAATTAGATAATATTTACTTTATATTTATATAGCAGTAAATCTATTCTACATTTTAATATGTACATATTATAAATGTTAATTAGTTAAATCCTCCTGGTATTATACAATTACTTTATGGTTTCCGTGTTTGGATGGCCTGATCCAAACACGCGGGAATGTTGCGAGAGTTAAGAAAAGCGCGCGAAATCTCGAGCCGAAGGCGAGTGATTTTGCGAGCTTTTCTTAACTCGAGCAAAACACGGAAACCATAAATAATTGTTTTATAAAATAACAACAACACGATAGTCTTCCGTGTTTGGATGGCCTGATCCAAACACGGGTTTCGACCAATCAGAACACGGGTTTCGACCAATCAGAGCACGCGTTATATACATGTTATTTTATAAAGTTTAATACTGTTTTAGGAGACTAGTAAGAATAATTCATTAATAAAAGCATAAAGTATTAAAGCATTGAACACGAGTCTGATGCCATGTGATAAGCAAACTATATAAGGTGGGATTTTCCAGACTTCTAGTACCACTGTCAGTGTAGCACACTGTATATTGTGGTCAAATCAATTTGTTATCAAATAATTGCAATTTGCCAAAGTGAGTGAATTTTTCATTATACACAGAAATGTGTATACAAAATATTCTAAATTTCCTAAATTTAGAATAAAATTCAGTGTACCGGTATTACAAAACCCTTTTTTGATGGCAAATACATGATAGTTATATTTAGCATAATTTGCTTGCTCCAATTATAACTACTAGTGCATTAGAAGTAGATCACTTTGTGCAGTGTGCACACCATACATTATATATACACACTGGATGTGCAGGGTCTAACCACCAATAAAGACATTTTGCCTTGCATTAGTCAAAATGCGGCATGAGCCAATTTTGGCAGTAAGAACAGTGCTGGAAAGGGGGAGTGGAGAGAAGATGGTGGGGGAGTAAGAAAAGGAGGGCAAGGAAGCAAAAGGAGGGAAAATTAATGAAAAGCAAGGCTCGAAAATTTGTATATTATACACAAAATATATTCGGCAACAATAAGGGTGCACAGTATTTATGCCAGCTTGGCATATTTGAAAGCTAAAGAATGGAAAAACAATAGGATATGGTATATATTGTCTATCTGACTTGCATACAAACATTAAAAAAACATGGGCTGGTGTAAATTTTGGCACATATAAGTAACAATTATTTCACAATGGATGAATTAAAAGTAACCCCAGCATTAGATTGTGCCCTTGACTGCTTGTTGATGTGCACCTGGGAACTGTTTTGCGCACCAGCACTAACTTTTCCGCACTCGAGATCTCGTCGAAAGCTGCCCTACTCTGCAGTCGGGTTGGCAGTCCTGACACAGCACTGGTACATACAGTACAGTATCTCATGCAGGGTGATTGACTTGCGGCTAAATACATGAATTGCACATTTACACTATATAATTAGTATTAATTCCACCTTATAGTCTTTAGAAGCGAAATATAAATACAATTTATGCCGTAAAGTTTCCAGTGGTTCTCAGCGGTCTAGTGGTATGCCAGGTACGCACATGTTCTTTGGTTCGATTCCTCGTTCTTTTCTTTTCATTCACAATTTTTTTTAACAATTTTTTTTCTATTTGCAAGTTTTTAAACATTTACTAGGTTGGTTAGGGTTAGTTTTGGGGTTAGGATTAAAATTGGGGTTAGGATTAAAATTGGGGTTAGGTTTGGGGTTAGGTTTGAGGTAAGAGTTAGAGTCAGGCTATGCGGGCAAATATGCAATTCTTTTATTTAACCGCAAGTGGTGATTGATGGGTATCATAACTGAGTACCCGGGTGTCACAGTGATATGTGTATCCCCGTGTTTTGTGTATCCCCATACTCATATCACTAGGGATATGGGTATCCCCAGCAAATATGGCGGCCGTGTTTTGAGTATCCCTACCTGACCTCCCTACATTCCCAGATCCCTAGCGATATAGGTTTCCCCATGGTTTTCCATTTCAATTTTCACGGGAAAAGTTTAGTGAAAAATTTCCAACAAACAAAATTTGCGGGAAAATTTGCGGGAAAACGTGAAATTAAAGCAGTTAAAGTCACCATGGATCCAATAAAATATGGAAATCACTTGAATATGTAAAAAATCGCGTGTATCCTTCGTGTTTTACCAAGCAAGAAAAAACAGTCTTGCGAAGATTCGCTAAAAAGTTTGAATACGAGGCAAAATCAAACTCGTTATTTTACCTGGATAAAACAAGAGGAGGTACAGTGAATAGACGACTAGTCATACGTGAAAATGAGAAGTCGAAAGTTTTCGACGAATGTCACTCCGCAGCTTATGCAGGCCACAGTGGAAGAGATAACACCATCAATAAAATATGGCAACGCTATTACAGGCCAGATTATTACAACGACACGGTTGAAATGGTGGGCAGATATAATTATCACAACAACAACATTTTTTATCATATTATATTTTATTAATTACTAAGGTCAAGTAAAATAAACTTGGTTAGGTCCTTTTTCAAATTTTTAGGGTAGGGGAGGTGTTTTTTATTTTATTTTTTAGTCGCACCTAAATGGCCAAATAGATATGTTTCCATCTGTTCCAAGTCAGTCAGTTGTACATCCTTGCAAGAAGCTTCTTGTACCAATCTATTGCAAGTGTCGCCTTCCATATGTCAGCCAAGAGGATGATATGGTTGAGTGTGTCAGTTGCCACAGGTGGTACCACAGAAAGTGTCTAGATGTCCCAGAGAAGGTTTTCAAGAGAAAAGATATGAGTTGGAAATGCAGCCCAAAATGCACTGTAAAGTACTGAAAGAAAACATTTTACAGATCATGAACTATTGATATTATACATTATATTGTATTACATTTGTCATTATATTACAATATCATATGTTGTTGAAAAATATTTTGTACGAGCATTTGGTTTATGTACCATTTGTAATTTGTGAAATATAAATTGTACAGTCTTGTCATTTCTATAATTATTCACACTATTTAAGATAGGTTTTGTAGATGGAAATGATCGAGTGGAAACTTCGATCATTTTCATTTCAATTTTGACACTCTGGTTCATACTAAGGGGCCATGCACAAAATATGTGACACTCTGTTGCCGATTTTTGACTTCCCACTCCCCCGACAAACTGTGACTGTTGGCATTTCCCCTTATCAGAAATTATGTGACTCTGAGCTACATCCTCCCCACACACAAAAGGGCAAGTGCAACTTTTATTTTTCTCACAAGCGGCACGATTTACATGGTTTATTTCAGTGGTTTCCCTGCCATTTTAATAATTCGCAACAGGCTATAATCAATTCATGTTTTTTCGTGGTACGGATTCCACAATTATAAATTCTCATCTCTCTGTCATGTGACAGTGCTTTGTTATACTCCCTAACCCCTTGTAACATGTGACTAAATGCCCCCTCAAAACAAACAGCCCCTCCGCCAAACAATATTATTTTTGGTGGATATTTTCTCCTCCTGACGGATGCGAAAGAGTGAACTCGTACAAGAAAAATTGTCGACAAGATTGCTTAGTTGAACTAGTTTGTTCATAACTTCATATATATTTACATGCACACTAAATTATAGAGCACACACTTACTAACCTGATAACGTTGGTGATGCAGTACTGCGTATAAATTATAATAACCTCATTTAAAAAATTTTTTAAAAGTCATAAAATGGACTAAATTTAACAATGTCTTTCCATCTTACTGTAAATCTTTTACAAATATTTGTTGTAGAACGAAAAAAGTATCCACCTACCGGAGTTTGCCTGGTTTTCTGTTAAAATCATGAGATCAGTGGTTAAAATCCTCATTCGCTCCACGTGCACAGGTTCGCTCGAGGTCAGTGTTTTGAGTATCCCCACCGGGGATACATATATCCCTAGTGATATGAGTATGGGGATACACAAAACACGGGGATACACATATCACTGTGACACCGGTATTGATAAATGATATTAGTATAAACTTAGTAATAGACTATCACTTTTCCTGCGTTCTGATTGGCTACGCTACTCGTAGACTATTAGTGATAGTCTACTAGTAGCAAAATTCAAAACAATGGCGTGAAAATTCACGTTTAAAATTAATATTAATACTTTTGTTTACTTTTGTATTGTGTTCCCTAGTTCTCAATAAATGCTATAGTTTATACTAAACGTTGGCTATGAGCGAATAGTCAACTCGGCTTCGCCTCGTTGACTATTCGCTCATAGCCAACTCGGCCTCGTTGTCTAATTGTTAAATAGTATTAATAATATTATGTATTCTTTATTATACAGGATACATTTAAAATATACTCACGCCTCAAATTTATTCATATTCTTGCTACCAAGCGTTGGATATCGAGAATCTAAAGGTTAGAACAACCAAAAGACAACAAAGTAACAAACAAAACAGTGTTTATTGTTCAGTATTTTAAATTTCTCCTGATTTTTCAATTCAAAAATGAGACAGCACTCTCTACTGGACAGCAGATGCAACTACGACTGGTCTTTATACGTCAAATTTCAATAATATACTGGATTGAAATATTGGTTGACACTTGACAGATGACTATCACGAGAATAAGATGAGCGTAAAGCCACAGAATCAAAGACAATTATACATATTTTGTGGACAACTTCACCAGTCTTGCGATATTAATTGAACCCTTGGTATTGGGTTTTTAATACTCTCTTTTAAACTTTGTAGCTGGAGCAAGTTGCCTGGAGCAGCATAGTGGGTATGAATATGACAAAGCATCTTGTGACTATCGTTTTGCTGGGTCTCCTTGTTCTCGAAGGTTTGGCAATTATTCCAAGGTTCTTTCGAGGCCGACCAAGAGGGCGGGAAGGCATGCTTGGATCACCAAAAGTAAACCATAAGGTCAAACTTCCAGAAGAACAGTGGTTTACCCAACGTTTGACACATTTTAATGATGCAAATGAAGCAACCTGGCAACAACGGTATTGGTTCAACTCAACATATTGGAAACCAGGTGGGCCTGTCTTTATCATGATTGGTGGAGAAGGCGAGGCTAACCCAACATGGATGGTTGAAGGAACTTGGATCAAATATGCTCAGGAGTTTGGAGCATTTACATTTATGCTTGAGCATAGGTTTTATGGTCAGAGCCATCCAACAGAGTAAGTAAACTATGTTTTTTGATGTTATGCACTAGATAAGTTATGGCATGGCATGGCCATGGCTGAGTGACCAGAAATTTGAGAGAGTTCAGGGTGGCCTCTAGATATACAGCCCTGTTGAGGACCTTGAGGTATATTGAATTAAAAAAGTGATGTAGAGACATACAACAGAAACTGTTCAAATTGTGACAAAGCCATTAAGGGGCTGTTTACATGAGCCCGGTTTGCCGGGCTGGCCCGGTTAAACGGGGCGCCCGGCTACATATTAATTTCTTTTACAAAACAATTTTACTGAAAACAGGGCCAGTCCGTTTTGCTGGGATCTCACTTGAGTCAAACGGAGTGCCCGGTCACCCGGGCTGAAATTATCCATGTAAAGTCTCCAGCCCGGGTAACTGGGCTAGCAGAAATACCTCGTTTACACAACGATATTGATACGAATGGATATTTTTCTGGATAGCATTGTATTTCTTAAGTTGTTCTTGTTGCTTAAGTAGTTCAACATCGAATATTTGTCCAACAAAGCATGAATTTGTTGGACAATACAGCAAAGAGTCAGGCTACGATCAGCTATAATGGTATACAAATCCCTGAACAATTTGGTCCCCACATATATAAGTAACATGTTTACATTGAAGTCATCAGTGACAGTTCGGAGAGTAGTGAGTTGGTGAGTGGTGATCTGTGAACTAAACTACTAAATAGAAGAAAGAAGACTTGCAGGCGCTTGGGCGCTATATTGTATAATAGCTTACCATACAATCAACAACTCTAAATTATTTTATTAAAACAAAGCAAAAATACTACATTTGCTTTTTAGTGACAAGTATGTGAAAAATATAGATTAGTTTAGTAGGTTTTTTTTTTTGTACTTTGTGTGTCTGTACTAGTTTATGTCAAGTGCAAGTTTAATATGTATTTTAGTTAAGTAGATAATAATAGGAGACAAGGGTGTAAGATAGATTAGCTTTGCTAACTTTTTTTAATTAATTCCTTCTTTAAATAAAGTTTGTTATTATTATTATTATTAATTTGACTTTCTTGACAAACCTTACACTCTTAATTCGTAAATATGTTTTTCCTGCCAATTTTGGCTTGTTAACGTTTCAGCCCGGCTAACAGGGCCAGCCCGGCTGTCTGTTAGCGAGGCGAACCTCGCCATATTTGCTAAGTTTTTAATGGCGTGGCGAATATTTTCTGTAGATATGACATCATATCTACATGCAGAAAACTATTATTTGCAGGTGTGACGTCATAATTATTACAATTATCAAGATTTATTTGTAGGCCAGAAGCCACTCAAAACCGAGATTGTTTATGTAATGCATATAATTAAACTTATTTGACTATTTGTTGTCAGTATATGTTTGTCTTATTCCGCGTTTTATGGTAATTTTAGAGATATGAGTTTGAAAAATTTGCAGTTTCTCAACAGTGAGCAAGCACTGGCAGATTTAGCAGCATTCGTACAAGCAATGAACGTTAAGTTTAAGTTGACTGACAGTAAATGGATTTGTTTTGGTGGATCATATCCAGGGTCTTTATCTGCATGGTTTCGATTAAAATTTCCTCATCTTGTTGCAGGTATGCAGATATCAGGTTTGCATTATTATACGCTAAGATATATATACAACGATTGATATTCTCTAGGATCACCTTTTTATCCATTTATGTTTTGCTATTCAGAGAACCCACAAGTAACGTAATACAAAGTCAAACTATGTACTTTTTGGTAGATTTATAAATGGTCTAATAATCTATCAGCCAGTCATATTACATAGTCTCATAGATCGTTATTTTCACCATCCAATCAGAAGATTTGTCCAGGCTCTGACCCTATAGTTCAAACTCACTGGCGTGGCATCAATCAACTTCCAGCGAGACCTGTTTATTTCCATTCTCACAAAGTGTCTAAAACAAAACAAAGGAAATAATTTAAACCTCTGTAACGTCGATAAAATCATTTATGATTTTTGCGAGTGGTTATAGAAATTATAATGATTTATGAATCCTTGAAATGACCTCCATAGCTCGCCACGGCCATTGGGTCTCTTGCCCTTGGTATCCAAAACAATTTATTAATAAGAGGAGTAGGTGGGAAGTACCTTACAAAGTATGAGTAACTTGAATATGCATATAGCTACTATAGCATGCTACGATCAGCAAATGTTTCTTCCTTCTAGGTGCCGTTGCAACAAGTGCACCTGTGTTTGCTGAACTGAACTTCAAAAGTTATTTAGATGTTGTCACAGCATCCTTACAAACAACAAGTTATGGTAAAACTTGTACGGACAGTATTGCTAGCGCCACGGAAAAAATCCAGTCGATGTTAACAAGTGATGAAGGGCGGCAACAGCTTTCTAAAATCTTCAGGTTTGCTTGTATTAAAAACTGTCAGTATTGGTTTTAGAACACAGTAATAGACATAGTGCAATTTGTTGGTTAACGTTAACTCATCAAGTGTTTTCATGTGTTCTAGCGAAAATAACATTAATAATATTGTATTTTTTGTTACAAGTATTTAACTGAAGCTCTAGCTTCTAACAAATTTGGCTAACGCTGTTTACATTGTTGCTTAAAGGATTACCGACTTTCTGAAAGTTAAAAAATACTTGCCTATATCGGCTCGTATTTTTTTACGCTTTCAGAAAGTCTCGCAACATCCCGCGTGTTAGGATCACGCAATCCTGTACGGAAAACCGTTTGGTAATTATTTTATAAAATAACGACAAAGAAACAATGGTAAAACTTTATTAAATATTTTGTATTTTGTGCTTTCTGCTTGTGCATGTTCGACTAACTTGTCAACGTCTTCTTCTGTTGCTAGAGCGAGTTAAGCGAACCTCCGTTCCTTGTTTCGTTCATTTTCTTCTCGTTCGACATATTTTAATTGTCAAATTTTAATTCAGGAGTTGAAAAAAATTAGGATTTCCCGACATTTTAAAAACCCCGCGAAGCGCCTAAAATTTTCCGTGCATGATTGTCTCATCCTGCACGGGTATTGACCAATCACAGCTCGCGTAGTAAACATGTTATTTTATGTTCAATTCACAACTTCGGATAGCTCGGATAACTTCGGATAGCTCTTCAAAGTGCCCTTTTTTCCAGCTAAAACAATGGTGAAAGTGCCTTTTTCTAATAGGAGAGGTGCCCTTAAGACGAAGTGTCCCCTCCAGCTTGAAGTTGCTTCATAGAACTACTGTATATGAGCTACCATGAAATGAGTAAATGCTGACGTTTCGGGCAAAGCCCTTCGTTAGTGAGTTAATTATTAATAGGATGTACTGTAACAGTGTTTTCTAGCTTGCCCGTACCTATGATCACCTAAACAACACTGCAGGACGTACAGTAATTAAAGGCATTGTGTGTAACACTTTGCTCTATTTTTCCTAGGCTGTGCGATTCATTGAGTGATGATGATGACGATATATCCAGTTTTGCTCAAAGTACTGCGGGAAATTTTATGGGAGTCGTACAGTACAACAAAGATAACAGAAAGTTTGAGGTATAAGACTTAGATAATTTTATCAAAAATATAAAAATTGGATTTCGAGCTCTTCATTCGGTATGCTTGTTTATGGGGAATTTTGAAATCAAAGACCAAGTTATGCATGCTTGCCTAAACCTCGATTTTGGAAACCAGTTTATAGAAGCTATTTAATTGAAACATTGTGCCCAAGCTTATTAAGTTTGCGTTTCCCAGACTCCCGGCGTCGTGTGTGGTTACCATCATTCTGCATGGTCACCGCAAATTCCTCCGTAATTGCGACAAACCGAACCTCCTGCATTGCGGATTCCTACGTTTCCCCGCTCTTTATCGCGTAGCCAGATCTGATCGTCTTTATATTCCTAACATCTTCACCAACAACCTTCCCCGTGGAAAGCCTATGCCTGGCATATTGCACTTTACAACGGCTTTGCATGCAAGGTATAGCAGAGCCATGCGACTAAAAATTCAGCTGCCATCTTTTGTAAACATATTATTTCACTAGAATGGCAATCGCCTGATTGTGCAAGTTATATAATTGATTTTTCTATATATAGTGACGCCATCTTGAAATCGCAATCAATGGGTTGTCGTTTATCCAAGGGAATTGAACGTTCTCAAGTGTTGGAAATAGAATATCTAGACCAAAATGAATATTTTCTGATAATAATTACATACTGAAGAGACCAATTTTCAGACTATTTACTAAAACAAACAAAACTTGGCATTATAAATAAAACCGAACAAAAACAATCTGGCTTTTTATCTTGGCTACACCACAATTCATCACAATTCAAGATGTTGTCGCTAGCGATGAAAATTGTCGAGTTATAACCAGTTAATATATGGGTATTTCAGGGCGCCGTTGGTACGAATGTTACAATCGATGTGCTATGTAAGATAATGAGCAACAAAAGTGTGGATGAAGTATCAAGATATGCCCAAGTGAACAGTTTAATGTTGGATACTTATGGAGAGAAATGTCTTGATGTCAATTATGCGGACATGATTGAAGACTTGAGCAAAACGTCATGGAGCAGTTCTGCGGCTGAAGGAGGTTAAAGTCGTAAAATTCAGTATCTTTTTCCCGCTTTTATAACGTTGTTTGTTTTCTAATGCCCCCACATGTTTATATATGCCTTCTTTTATATACTGATCGGAAATAATTTCCCAATGTTACCTCACCAACCGGTCTAATCCTTGTACGTCGTGCTTAGCTACACTATAGGGTTGGATTGGAGTTGTCAACGCGTAATATGCTTACTGAGAAAAAATCTCCAGCTGATTACACAAATTTCATAATCGTTTTGTAGCTATTTAATAATAATCTCTATTGAGGAACTTTTTCATATTACATGATTTTCAAAAAGGACCTCAGAAACTCGTGTATTTTATATGCATTTGTAGGTAGGCAGTGGACATATCAGACCTGCACTGAATTTGGTTTTTATCAGACAAGTGATTCAACCAACCAACCATTTGGAAATCTTTTTCCATTGAAGTAAGTACAGAATTTCTCTTATCTTGCCTGGTTTCGTAATGATGTTAACATTTCCCTGAATGTAATGCAAATGTAATCTTATACCTCTCGTTAAGGGTTTCCATCAAACAGTGCATGGACATCTTTGGTCCTGGGTTCAATGAGACGGAGATTATGTCTGGTATCACTAGTACAAATACAAATTATGGAGGATTGAAAATCGCTGGTACGAAGGTAAATATTATTTAAGCCTGTATTTTCCAGTATTCGTCTTTTCTCTGGAGTGGGACTAAGTATAAAATCTTGTCTAGCTGCCGTGGAGTTGAAAGAGATCGGGGGGGGGGGGGGTATGGGTTGGGCTTACAACTCTGATCTCCACTTTCCACTTCACTTGTAGATTTAAATCAAATTACAACTTGCAGGTAAATTTCGTTTAAGACAGTTTTGGTCGTTTTGGATTTGAACGATATTTCACAAAGAAAAGTGGAATCACTTTCTAATGTTACAGAGTAACTACAACAACAATAAAGTAAACCCATTCAAACAATTTTGTACATCAATAGCGCCTTGATTTGAATTTTGCCTCACCTTTATTTGCAACTATATCTAGGTAAAAAATGTTTCCCTCTATGTTAACCATTCTTTCAATGTTGTAACTTCAGGAGTTTAGACAACTATAGTGTGTAATTGATTTGTTCCTTTCAGATTGTTTTCCCAAATGGATCCATTGATCCTTGGCACGCTCTCGGCATTACAAGTGACGTCACATCGGAAGAACAGGCTATTTTTATAGAAGGTAACCATGGCAACTTGTTGGTTCTATCCTGAAAGTCTGAAAATATAACTAAATCACCTCATAAACAAATATGCTCAAGGGTCTCCCGTTCACGAGTATAATCATCTGGCATTAGACAAAATAAAATACTAAAGTGGCTCAATTAGTTAATGTCCAAGGGTCTCTCTTTCAGGACTAAGGCAATGTTCACATGGGACCGGATGAATTCGAACCGTGCTCAAATTTTCACGAGTTCTCCTTTCGCGTTCACACGGGACACACGGTACTGGAGGAATTTGAGTAAGGCTAACTGTACGAATTCCCGTGTGAACGAATGAACAAATCGTCTGAACACCAACGCGTGTGAACAAATCGTCCGGTCTGAAGTGAACGTGGTCTAAAATAGCGAAATTTTTCTCGCCCTGACACAGTAACCCAATACCAATAGAGATGCGTGCGGAGGAGGCTATAGTATATACTAAATATATAGATTTGATTAAATGTCAGAATTCAAAATAAGCTATAGATTGCTGGGAGACACTAAGTCATTATCGACTTTCTGATTAAAAATTATCCTGTACAATTCAAGCTGAAATTTACAAGCTCAAATTCAGTGGTCATGTTATCGTCATGACGCAGTCTTCCGATTAAAAGCGTAGGTCTAGGCTGCCTCCACTATTTTGATACATCTGTTGATCATATATAACTTGTTTTCTTCTTTCCCCTAGGTACTGCTCATTGCGCGAACATGTATCCCGAGTTATCCACAGATCCTCCACAGCTGACCCAAGCAAGAATGAAAATCAAAGATCATCTCACGAGCTGGCTTACATAATTATTTACTGACTTTGGGACAGTTCATCGCATTTACAAATATAAGATAAATAAGTTAATGACCTACAGAAAATTACATCATCATATGATTATATATACTAGTATATTATGTGTTAATGTGGTACATTGTGGAGCGTGGGGATATTCAACCCTGGGTTAACTATAGTTAGTGTTATCAGGCGAAGCCGAAGGCTGAGACTGATAACACTTACCGAGACCTTGATAATTCCGGATATAACAAAAACTGAATTCAATAATTGTTTTATTATGCATTGCATTGTCATTAAACTCCTTCAATAAACGACGATTCAAAAGAGTGTATTTTTAAAAGTTTCAAAAGAATGTATTTTTACGCAAAAAAAAACATCGTTTATTCATTATTCATATTAACTTTATTCATGTTGTTTATTATTCTTGTATGTAAAGCTGCTGCTCGCTAAAAAGTACGTACTGCGGGCTCAACCTAACTCAGTTATCTGTAGGTTGCGTGATTGCCATATTTAACTGTAAGCAATTAGCCAATTAGAAGACACGTAGTGACTACAATGTATAATAATGTGTTTTAATTTCATGACTATGAAAAACATTTTTTTACTAACAATGTCTCAGGATAGTGTTTACTTTGAGGTGAGTGGTTGCCAACCGTATTTTTATCTATGTGCTAAAATTTGAAGGTTTTTCTAAAACATTTCGAAGGATGGGATTTTTTTCGAATGCTGTGTTTTATATCAGTGTTTTATTTTAATTGGCTGACTATCTAATTAACATTTGTAAAATTTGGATAATCTTCTTTCGTATAATTCAAAATGATATGCTAATAAGAAACATGGCGCAAATACATCAAAACACGACCTTTCAAAAGAAGCCACAACAATATGTTTTGGCAACAATCACATATGTTTAGATTACATACAATATACTTCTGTTGAGCCAGTCGAGTTTTGGAATGTAAATGGTTGAAAAACAGCATGTTGGCGCAAACACGTAGTTTCACTATAACACATAGACCTTCAAAATCGGTAAATATTCGAAATAAAACGCAATAATTTACGAATTTAAGCCTTTGGGTAACCACTCGTTCTAATAAATCCATCTTTATAATGAAACTTGCCTCCACACAGGTATTTTAACAAGTGCCAGTAATACCATGTTTCTCATTAGCATGTCACTTTGAGTTATGACAATTAAGAAAAATTACAATAAATCCATGATATCGAAAACTGCTTTTAAATGGAGTCCCATCTATCGAAATGTCGTTATAAAAATTTCGCTACATAAATAGAATAATCTCCGATGACATTTAGTGTGGTTTCCTGCTTGTAACAAAAAATGCCATCGACAGTCACTTTTTTCGAGGCTGGCTGGCCGTCTACAACCAACGTTTGTTTCTTTGGAATGTCCACGTAAAACCAGAGCTATCGCCATGACGCCATTTATCATTTACACGTCACGTGATGGCCTTGGTGCAGCTTCGAAAACGAGTCAAAATATTCAGAACATCACGTACATATTCCCGATTTCATTTTGTTGAAAACAACTATATATTCAGAACGTATGTCATAAGTTACTGTCGTTGCAATGGAGGTGTTGATGAAATATTGCATCAATGCATTACCGAAAGTTGCTCGTTTGATTTTTAAGGACTAAATTGTTCACAGGTAACGAATTGATGCATTATTTACTGCATTGCAATGGCAGAAGCTGTCAAAATATGTTTTTAAAAACCACATATATACTCTGGATAATAATTTCACTGCTACGTCACTTCATTTTCTTCTGGTACAAAGTTGAACACCTCCGCAGCTTTCCTTCTGTTGAAAAGATAAGAAAACGATTATATTTTAACCACCCGTTTCTTCGCTGCATACCACCAATGGCTTGGCTTACGTAAATAAAAATTCAAAGAATGCACAGTAGGTTATTAACCACATACCTTAATAATAATCGTTCACATTTCGGACATTTTCCTTTAACGAAACATTCACGATGATAACAAGAACCACAATCTGAAAATAGAAGTAGTAGAAGTGTGTACTAAACTGCAGCAAGCGAATTGTTTCTATACATTATGTAGTATGATCAGTATATATTACAGTCACTATGTGTCTTTTCATTGCCTACTATTTAGAGCTGCTCTCATCGGGATATTTTCGTAATCGATTAATCGCTGTCAACAATCGATTAATATCGATTAATCGTATTGAATAAATTAAATTATCACATGCCCAAAACGCGACGAAATTAACGAGAAAACGTGACGTTTCGAAAAGTAAACATCGCGAAAAAATTTTCCCACTCGACCGTTTTTTGCAATAATAACTTGTTTCAATAGGCCCATCTTAAATTGACTGCAATAAGGGCACCAGAATGCTTATCTCTTCGCATTCTCCTAATTCCAGAAAAAAAAGTTTAGGTGTATCATGCTTTGCATAGTTGTTGTCAATGATCCGATTATTGTTTAATAAGAATAATCGATTGCCAAAAAAAATTGATTAATCGATAAATCGGGAGCAGCTCTGCTACTATTCTTTAGGTAATTGTAGAAAACCTGCAGAAAGGTGGCGGAGGTTGTTTAAAAACATGGTTGAGCTATTTTTCTTGAAAATTTTTTTGGGTTCTTAAAATTATTTTGTAAAATTTGTCAGTATAAAAAATTGGATTTGAAATAATTACATACACAACTGTATACAAGACAATGCTATATTGCCTGTTGAAAGAAAGCATAAACATGTGGTAAAAGGGAAATACCTACCTTGACATTGGCTACATCTTTTCACTTCAAATGGATAAATTATATCATCACCATTTTTACAGTACTCGCATATAAATCCTTTGGCTAGACAAAGCTGCAGAAAATAGAAATACAACATAAGACATTTTCATATCTATTCATATCATTACCAGTATTTTACAAATGGGGAAACAACCTCAGCCAATTCATTAAATTTCATACCTGACATGTTGAAACGTGATCCAGTGAATTGCTCACCACATTTTCAAGTCGTTCGCGAAATAAACCGCTTTTAACCTTAATAATAATATAGTATCATATATTATATAGCAATTACTAAATGTGTCGTGCATCATCAAATATATACTGTTCTCATTAATAAACTATTTCAGACCAGCCAACTCTACAGTTCTGTTCATATATACAGCACCACGAGTGATATCAAATTTCACGAAAAAGCGAAATGAATGATTGTTGAAAATGTCTCTTGCATCGCGGTTTATCTGTTTCTTTATATTGGTAACTACTTATTTTATTCATCAAATGACTTCAATAACTATCATTGTAACTATAACTTCCCAAAGAAATATTACGAAGAATTCATATTTTGTTAACTCGAATTTCCAAAATTTCAGGCTCGCACACTCGTAACTCGCATACTAAACAAACTCGCGTCTTAAAATATGGAAGATATCTATACGTCAATATGTTTTGAGCTCAATGCATGTTTCAGATAGCACTTTCACTTTTAAAATTTCACTACAGTAATGACGATCTTACTCCAGTTGTAGATAGACTCATCGAGTTCAGTGTTTCAATGAATCTATAGCTATGATCTATAGCCATTACATTCACATTACATGATAATCATATAGTTCAACGATTGCCGTTTATAACTTACCTCTAAAAGGTCACGGATTGAATATAAATGAATATCGTCCATAATATAATTTGGTAATGCTTTTATATGTTCGAACAACCTTGTGGAAAAAGTAAACATGCGTATTCAGTAGAGATGATATAATTACAATATTATGGTACGGCATATACAATGGGGAGGAGCGTTGAAGAAAAAGCTTAAGTACGAAGTTGTAACAAGAGACGACCAACTAACGTTTGAAACAAACTCCATCAAAAAGCATTTGCCCAATAAGCATGTTTCTTTTGACACAGACCGTACTTAGGAATGTGTGATACTATAGCTTAAAACCAGGACAGGAAACAAGTTCATCAAGCTACATGTGCAGTTATTAGCAGCCTCGTACCCAGGCGCTTTTATTAAAGGGAAAAAATCGCGTTCAGCTAATTTATAGAGAGCAGTGGCTGAGATTAGCGAGCGCGCGGGGGTGCTTGGGCGCGCGCTCGCTAATCTCAACCACTGTTCTCTATAAATTAGCTGAACGCGATTTTTTTTCCTTTAATAAAAGCGCCTGGGTACGAGGCTGTGCAGTTAGTATAACAATGGAATTTTTGCTACGGGAATTAATTAACAGTATATTAGAGTAATAGAGTACAAAGGTTAAAGTCTTAATAGTGGGGTTCCACTACCTATAAGAAATATTTTGCTACGTAAAGAGGAAAACGGTGCCGATAACGACAACAGTGAAAATGTTTGCAAATGCAAAGTGCTTCGAAGAGTTTATTTCAAATCAAATCTTACTTGACAGCATATCGACAAGTTCGTAAAAATGACGCCAGGTAGTGAAGTTGAAGGCGTAAATACTAAAATATTAGAAAAAAATAATTAGTTTGACTAAACATGTGCTACTCGACAAGGTACAGTACATCTTTGTACAGCTGTTCATTCTTGAAAAGCTTCATATATTCAAACTTTTGTGACGCTTCAAGCTGCTTCCTTCAGTTCAAGGAAACACTAACTATAATTTCTACATCTTAACAATGATAATAACTTCTTCAATGCTTACAACCACATTATTCTTTTTAACAAGAAATAACATGATTATTAAATGTTATTTCTTGTTTTAAATGTATTTATCATGTATTTTATTTGTAATTGTGCATTTCTTTGCGTTGGTCGCCACTTGTTTCCATCTTCCATACTGACGTGACGTCATTTTTTCAAGTTTGAAGAAATGTAAAATAGCCTTGTAACTGACCCTAACCCTAAAACCTACCCTAACCCTAACCCTAACCCTAAAACCTACCCTAACCCTAACCAATTGCCATTGTGCGGGTGAGTGAACGCCTTCTCAAGACTAAAAGCCCAGAAACTCAGCGAAGTCCATGGGAAGGAAGAAACGCAAAACTAGCCAACGGATAACTACAGTATATTTAAAACAGTTTAGATTCACCCAACCTTAACATCATCGATTTCCTTCACTTTTTTATACAGCGTCTTATTGATAGCCAAAATATTGAATAGCGGATCGTTATGAACTCTGCTAAGCAAATCTCGAGCAAAATTAGATACTTCATATTTAAACATTGTTAAGGAAAGTATTACGGATGTGGAATGAATCGCTTTAGAAATGATAGGAAAAGGTGGGCGTCAGCATAAGCTTGCCAATAGTCTTACCAAGCTATAGCCGGTAGGTCGCAATTTAGACTGCCTACGTTTTGAGACAAAAATACTTGGACTTCAAAACTTACCCAAACTCTGTCAAAAAGGGGGAATTACTGTTTCAGAGAGCCAAAATTCAAAAAAATTTCTGAGGGAAGGCACGACCGAGGACCACCTGGAAATGTATCGTAACGGCCTTTTGTAGATCAAAATTTGGTGAGTCCGGGCACTTGTCAGACTGAAAAAGCATTTAAATAAAGGAAAATATTAAAAGAAGTAAAATAGAAGGACTATTTCACATTTAAAAGGATATTCTTTGAAGTCCCATCTCTGAATAATACGAGCAGGAATGAATGTCGGTTTTGAAGAATGACAAGTATTGCAGAAATATTTCCCTAAATAGTTGCAGTAGCGGAATCGTTTCACGTATCCTACACGGGGAAAAACAAAAGTGTGGTTAAGTCTTGATAAGAGATCAATTTACACTAACATTCCACACGAGCAAGTAAGTAACCTGTTTCAGTTAACAAACGTGTGGCCCAACAAAGCAGCTGCTTTAATTTGTATCTAGTACTTTGCCTTTGTTTAAAATATTCGGTATAAAAATCCAAGTTGTAAAGTTAGTAACTTATTTCCACATATATGATCAGTAAAATGACGTTCTCATATTGTTTACCTGGATCAATACGCATTCCACATCCAGCACAACGATATCCTTGCTTTGTCATCGCTTCTTTACGTCTAGAAAAATAGACTATAGGTCACAAAAAACGTTTCTGTGCTTAGTCGATGTCATTCAGGTCCACCCCTAATATTACAGCAAAACAACACAAAAATGAAGAGATAAAGCTTACTTTGGATTGGATGGAATGCTAAAAATGATTTGCTGTCTTGGAGGAGCCCATTCTAGATTTCCTCTGAGACGACACTGGAAAAATGAAAAAAATATTCAACGAACGACATGCGAAAGATTTTTAGTTTACGTTTTACGTAAGGTTACAGCCAGGTTTTGATGTTCGGATCGCCTATAGTGTCCTATTTACAATACACGATAAATATCCATTTCTTACTGGTAAGGATGTTCTTCTATCAAAGTGTTCAGTTGTATCATACAGCTCATCATCAGGTGATATAGGAACAGCGGTGGGTAAAGGTAATAAGCTTTGTGGAACATCGTGTTCTGATACCATCCATTTTAAATCTTCTGAAGTTAAGTTTTTTCTTGATGCAACTTTCTCCAGCAAACACAACGCAACCTGTTCAGCGGAGATCGGCGAGCCACTTGTCTCGAGAGACGAAGTGTCTAATGATGTGTTACATGGAATCAAATCTTGTTTCTCTATACGCTTCTGTGATTTACTACTCTCAGGACTGGGTAATTCAGTACTTGAATTGTAGTCACTGTCAACTGATTTCGATGGTTCTCCTATGGTGTAAGAAAACCAAAACGGTCAGTTATATATACAGCAGACATATACAGACCCCGAATACTTTACAGTAAACTGTAAATAAACTACCGTGGATTAGTGTTGGAATACTCGGGTATATAAACACTCGAGAAAGGCATTTCGAGATGAGATTGGTAGCGGAGAAAGGGAAAGCTGCAACATAGACAATGGTTAACAACATGTAGTTTAGTTTGTAGATGCATGATAATAAATCAAAATCCGGTCAATGCCTACGTTTGGAAAGCCAGGATTTTGCCAAATTTGGGTAAGGGCACAGCCTGAATAATCAGAATATTACCCAGGCATTTTAAGCAGATCAATACTTTTCAATTAGTAGCTTTTGTCCGTAAAGAAACAACGAAATGAACATACTTGATGAAAGACTAGATCGAGGTGATCCAGATGATACACTAGTGCAAGTGCTCTTGTTAGAGGAAGACACTGTATCATTGAAGAATAGCTCTTCTTTTTTCCAGCGTTTTTTCCTCGCCATTTTTTTCTTCTTGATTTTAGCGCGAAGTTGCATGATTTCTTCATCACTTTCATCATCTTCTTCTTCATCATCCAGATCTGAATCATGAGCAGTCTCACATTTCATCTAAATTGATCAATTTATAGAGGATATTACACGGCGGCGCGAAGATATGAATTTTATCTTCGAGTGGTGAAAACAATATTTTACGAATGAGCGCAGCGAATGAGAAAATTCATATCTTCAAGCCACCGTGTAATGTTCTTTTTATTATATAGTCATCGTGAAATTGACAACTTCAAAACACAAAGCCATTGGCGGGAAATGATCACGTGATCGATATCCTCACTAGTGAAGATATGGAAAATATGTCACGGCATATTTTCCATATCTTACTGTATACTATATAATAAATATATATATACGAAACAAATTTGTCACCACATGAAATATGGAACGATAGGACTAAAACAACACATAATGATGATCCCACTCTGATGATCTGCCGTAGGATCACTATTTGCAACGCGGTAGTGCTTGTATTAAGGAAACCCCAACAATACTATATTCCCAACAACCCAAACAAACACCATGCTTCCATAGCATTATATTCTAATGACATTTTTACCTGTTCAATGGCACAAATAAGAGCTTCGGAGATGCTGAAGTGCGCATTTTCCTAAATAAAGTAAATATCGCATTTAGCAATTCACGGTGTAAAACAAGGTAAATATCGAATTAGCAATTCATCAGTTTGCCATATTACATATGCAGATCACAGGATATAATATTTAACTGTATTAATAATATAGATGAAAAAATTACTCAATTCTGATTGGCTAAGAGCAGTGCAATTATTTTTGAGATTGCACACTGTGCAATTACAGTGGTGCAAATTAACAAAACAAGATCAGAGCCTGGAAACGAGGCAAGAAAAATCAACATGGCGGCGGATATTAGCAATGTAAATTTTCACTTTTTGACGACTTTTTCTACACTTTCAATGGAAAATCGTACGTGAATACAACAATTTATGTTCAAGGAGCACATAGACTGAAAACGTTTGCTAACAAGCAACGAAAACAATGCTTAAACGGCGTAGGTGAGTGCACAAGTGTACATTATTAATAAGTAATAGTATGTATATTATTAATAAGTAATAGTATGGTTTCTCGTGAAATTTGGAAAAACAAACACTCGTGAGTTTTCAAAGACGTCAAATTGCACTCGTCCTTCGGACTCGTGCAATTTTGATCGTCTTTGAAAAACTCACTCGTGCATGTTTTTTCCAAATTGCACTCGAAACCATACTATTACCTATACATACAGCACGAAAGAACACAACGGAACAAGCAGCGACTATTCTATGAAAGGATGACGTACATCATGTGGATTTACTTGTAATCCTACATGACCAACCATCGTTACTAATTTGTTATTTTTTACCTCGAAAACGTAGTAGTACGTAATTCTTTTCCAAAATATTTACCATAAATATATTAGACCGCGCCAACATAGTACTATATGATTGTAGAAAGTAAACAACATGATCTTACTCGATCAAACTCCTGACATGAGTCATATTCCCTTGACGACAGGAAACCAAGAACAGGATTTTGACTTGTACGAGATGAATATGGCGATCCTAAACCACCACCGTAAAACTCTAAATTAAAGCATACAAAATTTAGTGAGCTCAGGTAAGCATTATATACCAATAACGTCTATATTATTAACAGTAATTCGAAAATGTTCATAAATTTTCTCATGACTCGATCCACCTAAATTCGCCTACCTGCGACGTCCGAGTTTGTTGGCAAAGATGTGGAAAGTGAGTCAATGTCATTTTTTGATCCATTTCCTCCTCCATCGTAAGGTGGCTGCTTTGTTGTTCCAAATGGCCGAAAACGGCGAAACTGATCAGATTTCGAGCGATAATGACCCAGTTTCTTTTTCTTTTCATGTTCACTTAATCCCGACATGTTTTTGTTCTCGTTATTTTTCGAGTCAAAAGTTAAACTTTCAATTGTCGAAGTTGAAGATATTGATTCCTTGCTTGGTCTTCTAAGAAGTCTATCAGATTCAGTGCGAAAATTACATAGTAATGTTTTGGTATCGTCTTCTTCATAAGGTTTCGTAGGTAACCCTCCTTCAAACCACCGTACTTCATTTTGAACATCCACAGGTTCAGTGGCTGCTGTGAATGCTGCAGTTGCCAAGATTGTTTCATTAAATTTGGATTTATTCTTCTGTGTTATACTAAGCCGTGATGATTTAGGCACGAAAATCTCGTCTCGACCGTCGTTTAATGATGAGAGGTCAGAATCCTCCGTTACACTACGTCTGTCTTTCTGTAAACCTTGTAACGAGGAAGTGTCAGAGGTTGCGCTTGGTACACGATTGGACCGCACAGGTTCTTCATTTTCACTCATGGAGTCACACGAAGAGTTGTCATCATTTAATGAACCATCACAGAGTTTCTTGCGAAAAACTTCTAAATATCTTTCTTTATTTAACTAGGAAGTCATAACAAATCATAAGAGTAGTATACTGTAGTTTAGCTCTATAAACTTAAAATAACGTGTCATGCACCGCAAATACTGAAAATATTAGCACAAATTGATCTAATCTGCTGGTTAGAGAAACTTTTATTGAGCTAAAGTAGACGTTATTCGGCTTTTACAGTCACACGAGAATATTACGTCATGCTAAATAATCCGCCGAAGTGATTGTATCTTGCGAAATACTGAGAGTTATAAAACAAGCGCTATAGATCTCACTAGAATCCTTGAACAACGAGGAGTATTTTGGCGTACAGTTCGTTGTTTTACAGTAGCACGTCTAGAACTCGAGTTATTAAGGAACGTTGGCGTACGTATTAATGTCAGCCATGCTGGATTTCATTTTAATTCGTTTTAATTTGCACAGTGGAATTTGCCACCCAAAATGTCGGAAGCAAAACACTTACGAGTTGTGCGTCACTTGCAAGGGCTGTGTAGAAAAGGTATATAAATGCCCGTTCAAACGAAGCCAACATTGTTGGTCCAACATCATCCTACATTGTTGGTTGCAACATTGTTGGTCTCGTTTGAACACTGTGTTGGGTAATGTTGGCTGATGTTGGAAGATGTTGGATCAGGTTTGACTTTGTTTAAAATTTTCATCCAACATTATGCAACATCGTCCAACATTGTTGGACCAACAATGTTGGACGATGTTGGCGTCGTTTGAACGGGTCTTAATACTGTAGATCGTACACATTTTTGTTGCCAAATTCACATGCCATTTGTTAATCGAGTTCAATACTATCTTTTTATAAACTCCAAAATTATTACCACAGATGAAAATGTTCTCCTTACTCACTTGAAATATCTTCCTACATGCATATGCGGTAATGCCAATGGTTACGCTGTGGCATGGACAATAGTGAACAATGTTATGAAGTGTTAAAAATCTTACCAATGTATAATCAATGGTGGTAGGAAGCAATGGATTATCTTCCTCGATAGCTCTAAGACACTGTTGTAGGGCACGAAAATGTGGCGCACTTCGGAGGAACGCGAACTCTAGGAAAACAGAAAACACAATCTGGTAACAAATTAGACACAATTAGGACACGCACTCGCACGTTCAAATGTTCAAAATTCTGGCGTTCCCAGCTCGAGGGGGGAAAAGCGTAGGAAATTACCACGAAAAGCTCACAAAACTATGCCAGTGATTAGCTTTAGAATAATATTTCACTTAAATAGTAGAATAACGTAGGCCCTGCCCCGATGACTGCTTGTTGCATGCAAAATAGCAAAACTCTTTACATATACGTACTGTAATAGTAGTTCTTTATACGATTTTTCGTATTTGTAAACACGACTAAATTTCCAGATAAGGTGTGATTCAACAATGATTTCTGAATCCATTGATTAACGCTAGTAATGTTATCCTCCCCACTGTCCTTTTTACGACTGATCTCTATTAAACAGCTCAACAGATCAGTAACACCAAGCTTGTTGCGTCCTCGTTTCTATAAAATTAAAAGAAAAATGCCTGTAGATTATACTGTATTTTGTGGTGAGGTACCAAATCTTAAAATGAAGCTAGGCTAGGCGAGCGACACCACGGACGTCTGCCTCCCTAATGAGGTCCAGGGACGAAGAATAACATTGAGAGGCTTCCCAACAGGTTATATTATCTCACTGCAAAACTAGACTCTTTGTTTGACGCCATGCATGTTTGACGCTTTGTTTCACAACATGAATGCGTAAACACAATTTCGAACTAAGTTATCTATTGAAGGGAGTTATGCATGCATCAGTACCAGGATAATAGCGTAGAATATGATAGGCACAAATATGAGTCTATATGAATACGCCAAAAATAGGCCAAAGGACCAGTTGGAATTTTTTTTCAAAATCCTTACTATGGAAATAGTATTGATCCTAGCTGGAAATAGCATTTCAAAAATTTTTTCCAGGTAAGAATTTAGTATGATAGGCACAACAAAAAGGCACAGATATTAGGCCTTTTTGTTGCGTTGTTGGTGTTTGTATATGGAAATTTCGAGCGAAATCTAACCTAACCCGGAGCAGTTGCGAAAAATGCAACTATAGGCCCAGCTCTGGCAGGAATCGAACCTGCGGCCCTGCAGCTCCGGTGTAGCGCTCTGACAAGTGAGCTACAGAGTCCAGCTGTCAAGAGCTAACCACAATTTCATGTATATATATATACCATATAAGGGTGATGCCAGTGTTTGGTATAAGGGTAAATATACTAAATTTTGGGCATCTCGCTCCATGACTGAATGTTGTTGGTGTTTGTATATGGTAATTTCGAGCGAAAATTATATTTTACATATTTATATAATTTCCATCTACAAACACCATCAACATTCAGTCCTACCGAGCGACATGCCCAAAATTAAGAATATTTACCCTTTTTGTTGCGTTGCATTTTCTTTGTTTCTGAAAGCGAGATGGACCATATTTGTGGGTGTTGGCCGGGCAGAAATCATGCTTGGTCGGTCACAATTATATTGGAACTGACCGGACACAATGGCAAATATGTTGTATCTGCCTCAACTACGCCATAATTTAAAACCATACGAAAACATAAAGAGCACAGCGCATAGCATCGACGTATACAGAGCCACGTACACGACAGTTCGGGATGCTATTCAGTCTACGCCTTCATATACTTCGCGACCTTACATTTGCCTTCTCGACTAGCTCTTCGAAACCTCTCATCTTCCTTACCGCCTGCGCTAAGTTGCAACTTCTGTAAAGTGTCGGTGCATCCACGTTGTCTATCAACATGTGCCTCGTCCCCAGGCGCTGTTAGCTAACAAAATGACTAATTACGAAATACGAGTCACTATATTGAAAGGTTTACATGAAGTATTGCATTGCGTTTATGTGCGCGCAAAGGAAGATGGGATATGGACATCCTTCGTCGCAATGCAATACTTCATGTAAACCTTTCAATATAGTGACTCGTATTGAAGTTCTCGTATTGCGTAATTAGTCTTTTTATTAGCTAAAAGCGCCTGGGGACGAGGCAGTATCAACATGCTGTAGTCAATATTTTGGGTACTAATCAAATTAAAATCACATTGTGGAGTTCAGTATACACGAGCATAAGTAATGTAGCACGAACTTGATCTTAAGTACACTGTGTTGAACCATTTGAACTTTATTCAGCGAAAAATAAAGCAGAAATGATAGACTGTACTAACTTCGTTTTTGTTAGGTTTCAAAAATGGTACTCCATGTATTCCATTGTCACTCAAAATCAGTGTTTTGGATGAATTTTCAACCATGCAACTTTGCGATCGTGCGTATTATGTACACTGAGTATGTAGTTTCCGTTCATTGTAGATGAAATCTTTCAATAAGAATATCTTTTGCTACGACTGATTATACATGTATCTCCTTCTCAATTTATGAAACTCCATATTTTGGCAGCTTTACTGCATATTGATTTATAGAGTTGTCGGAACACGCCAATCAACCAGAATATTTTTAAATAAATAAAGAAATAAACCAGTCTAGGATATTATTGACTCTACCAACTACTAAGCCTAAGGGATGGTCATTCTGTACGTAATTCTGGGGAGAACACGTAATTTGTAACTACAAAATAACTGAGATGAAAACTGACTTTTCTCCTTGAAAAGGACCAGGGGTCGGATCGATAACTTTTTTGTGTGTCTGGGACCGCAAAAACTATTTGATAATGTGCCTGCAAAATATCTCCATAAAAATGTGAAATAATTATGTGACGAGCCAAAACTTGCTATAGTCGGCTGACTCGGCTCAGCCCTTTATAGTTTTATGTACTTTCTTCACCATCATTAACCAGGGCCGTAGCGAGCGGGCGGGTGTGTGTGTGTGTGTGTGCCACCTCCCCAATAAATTTACACCAGTCGGCAAATTGGTCGGAACCAAGAATGATATTCGGATTAGCAGTCAGTGGGACAGCGTAGGTGTGAGGAAAATCGTGCAATCAGAACATCGGATCAGATGTTTGATATATTACGCAATTTATAATATTTCATCAGAATATTTTGTTTACATTTTGCCATTTTGTCAAAAATATATGCCTCGTACACAGGCGTCTCCACTCTCCACAGCATTCTCTCTCTCTATCACCAATAGGCGAAGCGAGGCTGAACTAGGTCGGTTTACCACTATAGGCAAATTTCTTCGTGCGACGCGAAAAACAAATATCTGCACCGTGGATTAATAGGGAAAAACGCTCTTAACATTGAGAAGATTGCTAAGGGAGTCTGTTGAGAAAAAGCGTATAGTCTAAAATACTTACCAGTAAACATTCTCAAATTTGGAACAATATCTAATATGTACATTTGTCTTTTAAGATTTGAAAATCCTTCTTCTCGTGAGATAACTAAGCTAGTTGCTAAGCTAATTAATTCCTGGGTGTACTGGATACTTATGTACATAGGATATCTTATGTACAACGTTATTAATGCAAATTACCACGCCATATGACCCAAGGGACTTGCCATAAATTAACAGGTGGAGAGGGAAGGTAAAAAACAGGAGAGGGTCATAAGATTTTGAGGCCTTCAAAAGTCATGAAAAGATAGACAGAAAAGCTGGGAGGGTCACAAAAATTATGCCAATGTGATCATAAAGTCAAAGAGAAGTATGACAAGAATACAAAACAACAACCATGCATGAAGACAAAAGCACTGAACAAATTACTATTACTATACACATCCAGAATTAATGTGGCTATAACAGAGCTTTCAATGGGGGGCGCGCGATCGCGCGCGCACACGTGCCCAGACTCAATTGGGCGAGCGATTGATCGCGCGCGCGAATATCAGACATTGGAGCGACGCTAATGTTGTTGAAATATTCGTCTTATTTGTTTTGAGTTTCTCCGCGGAGCAAACCAATAGTCTTTAAGCAAATAAATTTCTAAAGCAATCAAAAACAATGTTTTGTAAAAACCTTTTCACTCTATGCAAATTACGTTGTCACTTAAAAGTGTTACAAAATCCGCGAGGTGTTATCAGATTACTTTCGAATTTCTCTTCGTGTGATCGGGCGTTTAGCGAATGGTGCTTTCAATCTGCGATAATTTTAGATGACAAGCAAAGGTAAAGGTAGCAAAGTAGAACTTTCTACTTTTTTGAGTTGGGGGAAGAAAGTATAATCTGTTACGCCAGGCGCCAAATTTTTATTTTTCACGTTGTTTACGTTGACACCTTAAGGCGTTTAACTTTAACTAGCCTGGCGCTGAACTAAATGCTGAACTAAATGAGCTTTTAACTATACCTTCAGACATTCGCTATTTTTTATAAGAAATAATCACTTATATTGAACACAATATTCACTTATATGTCCTTGGTATGAATTTAGTAGTAAACTTTAGAAAGAATTAACAGTACAATTGTTATATCATTTACTTTGTAGTCTTTGTTACGTGTACTTTGTTTCGTTACGTAATTCAAGTTTAAACACTGAAAAATACGCTTATTTGGGTGTGTATGTTTGTTTTTCTAAAGTTACTAAAAATAGCGCTGGGAAAAATGTAAAAACACCTTATTTATTGAATATTAAGATCGCGCGCGCAGCAAGAATTGCACGCGCGATCAAGCGCGCGCGCAAATTTTTGACCTTGAAAGCCCTGCTACAATGTCTCGAATGAAGATACTCTGACGTTTCCATGCTCTGTTTTGGTTGATCTAACAAAATTAAACTACTTAAATTTATTTTGTTGATGGTTATGATTTTTCTTCAGAACTCGTCTCAGAATGTGAGAAATGTTGTAAGTTTTCAAGACCCTAGAAATTCAAAAATTCCCGACCGGGGGATCATGCCCTTTGAACCCCCTAGCATTTTTGCTTGATTGATTAAGTAAGTATCCTAGTTAGTATCCCTGCCTATGCTGCTGCTTATTGTTCTCTTCTTTGAAACATTTTCATGCTACTGCTGTAAAACAACTATGGGATATTATATCTGCAGGGGGAGGGTCAGACAAGCTCCAGGTTAGGGTCACAAATTTTCCAACTCGTACATGGGGAGGGTCATATTATTTTCATCAATTTATTGTCCATTGAAAATGTCCACCTCCCCTCCTGTCCCCTGCTAATTTATGGCAAGTCCCTAAGGTCAAATTAAAATGTGTGTTGGAATATTGAGAAACATGGCAAATTATTTTATTATTACTTGGGGTTAAAAAAAACAATTAAAAGGGGTTAAAATCATCTGCTAGATGGACTTGTTCCACAATTGCTTTCACCCCTCCCTCAACCCTATCACAGACCATTTAATGTTTAGTTACTTTGTAATCAAGGATTCTGAGCTAACCTTCCCCTCCCCCATTCATGGAACATGTCTATGACTCTATGTACAAAATCCCTAAATGTACAGGCAGGGCAGGGCAGCAGCTAGCTTATAAATGCTGCACCTACTAATGTAAATCCTGGGTGAGGGGAGTGTGAGAGGGGAGTGTGGGTAAGGGGCAAGGATTTGCCTTGAAAACTCATCCCAGCCATTGTGAATTCTAACATCAATGTGATGCTGGGGATGGGAATATTTGAGGGGATATTGTTCCGAGGCTCTTTCTCCTTCTGGAATGGTTCCTTTGTCAGATTGTTGGTATAATATTATGTGGATTTAAACTGTCCCCATATAAAGTGTTTTTTGATAGATTTGATTGATCAATATTTGTCTAGTCACCCATACAGGAATTTTACTCAAATAATCTTTTGTCAAATCCCCACCTGTTGCCCGCACCCCTCACCCAGAATTTACATTGATAGGTGCATTGTTTTTAAAATATATAATTTTAATATACAGTATAGAAGGCTAAAGCTCCTTACCAAAATGAAAATTCACGAAATCACAGTAGTTTGAAACTGGGATTAGATGTAATAAAATTCAATATTCACATAAATAGAGAATATTACATGGTTGCGCGGAAATATGGAATTTATTTCGAGTGTTGAAGAGGAATATTAGCGACAGTGCAGCAATGGCGAACAAGTGAAGCAATATTCTCTTCAACACGAATTCAAGCACGTAACTCTTCTGTTTATTTATTTGTAAACAATTACAAACAAACGACAATTCATATAGAAAACTCAAACAAAAAACAACAAAGTAAGTACAAATAGTATAGGGTTTTTGATTGGCTTTGCAAAATGATATTTCACACGTAAAAATATCGTATTTTTTACGTGTGTTAAAATACGATTTTTCTCAGTGGCATAAAACTCTATATAACACTTATGTTTATATAATAAATATATTTATTCTACGAATGATTCAAACAATTATGTGATATTTTTGCTAAATGATTTTGCACTTCAATCTATTTTTATAGTATTATTATAAATTTATAATACTGTATACTCACCACAACAATACGAGATCCATGAATTAAAACTTGCTCGACATTGTCAGAAATTCTTGCCAGCCCTCCGTATGTAGACCATGTTACATGTGAACCACTGGCTAACAAACCATCGACGGTAGATTTTATTTTTGCAAGAATATCACATCTTTCTGCGGCATATCGTAGTTCACTTCCCTCGCCATTTTCGGCCATATTTTTATTGTTTTTATGAATTTTATCTAGGCCTCTAGGGCCCAGTCCTTCTTTAGACTTTTACCCTCTGCCAACCCTCTGCCCAGTTGCCAATGGAGATTAAAATAATCAAATTAGAACAAATATTATTTGACAAATTGAACTGAAACTCTCACAAGATTCTGCTTCATAACAAGATGAACGTGTAAAATATTATGAATAAGTGAGTGTCATTTTGGAGCTCTGGTATTTATACATATATGTGTTAATAGGGATGGGCGATACCAGCTCTTTTCAACTCGGTACGTCACGATACCAGTCCGATACTAAGCTTTTTTCAACTTCGACCAATATTGTGATTTATAGAACAACATTTTAATTGCAAAAATATTAATAATTGGATCAAGAACTAGTCTATATTTATCCATAATTATGTCTTCTGGTTTTATATAAATGTGAATCATCTAGGGATGGGCGATACCAGCTTTTTTAAACTCGATACGATACCAGTCCGATACAAAGCATTTTGGTTGATACCGATACCAAATCCAATACCGATACTTCAACCAATATTGTGATTAGAACATTTTAATTGCAAAAATATTAATAATTGAATCAAGAACTGGTCTATATTTATCCATAATTATGTCTTCTGGCTTATATAAATGTGATCACAAACCCCGAAAAGGCCAAAATGAAAGTGCAAGTTTATACAACTCTTAAACTTTTACATTACATTCTCTCTACAAACTAACTACATTTTACGACATTTTCATATTAAATACTGACCAAAAACATTGCAGGCTCAAGTGGTATAAAAAATTACCAATACGTTTTGTGAGTATCGAAAGTATCGATACTTTTTAAAGTATCACTGGTATTGATATTTGCCACTGGTATCACCCATCCCTAATCAGAGGCGCCGGAAGCAATTTAGGGCTGCGGGGGCAGAATTTTACAAAAGGGCACTTTCATTGAGATTTTAATTTGGTGTGTTAAATTAGATAAAAAAGTGAATGTATGATATTGCTATATGGCAGCAAAGGGCGCAGGGCTGTCCCCACTTGCCCCCGTAAGCAAAGGGCAGCGGGGGCAGCTGCCCCCGTGGTTCCGGCACCCCTGTCCCTAATATTTACTGGAATCTCTGTGCTCTAACTGATCTTAAGTATCCCAGGGCCTGTTTTTGTGGCCATCAGACATCTTATCTATTTATAATTTTAGGATGCATCAAATATAAATAGGTGGTGGTGGGATTGTATCCATGTATGTTATTTTAGCAGGTGAGTATATACTTAACATTTTAGCTTGTGCTCAGTGGGGAAGGGGGGTAGTGGTGGCAATGATATTGCTTATTAACTGTGTAACAAAGCTGTTAAAATTATTTTAGAACTGTAAAAGCCTTGCCGTGAGTTGATAGACTAAGCAATGATTTTTTCATATTTCATTTTCGGATTGACAAAGCTCACACTGGACTGTAATTGACCTTTTCGGCACTAAAGAACACGCGCAGGGCCACCTGACAAAAAATGTAAACAAACACCATGAGTTCGGACGTTTGTACAAGTTCGTATTATATGTTCGAACAACAGCTTGCACGCGATCACGCTATAAAGTTTTATAATAAAAGCACCGAGTCGGTGGCTTTAAGAAAGCAATTCCTCAATGACTACAGTATTTATAGTTATAGGAAGTTGAATGTAAACAAGATAAATAGACAAACTTATTACTGAAACGCTATATAAACACAGTAACTTATCTTTGTGGACTAAACGAATAATGTTCTCCATAATTCGCATTCCCAGTTTCATCCGGCGTTACAATGCGAGTCCACGACCAACACGCTGAGTTCAATAACTTTGGGAAGCTTGGTCAAATTTTCAACCATTACTAGTAAACATTTTCGGATCCTTTTCGACCGTCCACAATTTTCATTATTTTCGAGCTTTACTTATCCATTTCGTCGTTAATTATGGAAAAAAATCTTACAGGAAGACCAGGAAAATGTCTACAGAGAAAGTGGCAAATCCTTACGTATTGTTCGTCGAGATTTGACTTAAAATCACCGCTGATAATATGGCTTGTATTGACTTTGCAATGTCAGAGATAGAAAAATAACCCAGGGCAGTGTAGAGCATTATGTTGTCTTAGTAAGATATTGCTTGCAGATTAATGATCAATATATCCAGTTCGAGACAAGCAAACAACACGAACAGAAGCAAGCGTTTTTGAAAACCTTCGTTTTCGCCCGTCCACACTAATCCAAAACGCCTCCGTTTTCAAAGGTCTCCACTTTCAAAGCCGTTTTCGAAAAGCTTAGTTTTCATGGATGAAGGTATCCGTTTTCCATCGTATTAGTGTGGACGATCGATGAAAACGCATACAAAACGATGCGTTGGATATAGTTCGGTATCTATCTATAAATATTATATTAGGGCGGAAATTTACAAAATGGTTTATATTTGCCAGTTGATCAGATATCTTGTGCCGTTTTAGACTGGCCGGAAATCACTTGAAATGTTGGGTTCTGGCTTGGACAACTCGTCGCCGAAGTTCTCATCAAAGAACTGTATTCAATTTGTGTCCGAGTACCGGTGCTTTAAAAACAGTAGAGACCTGTTGGCTTGCCTGCGTTTGGCCTGATGTCCACGAGCGTGTTTCCCTGTGATTTTTTTATTTTGGGCGCATGCATGCAATACTAGTGATTTCTAGACACTGACACTGTGTCACATATAAAACTTTTTAACTTCGTCCTGTTATTTTACACACACCTAAGATTATATATACAAGCAGAAGTCCTGCAATGGGACGATTTAATATTTTAAGTATTTACACTAAAATAATATTATATGGTGTGTCAATCGTCACACTACCAGACCATTTAATAATGGCTAAAATGCCTCATCGTCACACAATGTTATAACAACCAACTGTCAGTTATTCTCAGACTACTGATATAGAGCTCAGTTTTGTTAATTCAGTCCAATGTGGACAATTTATCAATCCATGCACTAATCCAGGGGCATCCAGGGAATCTTGGTTTAGCCAATCTGATCCAGATCTTGTTGATGCCAATATATGCCGATAGCCATGCCTGCAATAAAATCTCTATGCAATCATATGGCCAATCATACTGAGGGGCCAGCCCCCAGCCCCATGTTGGCCCCAGTAAGCTATTTTGCCCCAGTGAAGGTCCCTTTTGTCCAAAATATAACCAAAAAGGGGAAAAAACTGAGTTTTATTCTCACAACAAAACCTGGCTACATTTAGATGGGATATATCAAAAATTGTCTCTGAAAATGCAGGAAATCAAGCCACAGAGACTCAAGAATACAAAAATTTTCAGAGGGAGGACCCCCAGACCCCCTTTCAGCATCCCACACCTGTAATACACCACCTACTTGTTACGTCCCCTTTCGATGATGGCCCTCCAACTAACGATTTCTTAAAAGAGGCCCTGACATACTAAATACATTAGGCCGCTATGTGATAATACCTACATTACAATTATAAGTTTCTAGAGCAAAGATTACAACAATTGTGCAGCAATAAATATTGCATCTATTAGAGTATTATGTTGTCTGAAGAGAAAAGCTTTTTCGACGGCTCGGCCAAATTTGAATCGAAATGCATTGCAAAAATTCCTTTAAAAAATCCTTTAAAAACATTCCCTTGGAATTCCTTAGATTGCTTCAAGGGATATGGCAATACAAATTTAGTTTATCTCATTTGAAAGAACTTCTAAAATCATATATAAGTCCGCCATCGTGGATTATTATAACGGTGGTTTTAGTGACGTCACAAGTAGGGTTAACCATAAAGAACTACTCCTATATATAGGTGACCAAAAGCAATTAATAGATGTTTAAAAACCTGTCAGTCAATTTCGTATTTGAAATATTTACCGAAGTATAATTTTGGGCTCATAATGACCATTGGCTTTCTGGGTAAAATACTTGCGTGACCCTGCTTGTGACGTAACATGCGTATCCACAAAAATCCAAGATGGCGAACAGTTCGTTGATTTATGATTATTTCTGACAAAATATTTCAAGAACTAAGAAAGATACGAAAAATCGGTAAAGGAGATTTTTATATAATTTTAAAAGTTCTTTCAAATGAGACAAACTAAATATATTTTGCCATATCCCTTTCATACAATTTTGCAAAATTCCTTGTTTCAAGGAAATTTCCGTAAGATTAGCAACACACTGATGTGGCAAAAAAAGCAATCTATTCAGATTTTGACATTTCATTTTACAAGTTTCATATCATACTCAAAACTAAGTCTATAAAGTTATGAAAGTTTTCTAACTAAAACTAAAAGATAAAAAACATACATACATCAACTGTTGTCAAATTTGTCTTAACCTGCATGCAGTAATGTTTCGTAATCATTTGTTTAGATTTATTAACATATACATTTGTTTAGATTTATTAACATATTAACATATACAATTAAATATTTAAAGTAATCACGCCATAAACCTTACAAGCCTCCTGACATTTCGAATTAAGACTGATGTGCAAAGCTTTAAACCGAATACCAACTTTATAACAATAGAAAAAATAACAATAATCATAATGATTGACAATGGAGCGACGATAAGAATATTTTCCATCACATTCAACACAGTCGGCAAACTTTTTGAAATAGAAGAATAATCTTCACCATAATAAAGAGCTTTTATTAAATACAGACCACACAGAACGACGTGTGTACTGAGAGAAAAAGATTCCAGTACATTGTCACGTTTTGTCTGAAAAGGATTCACAAACATATGGAAGATTAGAATGGCAACACACAGTGTTAAAGCTAGGAACAATCTCAACTGAATGTCATAGACAAAAGTCAACACAATAATCAATACCAATCTACGAAATATAAGGAAACCTTCCCAAGGAATATGTGAAGAAGGAAAACACATAAAAGCTTGGTGAGGTCTGAACGGACCCAACAAAACACTGAGAATGGCTGATTCACTTTTCTTAGAGGTGGTTTCGTTGCTATCACTTGTATCAGTGCTGTAGGCAGAGGTAATCTCTTCACTATTACGGCTTCGTGTATCGTCATTACCTTGTTCATGTCTTACAGCATCATTATCTTGTTCGATTGTGTTATACGTTCCGTGATTTCCCCAACGAGGGTCTTTAAGCAACATGTGTATCCAAAAACAACAAAATGGCAGAGGGAAGATACAAGCTGCACAAAAATGTTTAACACCAATTCGATCAAACTTTAAAAGATACGAGCCGAGAACAGGAACAAAACAAAATGGAAGTATGGAAGAAATCATGTAAGCAAGAAGAAAATATTGAAATGTTTCGTAACATTTTATATTACCATCAAGAAATAAAACATGGCTGTCGCCAACTGGTACACAGTGAAGCAGGGACAGACAAAGTTGAGCTGAAGAACAGTACATTAATAAAGAAATGTATGTAAAGGCAGAAGCAACTCGGTGAGAAAAGGACGCTTTTGTAGCGCTACTTACTTGATCGAACCTTGTTATTGTAATATATTGCAAGTCTGTCCTTCCGTCACTACCACGTTTTAATCTTCTTAAGATCAGAAACAACTTGCTTACCAAATAGAGAAGAAAAAGAAGACCAAGAAGGAAATGCCCTCCTGAATGTAGTACAACTGCTTTCGGAACAGCACGAAGGTTTTTTAAAGGACAATGAAACGAAGGAATATTAATTAGAACCATACCCATTACCCTTGAGATAACACTTTCAAGATAATGAATGAACTGACCCTTTTTAGGATAACCAACAGAGCTTCTTAGCAAATTACAAACTTGATAATAATAGAAGAATATCTTAATCATCCCATTGGGTGAAGAGAACGACAGGCGCTTACTGAATAAACTTGTTCGTAGAAAACTCGCACTTTCTTTATAGTAGAGAAAGAATAGGAGATAAAGAACAAGCATTGCAATTGTGCCAAGAATAAAGAGATAATCTGAGGCGCATTCATTGTTTGAAATACATTCTGTGGTGAACAAACTTTCTGACGTTCCTTCTGGACATTGACCACAAAGTGTACCAGATCTGTTTCCATGACAACTATCATAGGACACGCATTCTTTAGAATCACAGCAGTACCCTGGTGGACATGAAACAAAGTCGACTTTCATTTTTGTTTTGTAACCCCAAAAGTTAGGTTTGGCTGTCACCACACCTCCGTCACAGTGCCCACCTCGTGGACATTGCTGACATTGAATGTGATTGCTTTTATTAAAAATAAACTTGCCTCTTTCTAGTGTGTAAGTTTTCGTTGGACACTGCTCGCATTGAACATTAATGTAGTAACAAATGTATCCAGACTTTATAACCACACACTGTCGCTGCGGGTTCAATTTGTAGCCTTGCGGGCATAAGATCTCAAAGTTCTTCTTAATAATCATTCCAGCGCCCGTGGAGGTGGGTATTCGAATAAACACTGATGAATGTCCCTCTTTCAAGGCGACTAAATTAAACGTATTTTTGGCTACAAAATAGAGCGGCTGGTTTCCTGACGCAAACAACTGATTCGACTGTACTTTAGTCTGCCGATTTTCAAAACAAGAATTAAAAAATGTAACTCTCGTCTTTTCAGAAATTGTCACAACGCCTGTGTAGGGATTTTGACCAGCCTTGTTGTCAAGGAAACGACATGACGATACTCGGCTTTTTCCAGATGCGAAGTAAATTGCTGCTGCACCATTCGGTTTCAATTGTTCATAAATATTATCAATGAACGTATCATTCTCAATATATGCTGTTAGCTTCGCTGGAGAATTTCTTTCATAATAGGGAGCGAGGATACGAAGACGAAGCGCTGCCGAATTATTTCTGAAAATACTGTCACGTATCATAACTTCTACTTCAGTGTAGTCGAAATAAACTACGGTTAGTTGAAGTGTAGCCCAGTTGTTGTAGTTATTTTCAATTAATAGATTGCTTAGAAATATAAATGTTATATTACGAATTTTTGAGTTACGGTCGTAGATGTGTAATGTAGAAATCTGATCTTTGGATCTGCAAATCGCAACATGATTTTTAAACTGTGACTCGATAATTGTGACATTAAATGTAGCTGCAAGCGGCTTTATCGCGACCATATCGACACAATTTGGAGTGTTTTGATAATCAAATAGCGTATTTCGAAAGAAAATCTCGGTTTTTTGCCCGAGTGACGGCTTGTTACCAATGTTTGTGAAGAACACAGGACTTAATATGAAGGTACTAGAGTTGATATGCACAGTGATATTAGGACACCGCAGATAAACTCCCCAATCTAAATTATACTCAAAACTTGAGTTGGTTATCAGAATGAAGCAGTCAGTCGAATGTTTGGTGTATATTCCATGATCGTTATTCCTGACCAGCGCATTCTGAAATACTAATTCCGACCTGGCTCCTACTTCAAGCTCAGCTACAATATTTGAACTTGATAAGACCAAGTTGACGAATTTGATTCGCGTTATATATAAACTTGGGCTCGTTATCCTAAAAAGTTTGCAAGTTTTCTTACATTGAATTTCAGCTTTTCCATTGATACCATGAAATGAAACAGACTTTCTAAGCGCGATAGAGCATGTTGATTGCGTCACATTCTCGCATTCCATATACGGTCTTCCTTGTGCATAATCAATGTAAATTTGATCTCCATCATTAGACATCTTCACCGCATGTCGAACAGTACAACATGGCATGGTCCAGTTACCACAATTATTGAGATCATCTCCATGGTGGCTGACAAAGAACGAATTGGTCATGACATTTTGAATACCTAGAATTTTTTATTCATAAAAATGGATGAGTAAGCCTCAGTATGGGCGCATTCCGTTTCACTAAATGAAAATGTGTTCAAACATGAACGTAATTAGGTATAACATTCTGAAACATATTGAGGTACACAAGTACACAAACCAAAACAGTGGGTTGAATTTTAACCCAGGATTAGGACTAATTGAGCTTTGAACAACCGGTCTCTGGAATATTGAATAAAATGGATATTCTAAATTACCGTTCAAATAGGATTACCTATTCATAAATATAGATTATCTCATTGAAAATTACTCACCAAGACATAAGATCAATATAGCAGCCATATATAAAAAATTTCGGGTTGATTGCATCTTTTACTTGTAGATACTGCAGTGGTCGTAATCTCTTACTTTATGTCCTTGGTTAAATAAGTTAGATGCATACACTTTCTTGAGTAGGCGACATGCTGTCTTGGCACAGATATTAAATCACTTCAAAAATAATCCATTCTCGTGAATTTAAGCACATGTCATGAGCTATAATTTACTATATCCAACTATACAAATACCTTAATCCATTAAACTGATTATCCGAAGAGAGAGAATGCATTAATTTAGTGAAATATTACCTAACTGAAGAACTGAAACTTGAAATTATTCCTACTAGGAAGAGACATACGCGTAAGGTGTTTGAAGTACAAGTAATACCCATCCAGTTCCATTTTCACACATTTGGTATACATTAGAGTACTGACCTTTTTCAGTATACATTCGGGTCGAATAGTGACCGTTGGTGCAGTTTAGTAGTTCTTTACTACCACCAAATTATCATCAGAAAAGTTCCTGTGAAGATAAAACTTATGTGGTGAATTATGACTTTAACGATTTCCAGTTTGTTAACGATTTCCAATCCCCATAAAATCCACCACCCCTAAACTGGCGGCCTAACGAACGTAACAACCCCACCCCAGGGTGGACGTACCACAAGTTGCTCGCTAGGTTAGAATTTGGAGTATATAGAAACTGCGCGTGGCGGCGGTCTTGATTATCGGCACCAAATGTACTGCGTTAGGAATACGCCTACAGCGACTTCGTAATCCGGAAACTGGGCGTTACTTTCAAAATTCTACGGTACAAGAGATACTGACGTAATGCATTAAATCAATCTGTAGGAAGAAGAGAAAAAACACTTGATCACATTGGAAATGCACCTTGTTGATAGGAATATATGTGTCTTGACTGAGTAATTGTAAGCTAATTTTCTATCTATTTTACTTTTAAGGTATGTAGAAATTCAAAATTGGCATCCCACATGCATGTAAATATTACCAGCCGTCATGCCTGCTGTCCAAAAGAAAACGAAAGCAGGAAAAAAAGGTTCAAAGAAATCTGACAAGAAAGGATTAAAAGGACTTCAAACTATCAGTGCGTTGTTAAAAAGTCTCAGATTACAATATGATGTAAAGTGTAAAGATGAACAAAGTTTTCCTTTGCCTGCTGTGAAAAATTCAATCAAGGAATATGAAGAGAAATGTGAATTTTTAGTAAAGGTAAGATTGTATATTTGTATTGGGATTTACTTATCAATAAATCCGCTTTGGTCACTTGGTTTCTAGCCTAGTCTTACTGCGTTTATCGTAGAACATTCATTTTATTATACCTTCACACACAACTGACCAATCATAAATCCTTAATAGGGTTACGTGCCTGTGCGATGTTTTACGATGTCGGACAGGTGCCTATTGTAGCTTACTTATAGCCGCTCTTTTCGTTGTTTATCCCGCCTTTTTATATGTTAATTTTGTAAATTTTAAACACAAAATATACGGTATGGCGAAGTAAAGTAAAGAAAAGGATTTGGAATATTAAAATCGTGGAGGACATTAATGCAATTACTATAGCGATATTTTTCTACTATAGTTTGTTTTATACCCTGGTCCATGCGAGGATTGCCCAGTGAAAGTCTCACCGTTATTATCAGCTCTACGTAGTACAAGATATGTCTATATCAAAGAACTGTATATTTGGGATCTGCCAATGAAACATGAAGATGTCGCCACTTTGGTACGTCAATCCTTGTGCTTTACCATTTTCTACTATCATAATCATTGCTTTGAGAATATCTGCGGCGGAAGATGGAACATTTCCAGTATAAAATGCTGGTTACGTACTTTTAATGAAACATATTTTCATTTAAAGGCTTTGTTTTTGGAGAGAGGAATCTATCGTGTGCAGTACCTGGAGTTAATGAGTTGCTCAATTGAAAGTTATGCTGTACAAAGGCTGGGAAGGTATAAGACCAGTATAATGAACAATTTTATAATGTCGCTTCTAGACCCAAGATGAGAATTCGCATAATCCTCCCTTATCAGAATGTGCCCCAATGTAGATTTTAGCATATAAATATTTAGGAACTATGATCGCGCACTATAAGACAATTCCGTTTGCTATACCGAACGCATGCATGCATCCACTATCGCTTGGCCGAGGCGAATTCGGAGCGGAATGAATGTGAAACAACAGTTTTCTGACCGGTCTGAATTTTGGAACAACGCTAATAATATACCACTGCAGACAAGAATTGTGGATTGCATTTTCGTAATATACGCCAAAAAAATTATTAAATTATTATTAGTATTATTAAACATTATTATTATTATTATTATTATTATTAGTAGTTGTAGTAAATAATTTCTTAGCCGGTCTCATATTTCGCCCCGCCCTTATTTCTTCGTCCCGGTCTCATGCCTAGTGAGTAAATCATTTTGTAGATCTGGCTCTTGTGTATGACTTATCTCATTCTACGTTTTATTAAAATTGCCATTTATTTTGTGTAGATCGTTTCTGTTAAACTGTATAACTGCACTTCTGCTTGATTATAATCAGTGAGTAGTATTTCTATGTTTTGCATGTTATAAACGAATTACAATTACTCATTATATTATTGCATGTTTACAGTTATGGATGCCCAGTTGCTTTCTGTCACATATGTTGATATAGTTGAGAGATTATCATAAATGAAAGGGATGACCTAGTTTTAACTTCTAGCCACGCATCTCCATGTTAGCGCGGAATAGTCCTCGACATGAATCCGTCATTTGTCTTATGTCAAAAATCCGTCATTGTCATCCGTCATCGTCATTGTCTTATCCACTGACCTATACTATAGGTCAGTGGTCTTATCCGTCATTGTCAATCGCGCATCTAATCTACAGGGTGTCCCGAAAAAAAGTATACCTTTTGAAATTTTCCTATTGTAATAATTTGAATGCCTGAGCATTATGCTGAACCCACGGAAGCGTAAAATACAGGGTGTATTGAGACCTTAATAAATAAGTCTATTCTTGTTAAGTACAATATTTTCTACTCCTGGGAATTTAAAATAGCTTCTATACTTTTTTACGCACCCGTGGGTTCAGCATATAGTAATAAGGCATTCAAATTCAAACACAGGCTTCATTTCAAAAGGTATACTTTTTCGGGACACCCTGTATAGCTTTGGCGTGAAAACCAAAGGGGGGGGGGGGGTGCGTGGGCGTTAAGCCTAATACCATAGAATAGGAAATGACTAGAAGGGCCACTTGAGGCCGAACCTTTGAAGTTTTTGACGCTGCGCATGTCGCATTACGCATGTTCATTACCATTATTCTAGCCAGTCAATTGCATTTTCTGACCAATAAACACGCTGAACTGGCTGGTCCGCCATTATTCTGGCCAGATAACTGCATAAAAATAGGATGTCACGTTGCACTGCTGAGTGGCCTTTCTGGTCATTTCCTATTCTGTGCTAATACTCCCACAAACAAACTGCAATCTTTAATTTAAATATAGTAAAATAGGTAAAAGTAAACGGCATTTTTCGCCAGAATATGCGTTTTATCCAACTTTTTTTGTTTCACCATACAAAGGATAACACAAAGTAACAATTTTATGTGCAGAGTTTGCCAGATTTTTTATAATGCATTTGTTAGCGCACGGAGTATAAATGTGCCATTGCAGTGTATATATTAATAAATATAGACGTGGTTTGTAAGGCGGCTTCAAACTGAATCGATGTTATAATAATCATGATGTTCTTTTACTCTATCATGATATAGGTTTGGTGATGAAGGATGTGAAGGATTGTGTCGAGGCTTGAAAAATAACAAAACTTTACTAAGGTTAAGCTTGAACTATTGTAACCTTGGTCCAGCATCTGGTCGGATTCTGGGAGACTTGTTAACAGAAACGTCTGTATGGTGAGTAGAGACTGCTGTGTGGTGAGTTTTGTTGCGGTAAAAATATTATTCCTAGATTTGGGGCTTTGCGTCCTCTTGTTTACTCTATAGTGAACGGGAGGATCGGCGTTCTTTTAAACAAGGCCTTAATTTTGGCGAAAAATCTGGAGCTTTTCTAATAATGGAGATACTTTGTCTGCATGTGAGTACGAGGTGGTCATGTTCCCATAAAGGCCATAATCAAAGACACTACGTTCCAATGTGTCGCTAAGGCGTTATACTCTCTCTTATATATACTGATTTGCTACAGAGAACATTTTAAGCCCTAGAATAATTATAGTTATATATGTGCATGGGGAAGCAATCAGATAATCCCACAGCTACTACCTGCAGGATCTACCATGACTGTCCAACCACATGCATACTTGTCCTTCTGTTGCACGTGTTTTCATTTTCCCACTCTACTCAATTTTTACAGTGATATTTATCTTGATGGGAACCACCTAGAATGTGAAGGTGTTATTGAAATGATCAAATTACTGGCTGACAAAGCAGAAATGGAGGCAATTGAACGAGCGGAGAAAAAGGAACTTGGGAATGTTGATCCTGTTAATAATCCCGTGTCTGAAGTATCACAAATGTCCGCAACTAGTACAGCTGTTAATGGAGATAAACCACCAGAAATTACTGAGAGCTCAAGGTATACCGGTCCCTTAATTATAAAATATATTATCCAGGCCAGTAGCAATAAAGTCCCATCAGTCTGTTACAACCTGGGAACGAGGTTGAGTTTGTTACTGCTGGTGAAGAGTTATATATTTAAGTAACAAATGTATTTAGTAAACTCGACACCATGAGACCATTAGAAGAATTACGCATCAATGAAAGTGTCTATAATGCCTTGTCTTGTTAAAAATTGCCGCTCCAAAATGCACATAATTATAACCTCACATTACCTTTTATTGTATACCATGATCTTTTTAAACTAAATAGAATCTACATATTGGTACAGTATAACTCAACGATTATTGAAATATTGTTGATATGGATCATGTTTCTCTACGAGTAATGATTCAGGCGGTAAACACAGTTAGTCTATAATTAGGACCTGTAATGAATTTGTATGCATTTCATTTAGAACAGATAATCTCAACTGTGGCATATGTGCCAAAACCCGTATCCGGGGCGAAATGCCTGAAATTGACCACGCCCAGAAACGGCACTATTGACATAGCTCTATCTCCTGAACCATGAAAGCTACAGACTTTCTGAAGTGTTTAGAGTGGTCACTTTTAGGGGTGGTCATTGGAGAGTGAAATGTGTCTAGGTATAATACTTTACAAGAAAATGACTATGCACCATCCCAGGTCAACTGCTAATTATACATCACATAACTTCGTACACCTTAGAAAGGCTATATTTTCTAAATATTTTTGTCATAGGATAAAAAACTATACGTATTTCAATATAATACTAAAATATTTCATGAGGGTTGATATTGTTTAGTTTCAGCCATACTTTGCAGTTTTATTTGCTTTTTATCACCGAGCCTCGCAAATATTATCCACAAATTGTACTTGAACATAATGATAGTTGACAAAAGAATAATCCAACCAAGTTTCGTCAGATTTTGAAGTAGTCATGTATAAGGTTTTGCACAATATGGCACCGATTAAACTAAATGATATTTTTAATATGTCAAATACAGTCCACCATCATAATTTACGAGGATCAGATTCTACTCTCTTCCTTCCGCGTCCGAAAACTGAATATCTTAAAAAAAGTGTTAGTTTTAGAGGACCAAAAATATGGAATTCTTTGTCTGAACAAGCTAGAAATAGCGAATCTTTGTCCATATTTAATAGCAACATCTCTAATGCCAATGCCAGCCTGATTAATAAATAATTGATAATTATACTTATATTAAAGTAATATAATTGATTTTGTATATAGTTTGTGTGTACTTTTTTTTTTTATTCATTTGTAAATATTTGTAGAAAAATCACGTCCCACTTGGAAATCAATCAATTAGTTGAAGTGGCTAACGTGTTAAAATAAAGTTTTACCTACCTACCTACCTACCTAGTCAGTGCAGTGTGTTTATCTTCGATATTTATATAGAATAGAATCGATGTTTTGCTCAATTATCGCTCCGGTGCAATGTCTCGCCGCTTCTTTTCTCGATTTATCACATTTTTTCGTCTTCAAACGTATTTAGATTACAGTATCCAAAAATACTTGATTGTAGAAAAGTTCCAATCGAAAAATTGAATATAAAACTCCAAATATCTTGGAATAAACCACCCCAAGAGTTTTTTAAACATGAATACAAAATATAATGTTCAAAGCAATTTGAAAATCACGCGCAATCTTCACGAAAACACCGCGTGGGCTAGATAACAGGGGGGGAGTGAAATATTCTCAAGAATAGTTGAAACTATAGTTGGATTTGATAAACGATTTTGTAAGTTCCTGCGTAATATTGTATTTTCTGGTTTTCTTAAGCTAAACAGAAGCCAGAAACTTACAAAATCTTTTTGAACCAAAATTCAAAGGTTTTCTATGCTTCAAATTATAGTTTCAACTTTCAACTTTATATAGGTTAAAAACCTCTTGGGGTGGTTTGTTCCAAGATATTTGGAGTTTTATATTCAATTTTTCGATTATATCTTTAGATCTGGCTATAGACATTTCCAATTTATATTAGGTAGATTTAGGTATTAATCTTTAATCAAGTATATTATAATTGTATATATTTTGGTCATACAAATGTAATTTGTAAGTATAATTAGCCCTAGCTAAACTGGCCTATTTTGTAAATACTTAACCTTCTTTAAATAAAGTTAAATAATAATAATAATAATAATTTAGACGAAAAAATGTGATAAATCGAGAAGAGAAGCGGCGAGACATTGCACCGGAGCGATAATTGAGCAAAACATCGATTACAAATATCGAAGATAAACACACTGCACTACTTCAAAACCTGACGAAACTTGGTTGGATTATTCTTTAGTCAACTATCATTATGTTCAAGTACAACTTGTGTGTATTAACTGTATTAAAGCTCAACTAAACAATATCAACCCTCATGAAATCTTTTAGTATTATATTGAAATAAGTATAGTTTTTTATCCTATGACAAAAAGATTTAGGAAATAAGAAAATATAGCCTTTCTAAGGTGTATGAAGTTATGAATGTATAATTAGCAGTTGACCTGGGATGGTGCATAGTCATTTTCTTAATTCAACCTCATTACAAACTCATTACAGGTCCTAGACTAAGTTGAAGTATAAAGTTATTAGAGACCTTTAGCATTGCGTTTTTCGTAAAAAACCGCAAACCGCAAAATATCACGTGACCCTGGTCACAGCCCTGGTCTTGCGGTCGCGTTTGGCGTTTGACGTTGACGTTTCAACCGCAAGAAGGTGTTCTAGCGGTAAGTGAAATACGGCAACGTTTTAACACTATTTAAAGTTTACAAACACACGTTTAACTACTAAAGCAAAGTTCTTTGGCCTCTTTTCTTGATACATGGCAATTTTTATCCTGAGATTATAACTTTTACAAGAGTTATGGCGATTATTACCGCACAAGTGAGAATAGCCATGCGGAAGTAAACAAAACATGGCGGACTCATTACGCGGTAAGCAGGAATGAAACGTCAAGCTAAATGCACCAAATTGCCCAAACGTCTAACGGCAAACCGCTAACCAGAAACCGCGGTTTGTGGTTCGCGGTCTGAAAAATTTATGCTATGCTAAAGGTCTCTATTAACAGAGTAAGTAAATGATAAGTCTGGGTTAAATTAGATTAAGGGAGTGAATGTATTTCTATTTTCATTCGGTGTTAATTATTTATAGTAAGGCAGACAAATCTGGCAAAGGTCGTGGGAAGAAAAAAGGCAAGAAAAAGAAAAAATCTGCCAAGAAGAAAGTGAAACTGCCGCCCAGAGTTGGGCCATGGGTGGAAAAAATTCACATTGCAAATAATGGCATTGATGCACATGGGCTGGATCTAACTTAGCTCCTGTCATGTGTATGAGATTATTGAGAAAGTGAGTAGTTCTGAGTGAAAATTTCACAGTGTTTTTAACAAGTTGTGCTTGGATTGATGTTCTCTATTTTTCCAAGGACATTGTTTACAGACCACCTAAGTCTAAGATCCTTTCTTTGATTATATATTTAATATTTATAGATTATATTTAATATGATATTATTTTATTATTTTGATTAGATTGATAACACATTCAGATTGCCTCAAGGAAATTGACTTGGAGCATAACTTGATAGGTGATTTAGGAGGACGCGAACTTTTAGAAGCTCTGATGGATCGCAAGGAAGGTGAGAAGCAGGGCGCTTATATATATCACTCGATGTTTCATTTTGATGCTTTAGTTTATTTGATATTTCTCTTCAATTTGATCCCCACATTTGCTGTGATTGTATAATACAATTGCTTAGGCCTTGCATGGACTAGCAAACCAAACCTGGGTTCCATTCTTACCTTCGTTTCGAGGAATTTCTTATGACATATATTTCAGTCAGAAATGCTTTCGCGATTAATATACCAAACATTATGAGTTACTAATACAAAACGTTCAGTGAAATACACGACATCCATTCAATCGTTTATATATCCCTGGACCCCCAGGGTAAAAAATATTATTGAGTTATTAAGACTGAATTTTTTTTATCCAATCCAAGTACATGGCGAAGATCCAATATACGAGAATATCAAGGAAGGCTGTTAATATACAAAACCCACATCTAGTTCTTAACTTTACACTGTATACAATACTGGTCAGCAGTTTGAATGTCTAGTGTGCCAATATTTTTGACCAGGATTGTAGGCGAGTCTTGACCAAAATTTTAGTATTTTAATATATTTATGTTTTAATAAGTCTTTCAAGTTTTAAAAGGAACGGTTTTACTAAATTCATGCTTTTGTAGCAAAGTTAAATTCTATAAAACTCCGAACAAGTCATCGGATGAATTCAACAACATTTGCAAACTTAGTCAAACTTGGAGCAGGAATGAAGAAGAAAGGGAAGAAAAGAGGAAAACCTGGAAAGGTAAGATAATCTTTAGTATACGGATAAGATTATTTTATGCATGTCAACCTTCTGTATAAAGTTATTTAAGGAAAACTGTATTTTGTTACTGACGACAAGCCTAACAAATCAAATGATTTTTCTGGTAGACAAATAAGCATAAACATTTGTTGCTATCATGGTAGTGTACTCCTCTTCATGCCAGCAAGTGCTGTGCATTTTTAGCCTGAATTGCAGACGCTGGCTAGTGCATGATCTTCTGAAGTTCAGGCTGTGCATGCATGTATTCCGGCCCTATCGTTCATATACTGTTTAAAAATTGTTTTTCAGAAACGCATTTAAAGCCAATGGAAAACAAAGTAGCCTGGTGAAAATCTATGGATAAAAAAGCTCGATAGAAAACGTAAAACGATCTGCTTGCATGTGTACGTGCTTGTGCATTTCTGCATGAAGGATGTTAGTTTTTCAGTCGTGGAGCTTTCTGATGCATTCGAACATGACGACTGCGAGTTCTTTCTTCTCGGCAAAGTAAATGGAAAGGTGGATATTGTGAAAGATATTGTTGAGTGGAAAAATTTTAAATCAAGAAAGTGGGAAATGTATGAAGGAAGCGCGTCCATCACAGGGCATGATATATCGTGACATGGACATTGACATATATATGCAGTGAATAAGCAACATTATGCCATTACTGAAGTTGATGAAAGTACAGTACGTAGCCGTCATGGATTTATGATTGTGGAAGTTTTTCTGAAAAAGTACATTACGGCTGCTGGAGCTTTAATGTGGCATAAGATTGGGCAGTGCACTTTTGTGTCTTTAACATATCATGAATGCAACTGCAATTACTTGATAATAGCCACTTGTCTGACAAATAACATTAACAATTTGACCAGCTGTTGGATTGATTACTGAAGAAAATTTTCATCATGAAATATTAATGAGCATCCTGAGATTTTTATAAAACCTTAATGTCAGTGCATTACTGCATTTGTGTTGTACTGTAACACTGCCAGAAAGACAATATGGTGCACCTGCATGTGTTTGTACTTGGGATTTTTTCTGACTGTAAAATACCTACGGCTACGATGTATACATTTAACTACTATTAACTAGTCAATGTCCTTTTATCTGGTCAGATACCTTGATTGAAAAACGAAGACGATTTATTGAGTGTTTACTGTTTGATTATGATGCACATTGCACAGACGAAAAGTGCTCTTATATAACAAGTAAAAATACAAAAGAAAAACATTTTGGAAATGTCCATTTAATTTGTAGCTTCTCCCAGATAGCAGTACAAACGCACCAAACTAGAAACAGTCATTTAAATATGAATGGATGCAAAGCGCAAGTGATTTTGGAATTTATTAATTAATAATCCTATACTATATGCATTTAAAAACACAATCAGTATGTATTCAATCGCCTCATATTTTACAAAATAAACTTTTGAACAAAATTAAATATTTCATTCTCTTGTTGGTTTAGCTAGGCATATTAAAGTTCTTCATATGAGGTTGTCGTCGAAACATTAGCACTGACACGATTTCTTGCAAAACCTTGCCATAAATTTCTCGTATAAGACATGACGACAAAATCCAGCTTCAAACCACTTTACACACGATTTATGTTCGTCTTCCACGCTGCAAGCAGCTAAAAAAATAATTGGCGGTCTATATAAGCACGTTTCATAAGTTTAAATATACCCGTTTCAATATCACCCAGATCAATATCCGACTGAAAACATGGAAAACAGCGAAATTCTAAAACTGCAAAATACCTATAACATTTCTATCATATGGAGAATTTGTTTCAATATACATGTAATGGTTTTCGCTCACTCTATTGTTTATATAAATCATAATTATAAACCCTAAATTTGGTGTTAACGAGAGAACATGTTTCGTCAATGCGAGAGGTTGGTGGAGAAAAGGAGAGTGCTCCCACTGGGAGATTCTTGGAGCAGAAAAGATTGTCTATACTATACTATACTATACCATTGCATACCATACCATATCATACCATACCATACCATACCATACCATACCATACCATACAATACTATAGTATGTAACTATATATCAAAGGTGCATGTATTAAGCAAATTTACCTTTGCATGTTTTACAACAGTTTTTAGTCATGTAGTTGTAATACATGTTTCCAGGTCTACAAAATCCAGCCTCTTGCCAGCCTCTGCATGATTTTGATTGGTCACTGCAAGCGACTGCAAAGAAAGAAAGAAAGAAATGCTTTCAAGTTGACACGTAATACTGCATGTAATACAGTGTATATACTAGGCGATGTTGTCTCGAATGAAGAATCGAAGTTTTACACAGCACGACAGAACTTTTGTTCACGCGATGGATATACGTCATACGTTTTTGCAACCTCTTTGTGATGCAATGTCACAATTGTCATTACCCACCCTCGAAGATTACGTGACTCTAACTCCAAACCCCTTCCACCACAAAGTAAATCATCAGTAACCCGAGAGTGCGTGCAGGAGAAACTTATATTTCTTTTTTATCTAATTAGAAGACAGTACATTAGTTTCACAAATTTCCCATTCAGGAGCTCGTTCCTTCCTGGGGCTTTTCAGTGACCGATTACTGTACATCAAGTATCTCGCTTATACCTATATTACGTACTTTAATAGCCTACATTATATATTTTTACAACAATTGTGATATTACTTTCCTAATTTGTATATCCTAACCCACGTTTCCTTGTGGGAGGAAACCGGAGTGGGGGAGGGGGGCATTTTCTTAAAAGGGACCTTCGTGACCAAAATCATTTGTTTACTGTTTTTGAAGCACGTATTTTCGTGTTATTTTGGACTACGTAAGAAAATAGATGAGTTGCACGGATCTGCCGTATTTAATGCTGTGTGCGGGAGCGAGACAGCCCTAGCAAGAGGGCTGATTTTTCTCGTATAAAAAGAGGTGAAAGCCGCCCTACTGGCAGGCCGCTTAGAGACGTTTGGGGGACCGAGGCAAATTGTAACTTTGGGGTCCTAGTCAAAGATCTTTGGAGTCATGTGCTCCTTAAGAAAACTGATTTTCATATTCTTTAACTTTTTGGACAATCTGCTGGATAACGTCCTTTTGTCTTGAACATTTAAAAAATATTCTCAATTCACTTTCAGTACTTAAATCATTTAGGGGGGTCCGGGGGTATTCTCGCATACACGCCAATTTTATTTATTTTTGTAAGTTTATTTATTATTTTTATTTAAAAAGGCGAATTTTCCTGCCCCCCCCAAAAAATTGTCACACGTGTCATTAAAACCGCGGGAAGGGTTCAAAATCAGTAAATGAGTAGTCGGGTACGTCTCATCCTAATGTGAAAATAACTGCCATTTTTGACTAGGCTTCTTTTAATTTGGTCTTTCGATTTGTCGTAATTAGTTCAACGGCTATGTACAGTATAATCAGTCCTGTGTTATAGAACTATCGTACTCAAGCATAGTTTAATACTTCAGTCACTTGGTCCTGCTACGCAGGCTAGGTCCACACCGATGTTCTCATTTAGGTCTTAGGATACTTTATGAGCGTAATGGCTGTGCATGTTACTAATTAAAACGTTGAGCGAATAACTCTAGTCTTTAGTTTTTACCTTTCCTTTTCTCATTAGGCCAACATTTATACATCCTCTGAACTTGTTTTATATCCTTTTGTGTCAATCCTTGAGTATTCCCCAACTGTTTGGTTCCATCCTTACTCTTCATTGTTTCCAACCCAGGATGTTTAGCAAAGGCATTTGATGGGTAGTGCATTACTGACTCAAAGTCGTATTTAACTCCGTAACTGTTGACAACACTTGCAGTTATCTTACGAAATGCCGATCTCCATTCTAAAAAGTAATGAATGAATAGGTAACTTTCCATATTACTATCCCGAAATGACGTCACAACGATTAGGCTTAGGATTATATAGGTTAGGATTATGGTTTAGGTTGGGATTAGGGTTTAGACAGGGCCGGATTAACGTCGCGCGAGGCCAGTGGCAGATTTTCAGCGCGAGCCCCCCAACCCCCCTCCCCTCGTTATGAAAACCTTTGAATTCAAAGACACACAAAATTGTTAAATAATTGTTTTCAATTTTATCCGCAAATCACCGCAATTTCGCAGCCAAGCTAAATTCGCGAGGTCCCTAAATTCGCGAGGTCGCTAAATTCGCGAGGCATCTAAATTCGTGAGGCACCTAAAATGGGCGTGTCCCAATAGAAAATGGGCGTGTTTTCGTAAAAATGGGCGTGGCACAGTAAAGCGCGAGGCCCCCATAAGCGCGAGGCCCGTGGCATATGCCGCATCTGCCACGTGGTTAATACGGTCCTGGGTTTAGATTGTATTTAAATTCAGATTGGTAATATGGAAATTCACCCGAATCATAGTGATCAAGACAAGTGATCTAGTGACAACGAATGTTATTGTAAGTTATTTTACGCTTCGAGATATGATATTTCGGTTGGTTTGATATGACATCATAGGCTGGGTAGAAATTTTGAAATCCTTAAAAATCCTAGCTAGAAAACCAAAGAAAACGTTCAGATGAAAAACTAAGTATGTAATAATGAGAAATTGAAACAGAAAGATTGCAAATTATAATCTGTATATTTAGACATAGCCTTCACAGCCAAAGTCTTTGTTCTATCTTTTTATTCATGTTTATGCAAACTTGTGCACGGTGAACAAAATGCCTTTTGGGCATAATGTAGCAATCATCCAATAACATTGCCTCGCCGAATCACTCAACCGTACTGTTGAATTAATATTAATTAATATCAATAATCAGTAGCTCATGCGTTATAGACACTTTGAAGTTTGCCGAGTTTCCAGACCATGTCTGGATTGACTATGCTTTAGAAATCAAACAAACCGAGATATCTCATTAACAAAGAGAGATATCAAAAAAGCGTAATATAAGTTGTACTGCAGTTTTAGTTCGTTCCGCACTAGATAAACCATAGGATTAACTTATTCGTTGCCGATGCCATCAGGGGCGTAGCGAAGGTAATGTGTTTGGGGGGTGCATGCTTCAAATTTGCCGACAAAAGGGCGTTGTTTGAGTGTGGTTTGGGCGTGGTTTACGATTGCGAGTTGGTTCATATGCTATCGAACCACGCTTGCAGGGGCGTAGCGAAGGTAATGTGTTGGGGGGGTGCTGCTTCAAATTTGCCGACAAAAGGGCGTGGTTTGGGCGTGGTTTACGATTGCGAGTTCATATGCTATCGAACCACGCTTGCAGAAGCTAAATCCACTTGAATCCAAGCGCGCCGCCCGCTGTTGTTAATCAGATACGACAGAGTAAGGCTAATGGTAGACTTGCTCCAAGTCTGTCTCTTATAGGGGTTGGGTGTGTATGTATGGGTGTCTCTCAAAATTATGACCGCAATCAACTTTACCGACATTTTGTCCGCATTTTCTGATTTTCCCGACACTTTACCGCGGTTTTATTATTTTTCTGACAAAATTTTCAGATCCCGACTTTTTTCGTTATTTTCAATTTTGCCTAAATAATATTGTACTAACTAGATCTAGCCGTTCAATTTGCCAACAGAGTCCAACTTGTGCCGACAGACATTGACAGATTGTGCCGACAGAGCCCCCCTTCACTACGCCCCTGGTCATGCCATATAAATAAATATAGACATCTGCCAATAGGTATGTAGCTGAGATATAAGGAAATATATCAATCAGTATCGTGGTGTATATGCGCTATCCCAACACACCCTTCCCTGAAGACTTGCTCCATGTCTGCCTCTCAAATATTTCGAGAAAACGGTTTTATTTGGGAGTAACAAGAGACGAAAATGCGGCACAGCGAAAATCCATGCAGGAAAAAAGAAATCGGGCAGGAGGAAAGGAAACGGGCTTCAATGTGGGAGACCTCTCCGCCCACTCGCCTTTCTTCCTGCTCGCGTTTTCGCCCTTCATCACTCCCTGATAAAAACCTCGAGATAGTTGAGGCAGACTTGGAGCTCGCCACCCCAGACTATGCCTGAACGTTGTACATCCTTAACGATATTTCCCCATTAAACGTGCTCAGGGCGCTTGTATAATAAGTTATATATAGCTGCTATTAGTGCTAACTGTGTACAAGCTAAGATCTGCTAAATACCTGGTATAATATTATGCCACAATATTTGTATATATCTGTCTCGATCTGGTCTTGATTGTTCGTGCCACATACCCATTGCATGACCTGGGAAGAAAACAGATCGTTCTTCTGACTTTTCAAAGATGCATGTTTTCGGAATTTATTGTATTTTATGTAAAGAATCTTACCGATTTCATGAACTGCAATGACTTTGTTTTCACAACCTTTACCTATCGATATCCTCTGAGGTTTTCCCAGACGACCAACCGGTGAATTACATCTACATGTAGATAAAAGTTTATAGCTTTATATAACGAACTAATAAAGTATCAGGTCCTGCGGTCTCGTAATAATATTATGTCATGCTAAAAACCCGCCATTTTAGGTGGCAATAATTATGGACAAATTCGACAACGGAAATGTCCGACTGAATTCGACTTAAAATGGCCTCCGTAAAGTCTCAAACAAAATTAAAGTTTTGCCTTCCAAAATGGCGGGATCGAGCCAAACAAAACACACTTTGTAGGTGAATATTTAGATAGCCACGTAAGAAATAGTATTAGTTTTGAACTAGATGTCATATAGTTTTAATTTGTGGTTAATTATAATTATTTAAAGTAACGTAACAAATTACATCAATCACATGATACCATTACTTAATTACATGTAATAGTTCGGTGCATGACGTCAATCTGACTTTCTATTCTCACCCTTGTCCGCTGTAGAATTGTATGTGTGCATAAGGTTTTTTACGAAGATGTTTTATATCTGTCCAAGAACCCAAGCATGGTAAAACACGTTCCCATTCTTCTATGGCTTCCAGGATTACTTTTTTAGCCTTATCTAAAACAGGAAAAGGACGATAACTTATTACAAACAAAGAATCAACATACTATATACCACATATCGCGCAGTTAATCGTAGAAGGTATTACGTTTGTATATTATACCTTATATGCCGATCTTCATTATATTATTTTTGGGGGGGAAAAGGTTGAATTAATAATTGGGCATTTTCAATATCAGTTGGGAAAAATTTGGCCCCCGTACGCCTATGCGTCTGCGAGACAGGCTAAGCTTGCCTGGCGCCAGAGCTTTATACCGTTTTCACCTACAAAGCTGTTTGAAATTCATGTCTACTCACTACTTAAAGATGGATGAAGGTCATAGACCAAACCGTTCCTGGGCCATCTGTTTCCTTTGAAATATTTAAGAACAGCTCGTCTTGACCGTGTACTCTTTGTCTTGCTAAGAAGTAGTTGAGCTTCAGATCTTTTTAATCTAATATCACCTTGGAATAGCACATAACCATCGTCTTTTTCTGATGTACCTTTACATAACAATGTAGAAATTGTGCAAGCAAGTTAATTAATCATATTGTAACTTGAAATGGCATTGTTAGGAATAAAGCCCGGGCCACTGGGAATTAGACATTGTTGCCGGAAACCTTTCAAAATTTCGAATTTTCCGATCTGTAGCTGTAACGTTTCCCCGTTCGCCTAGCATGGGAAGCATGGCAAAACATTGGTAGGAAAAATTAGGAAGCAATGTCTCCGCAACAATGTTGCTTGTATAATTTGTCTTTCCCTTGGTCTTAATGCTGTTTAATTTCCACTTCAACCGTATCGTACCGAAACGTATTTCTTTGTTTTCTGAGCACTCGGGTACAACTAATGACTTCGATACAAAAGAAAGTGCTACGGTACGTTACGATACGTTTGAAGTGGAAAACGGCCTTAAAAGTAACGCAAAACTATCAATCGAACGGTTAAAGGATATTGTAAGTTAATTATGCAATATTTACCTCTCTCGCGGGCGTTAGCGAAAATTATTTTCTCAAACGTCGTTAAATTTCGGGTTGGTGTATTTTGTTCGGCTTTTAAAACTTTCCATAATGCCTTCCAATTCTTTACATCTCCTTCCCTTCGTACGAATGAAGTTCGCAACTTTGCTTCTACACCTACAGGATTAAAATTACAGCGTAATTATAACATCGATGTTACCAGGTCAAATTTCAATTCATAAAATTAATTTGTAACTGTGAAAAACAAAATTAGAGTAAACATTTACCTGAAACCAGCGAAGATGCAAGAAACAAAACTACAAAGGTACTTACGCCGAGTAGCATTTTCGCTATCCGCGAACCTTATCCTGCGGTCAGAGACCAAATACGATATACAATAATCTCATTATATACTCAAATATTACTAACATCTGATTATGTCGAAATGCAAAATATTACACGATTCAATATTTCCTTTTAAAGATGCGGCAATTTAACAAACAAATGAGTATACTCCAAAATATGCTTTCTGGTATAAAATACGTTAAAATCTCCATCAAAGTTTAGGAGACTCGATTAATCAATCAATAAGTCAGACAACTCTATACTATTTTTTATAGTATATATTACAACTTATACAGTATTTTTTACTCTTACTGCAAAGTATAGGGGAATAGTATACAAACTAGCTATATGTTTTATATGTTCCAATATAATGTCTCCTGGTAGCTAAAGATGTTTTTACCAAGAACAGTCATGGGAATGTATATTCAGCAAAGTGGTTTTGTCTGGGAGAAACGTGAAAATATCTCTCTCCGTGCTGCCTGCCTGGATACACATTGAAAAGTATATGGGAATCTTATTAGACTTCCAAAGTTAATAGAGATAACATGGTTTATAGGAAACTCAGCTTTCGCTTTTGTTCTATGTTTTTGTTTGCATTTGTGATTTGTGCACGGTCACGGTTAGTGAATATATTGTATTTTTATGAATCGACCAATGGAAATGCTTGGGCCTAATCTCCAAACCGTGTTTCTGAAATATTAATGAACGTAAAACAAAACATTTGTGCACGGTCAGGTACCGTTCAACATAAATCCCATTCAATTGTTAGCTGCTTTGTAATTGTGCCGAGTTTCCTAACCATGCCATCTCTATTAACTATGCAAAGCCAAAGGAAACAAAGTCTGAGGCGATTTGCGGTGAATCAAGAGACCATGGGAGTGCTAGCTATGCCCTGGCAACGTAATTAGACTGTAGGAAATGGAACAGTATCTTGGAAATGGAACAGTATTGATCTTGGAAATTTGCTGCTTAATTATTTGCTGAGATAATTTGCAATGTATTAATTAATTTAAATCAATGATTTCACTAACTTATATAAGTTTATTAAATATAATCGTTGGGAATAATTCTCATTAGTCATTACCGCAGTATTCAACTGTCGAGACGCCCCACCTGTTCCCCTGTATATTACAGCTATTTAGTCGCTGTCGCACACCAGAGCGACTTAGAAGGAAAATGTTTTTTTCCGTCGTATGTAAAGAAATACAAGATTTTTTTGGGACAGTACATGTAAGCAGAATATAGTGAATACAGTTCAAAGTTTATGTATAGTATTTTAATTTATGAGAAGGGAAATCAATTTACTCACTGTCTAGCATTGTGACCGTCACGGGTAAGTGCTAGACAATTTCACAACATATTCAGCCCCTATTCAGTAGAAGTCATATCTGGGTTCCAGAGGATTCAAAGAGTTTCCTAGCTGGGGTTCGCTATGTGGTACAAGAAACACTGAGAAGCCTCTGGTTCAACGAGGTCATTCTTTGATCGAACCGCGCCAATCACAAAGCCAAATTAATGATTTTAGTACAGAATCTGTATTAGACACCTGATTGGTGGAGGTTCTTAAATACAATAATTTACATAAATTACTGCAAAATATGATGCCCTCGCGATCGGCACAGTATTCAATAAAGTTTTAGGGAAATTTCACGGAAGAAACTCTCATGCAGGTATAAGTTTAATATGTAAGTTCTGAACAGTACAAAGGTTATGAAAACTTGTGTCTTGTGAACGGAAAGGACAATATTATTTGCAACCTTGCTCACTGGACTCGGAAAATCGCTGATATTTCAACTTACTCCTGACATCTAAGCGCGGATCTCTACTATCGTGATAATTATTCGACACGCCTATCGAATTAAACCCTCTAAAAACCACTGGCACCCAGGGCATAGAAGTCACTGTTCGGGGATAAAAATTGCACAGATGTTCGCAGCGACTTAACGCTCAATAGAGCGTCTTCTTTTATAAGATTTATCTTGCACTCAGATTTCGCGCGCATTCGTAGCGTATTTTGTGCATGTGTATGCAGTCGTAGTGAGGGCGGATGAATGACTTAGTATCATCCTCTGTTAACTTCCAGAGGAAGGACCTTCGCTCGAAATGAAGTGTTTTTAATCCTTTTCAGGTAGTGCAAACACCAATTGCGGAAGCTTACACCTTTAGGCTATATTGATGAATGAAGATTTTTCTCGGCATCATCGTTCGATACGACTAATAGTAGAAGGTGTTAGTAGATGGAATACTCGAACGAAAATTTATATACATTTTTTAGACCTAGCCAGCAGTTGCGAAAAATGCAACTTAGGCCCTCTGGCAGGAATTGAGCCTGCGGCCCTGCGATTACGGTGCACCGGCTAGGTCTAAAATATTTATATAAATTTTCGATCGAGTATTCCATCTACAAACACCTTCTACTATTAGTCCTATCGAACGAGATGCCAAGAAAAAATCTTGATATTTACACATTTACGTACATGTCAGCAGCATCGGATTTTTCTGAAATACGTATTAAACCGCACAAGTTAATTATGACACTTCTGTCTTTAAAACCGCATAAGTTAATTATGACACTTCTGTCTTTAAGTTAATTTAAGCTGGTACGAAACTGGAATCAATGTTCGTTCATACGTTGTTCAATATTTATTAATACATGTATTCGTAGAGTGAATATTTTACTATTGGTCAGTGCAATATGATCACGGTTATCGAGACGTCTCGGTTATTACTGTAAGTTACTTTTGATGTATTGAAATAAGTCATTAGTATATAGGAAGGTCAAGCAATGCTTATAAGTTTTATATCAAGTAACTAAAGTGTCGAAGATATCTTCCTGCCTTAACAACACTGTTAATCGCTTTTTAAACTGGTTTCAATATTTTGCTTTCATTTTGTACTCCTACAATGAAAGTTAAGAAATATTTCAAAACATTAAAAGAATCCCAACAGGTAAGACATCTTGGTAGCGTGGATCATGTGCACAAGTTTTAACAATACTGCAATAACATGGCATCATAGGAGTGCATAAAAAACAGGGATGGATCTAGCTTGGTTTGATAGGGGGGGGGGAGGTGCTAAGTGGGCTTTGGTCATGAAGCAGGGCGTGACCTGCGACCAAGGAAGGGTGAATCACCATTGAGGACCCCCACAGGGTCAAGGGGGTTATCTTGTCAGAAATTTTTTCCAAAATAGGATGGCCTAGATGGTCAAAAAGGCCCATGAATTGCCCGATATTATATTGATAAATGCCCTGTCACATCCAAAATTTGGATTTGATATGGGAATTGGCACCCCTCCTGCACCCCCCTTGGCCAAGGCTAGGAGGGGTGCATGCCCACCCCTGCAGCCCCCCAAGTAAATCCATCCCTGTAAAAAACTTTACTACACACACAGCACTGTTCAAAGAATACTGGTCAGTGGCTGACGAAATATGTCCAGATATGCATGTATAATTAGAAAAAAATATTCTTCAAAATAATTTTGTTATTGAATGTTGAACTACATGTTACAATTATAGTTGAACAGCGCTATGACAATGTTGTACTCTGTAGCAAGAGCATTGTAAACAACACTGTTTACATCATCTAGTAAAATTACATACGAGTGTTGACAACCATGAGCAAATGGATTGTATATAATACGTTTTACGTACCATTTGGTCACGGGTATGACAGAATGATTTTTAATATCCAAAAATAGTAGAAATTTATATTGTTTTAACTATAAACCGACGAGAAGTCATACATGTAAATGTCAATTACTGTAATTTTAAAAATTAAATAGAATTGTTCATAGGAATTTTATCACTATACACTCGTATCAGTCAACGTAGAGAGCCCAGCATAAATGATATTTTACCATCAACGCGGTTATCTGCTCTGTTATACCATTAGATAAATTGGGCCAGCCATCGAAATCCTAAACAAAATTTCATAAATTAATGTCAAAACAGTTATGCATGTGTAATTGTGTATCTATTTTATTCCCGGTGAGTTGATTGGTAAAAAATATTGACACAGTTTAAGGTTTACAAACACAGCCCCACACCTACTGCACCGAACACAAGGGAGATAATCATTAGACGACATTGCATGATGACTGGCATTTTCAGTTAATTTTAAATGAAAATTTGCTAAACTAGTTTCCAGGAACGAGCTTGGAGTTGTAGCTGCCGATCCATGCATCTTAAGGTACGTTTACACGCTGCGATTTGTCGGCCCGATTTTAGGTTTCTCTGAATGTTAATGACGAATATTTTCAGTTGTTGATGCTGTCAGATGACGTTTGCCACGTATTTTTCAAATATCATTAACGTGTATCTGAAATCGGCCCGACAATCGGTACCTTTACCAAGAGTGTAAAGATTATTACCGTATATACAGTTTTTTATTGTAATATAAGAAATAAAACAACGCATCTTGCCTTGTCTTTTTGTGTGATTTGCAATTTAAAAATAGACATTGTGCACATTTGAACGTTTCAAACATTGAATCATATAAAGTAGTGAACGTATTGTACCTTCTCCATATCCTTGTCGTTTTAGTACACTGCACATAAATAATTCCATAGCTCGTTGATTTGTTTCCTTTACGTTTTGCTACATCAATATAATAAAATGAATCACCAGGCAAAAGATAAGATAACAAAAAACGTGGAGTCCAAGGTATAATTATAGTATTCTATAATAAGCTGCCGTGGTTTGTGCAATAATTACTGTACCATATCTGAAAATGATTATAGGATTAAAAATATTCCGACGTTTTGGGCGAAGGCTGCACTAATCAGAATTGAATCACTTTACAACGTTTTTCATGTTTGTAGTTTGGGAGTTTAACACAAAAAAAAAGTTTGGATATAGCGGACATTGTCATTGGCTTATAATCAGTTAAAAATACTGCACGTGCATCAGCAGAGTAAAACGTGCATAGCCATGGGTCATGCTCACAATTACTACAGTATGTACATACTACATACAGTAGGAGGGCATTTTGTCTGGAAATCGTCTGAATGTCTCGTGTTTAACATTGACAAGCGAATTTTTAAGAAACTGAATGCAACGACGTATAAATCAATCATGCAAATATTCTATAAATCTTACCGGTCCTTGTCCTGTTGTTTGTCCGTAAAGTCCAAAGTATTGTCGAACATATTCCTCACCAGCTGCACCAGGTATATCAATTTTATTGCCCAATATAAGCACAGGACAGTGTGACAGTTGTTCATCAGCCAGAAGACTCTACAATGTGACAGTCACGTACGTTAAAGATCTCACAGTAAATCTTGTTCAAAGTATTAACAATTTGGAAAAGAAATCATGTTGAATAATATGGAACCTCGAAGATTTAGTCATGTTCTACAAGTATACAGTACAGTAGTTTGTTTAGATGGGTTTTTCAGTGATTCTGGAATGCCATACTTAATTATTTTGAACTCACATAAAGACCGTTTACAATCGCTTAACCCGCGAGGGGCACTGAATGAATGTACTGTAGTTGAACTTTCACGGAGAGCTCTCAAACATCAAAGTGCGCTAAAAACTGACATGCTACTAAGGGGCTGTTTATATGGGAGCCGGGCTGGCTCGTTGACCGGGACAGTCCGCTTAGCGAGATCTCGCCGTGTAATTGATTTTATAGTAAAAACTACTGTGCGTTTATATGGACAAGTGGGCTGGCCCGATTCCCGAGATCTCGCTTGAAAAAGGCGAGATCTCGCTTGAAAAAGGCGAGATCTCGCTTGAAAAAGGTGAGATCTCGCTTGAAAAAGGCGAGATCTCGCTTACCGGGATGAAAATTTCCGCATATAAACACGCACTAACCGGGCCAGCCCGGTTGCTGGGATGAAAGTTGAAACAGACGCCGCCGCCAATTTGTCTGCGAGCTATTTTTAAAAACTGTCAAAACAATGTCAAAGGTCAAAACAACAAAATCAACCCGCCTGCCGGGATGAAATTTTCTCATATAAACACAAGACAAATTCATCCCGCTTACCAGACTGGCCTGGTCAGCGAGCCAGCCCAGCTTTCATATAAACAGCCCCTAAGTCACCTACAATGCTACCATGCATATTCATTGAACTGGTTCACCCGGTCTGCATGGACAAACAGACTGTGATGAAAAACAGTGTTAATGCTCTTTCAGATTCTTTGTTATTGGCCTGTTGATGAGTGCATCTTATTATTTTAATTGTCTTTTAACAGCAATTATTGTACATTGTATATTGTTCACGTGACTTACATCTAATTCTGCTTTAGACTCTGGTAATCGGTTAACATCGGCAGTATCTACAATAAAGACTATGCCATCCACAGCAGGAAAATAATCCTTCCATATCCTACGAGCTGAAGAAAAAAGAAATATTTAAATTTATTTTTAGATTCATTTAACTCAGGATATCAAAAGGTATAAAATATTACAGGGTCTGAAATTTGAAGTATCTGATATCCACAGGATACTAAAATTGGATTTTGGATACCAAACTGTGAATGACTTGTATCCCAACTGGATATTACAAAATTTCAAACATGTTAATGTTAAATGTCTCCAGTGGTCTCCTAATAGCTTTTGAATATACAAGTCTGCTACTCTGAAATAACAAGCCTTTCAGTTTGATACTGAAAATGAATTTAGATTTCAGACCCTGAAACAAGGGGCGGATCCAGGGGTAGTCAAACTAGTCACGCGACTAAGGTAAAAATTGCGCAGATATAAAAATACATAGTCCAGTTATAATATTTCATGCAGTGGCAGCCGACAGTGAAGTACTTAATATTAAAAAATACTCCAGTTATTAATTTTGTGCAGCAGCCGAGCCTGCAGTAAAAAAGTCAATTGACTAATCTGAGGTGGATTATAGCCATTTGATTGGTCCATTTGCATTTTGACTAAAGTTTGCAGGGGTCTGACTCATTTGGGCAATATTCGAGCTTTCTGATTGGCTGGTTAAAGAAATGTTCTCCATGCTCATTGGCTGGATTTGTTTGACTCATCTTGACTAATTCGCTGCGTGGGGTATTCAGCAGTCTTCAGTCAATATGGAATGATAATAAAGGCTTTAGTAATATCGAGTATACATTACTTTATGCATTTCAAAGTAATGATCTAAAGTCCCTGGAAAAGGTGAACACATGCAGATCTGTTCAAGCAAATCCACACTTTAGATACAAGATATGTCCACAAGCTTTTAGATGCTATCTATGACACCGATATCAGATATGCCCACGCCTGGGGTAATGGAACCAAATTTTTTTTTACTTACTGTACGTACGAAAATTCCTAGATCCGCTCCTGCCTGAAACTAATTAAATACTTTATACTAACTAGTACTAGTTAACTATTTGTAGCAAGAGCAACATAATATTCAGTACTACATAATACACTCAGTACAAACTGTAAGATACATGTAGTTAGGTATAAATGACAGTTGCAGTCCAGGGTGCATTCCATGTAAACTCTACCCCAGAGATATGCCTACATTTACAATCCTTCACGCCAATACATCAGAGATTTTCAATTTTGGGTACTAAAATCCATGTGAAAATAGCTAATCTGGTGTGTTTTATATACTGTTAACAACTTAACATCATATTCTTGAAGTTATACTGTGAATATACATATGACAATGAACTCAGGCACAAACTTAGTTACACTCATCATGATCACTTCTTTTTGAGTGATCTCATGCCAATACGCGAATAATTTTGTAACCTCATGCCAGATATCTCCGGAAATGCAGTCTGGCAATTGCCCCTTTCAGAAATGAAATATACAGGGCTATGACAAGAAAGTGATAACTTATTGGTAAAATAGTATACAGTACCTTGTTTGTGACCACCAAGATCAAATGTAGTAAAACGCATTCCACCCATTGAAAGTTCTTCAGAAGCTGTGAATTTATACAATCAAATTGTTATTAACTGATTCAACTTGTTATTTAGTAAGTTATATACTGCAATCATAAAAGTCTGTAAAAAGAATGTAAAATACAAGCTTTCTCACTGCCCAAGCTTTCTTACCATACAAGCTTTCTTACCAATTTTTGGGTAAGGGTTAAAGCCAATTTTCTAACTATATAGGTAATTTTTTAAGTTCAAGTTCAAAATACATAACTGCAGGGGTTAACCTTGGCAGTTAGCTTTGGGCATGGCATAGAATATAACTGTTGCAAAGAACTTCAAAACTGTTCCAAAGCATTGTAATTGTAGCATATGTAAATTTAAATAATAAGGCAAAGTCTGTAGCATGTTCTTTCGCAAACCCTTTGAATAGCTCAATAATAGACAATCATAACATACTTGGATGGAGTGTTGGAACATGTTGTGCCATCCTGTCATCTTTCAGCATATGAAGTAGTGTTGTTTTACCAGCATTATCTAATCCAAGGAACACAAGCTTGCCAGATTTTTTATACAAACCTGAAAAACAATTTCAGCAGTTTACACATCAAGTGATATTATATACTCTATAAACAAAACAACTACTGTACTCAGGAGAACACATCTCAAATTTGATGTGTAGGTAGGTTTTTGATACCAAAAACCTCTCATACTGCATGTATGTACTTTTAGTTAGCATGTTGTTAAGCCCAGACGGTCTGAGCGCCTATACATATATATAAGCACCCTGGTGAATTTCAGTTTGTTGTAAAAAGTATGGGTACTAATGGTACCATATTGTACTGTAGGTTAGAGATCTCAAAGACGACCATTAGAAATTCTTACCAAGGTAATTTAGCATGCCTGTTAGATAGTCCCATAACCACATATTGCAGATTATTTAGTGTGCTATAGTAAGAAAAATAAGACATTTAAGAACAGTAAGACATGGGTATATATGATATATGATACCATTTGCTAATCCTGGAGGGTCAGAGGTTTGAAGGAAGAATGTGATCCTATAAACAAGGAGAGAGGAAGGAAAAGAGCTCCATTTGCCCATGTGAATAAATGTGCCCTAATGTATGACATTTTGAACTTTTAATACTGAACTTTGAACTTTGAAAAATTATGCAATTATATATGCAACCATAGTAGCAAACAAGTTTAGATATTAAGATCCCTCAACCTTCAGACTCAGACAGCTTCTGAAACCATGGAAAAATATTTTTGATGTACATACCTTGCAGCTAATAATGAATGATAACATACAATATGTACTTTCAATTGCACCCCTTCTTAAGTGTGTGAAATTTTAATTGAGCAAAATAATGATGTCAGTACCATGATGTGCTAGGATCATAGGTTTAGGTTAATATCAAAACTTGTGTTATATTTTACCAAGTGGTTATCATTTATTATTTTACCAGCCTGTATTAACCGATTTCATTTTACTAAAATTAGTAATACTACAATATGTATATATCGGTATATCGGGCAGTAGTCATCCCAAGAAAAACTTGTACATATCATTTAATGATGAAATTATCAAAATCAGCATCTCAAAATTAATTGATTTTACAAAACAGAACATCAACTTGAATATCAGTAAATTCTAAATATCACCAAACAAGAACGTACACTCTGAGTCGTCTGAGAGACTGAGAATGCGCTTAACTAGACTGATTATTCGAAGGTTTTATAACGAATAAATAGTAATGATTTATAGAATATAAACAGATAGTAAAAGATATACTTATTCAACTTACCACAGGTTTTAAAATAATATGAAAAGTCCAATTTTATATAAAAATCTTCGGAAAGGAACTTTCCTTTGCCTGTGATGACTGTAAAGGTCGAGCGACAAAAGACATTGTTGAGGAATGGGTCGAGCCACGCGTAAATAACTGAAGTTCCCGGATGTCACTCTCGATTTAAGGGAACACGTCAGAATCGTTGACATGGTCAGAAGCAATGCAAAGAGCCTGGGAACGAGGTTCAAATGCAATTATTGCAATGTAGTGCGAAGTTGTAAGAAGTTGTACGAAGTTGGAAAAAAATTGGTAGAATGGACTTTTTGTACATTTTTTGGTAAATCTTTTTAAAATACATGTTCAATAATTCATTGATAAAAAATAAGTATTCCTTAATATTGAAGGAAAGCTCGGAAACAGAACATCTTTAAATGTAAATTCTTGGGGTTCAATGGGTTCCAGCTATCTATGGTCCAGCAAAATTCCCAAATAGAAAAGAGGGTACCCCCGAGAGGGCGATATTACTAGGAATTTGGCCCCCGTGTGGCGGCGAAGTTGCATGAGAGGGGGCGGATTTCCTGGGACAACGATTGGAAAGTATGCTGCTCCTTCATCAATAGTATGGACAGAAATTCAAATAAATCAAAACGCACATCTCCCATTTATATTAAGTGTTTGCTTTTTGTGACAGCTCAATTTCGCGTGTTTTTGTAAACTGATCATGAACCCTCAAGATCTAGTGTCACCATATAACTCCATTTTTACAAGAGATTCTTCATGCCAGATTCATACTATTTGGTTGTTCGTGGTAAAGAATGCCGAGTTACATATCTGCAGAAAATTATTCCATTAGTTTGCGTTAGCAGCCAGTTTTAACACCAGGCTCTCCATCACGTGACATTACTTGTGATACCCTCTCACCCACTTGTGTTAATATTTTACTCTTAGCCAAACACCACCCAAAGCGTCACGTATTTTCTGAACAGCCCCTTTTAGTTTTATAGTAAATTTTAATATACAAATGTCAAAAGCCTCATTCAGCTTTCCTTGGTTGGCTTTAAGATTATTTCTAACTGCGCCTTCAAACACAGCTATGCAACGCCTGCCTCCTCCACAGGCTCTTCTAATTTTTTTAAATATTTTTATAATATCGATATATCAATTAAATATCGAGAAATACTGAAATGCAGATGCAACGCTATAATTTTGCTATTATGAAAAGGTAAGAAGTTTCAACTATATATCGGCGTATCGCTGATTCATTTTGGAATAGTCCATGGCCATAATCCAGGGTATACCCTGCTAGCAGTGGCTTCTGAGCTCAGCTCAGCTCAGAAACCATGCACTGCTAGCAGGGTATCCCGTGTAAAGTTTGAAAATGATACGTATCGATCTTATACTTTTAATTAAACAAAAGTATCTTTCAAATAATTGAAGAACAAACGTACAATGAAAGGGTGAAAAGTAAGTATAATCTTGATCATCTCTCCTATCTCAAATTTTAAGATTTGCTTCTTATTATTAATTAATCTTTCATTTTTAATGGCTGAAATTGATTGACAATATGACGTAACAATAATCTGCAATTAATCCTAAAATCGTACTCAAATAATCCATAATCTGGTTTTTCATGCGCTAATAATACGTATCCTACCCAAACATGAAACCAAGTAAACCATAATCCTAAAAGTCTAAAAACCCTAACATGGCCTCATTTTGGAATAAATATAAAAATCTCATGCAGTTGTCAGTTATCACACATGAAGAAGCTCTAAACTTTCCACTTATATACACAAGATTCAAGCATTGTATTCAAAGCATCCATATAGTTCCAATCTCAATGCAATATTATTATTCCATCCAGTTGGAATAATGCGAAAATAGATTGATGGTGTAGAATTTTGTAATGTCACCATGGCAACAGAAGATCCATCATGATTTCCGTCATATTCCTAAAGAAATGGATAAACATGAGCGTTGACCATTGAACGGCCTTGACACACCTCACGCAGTACGTTAAATCATATGAAGATACGGAGGATAAAACATAGTCGACTTTGAAAATATCAGTTTAACTGTTGTCATTTTGTCCTGAAATTGTTAATTTCGCAATAAGCAATTTTACCTTTTTGACTATGGTTTTTAAATGAGAAATGTTACCAATTCTTATCAATGTTAGTGGTTATTTCTAAAAATATACAACCTTCGACTTTGATGAAATGAAAAAATAACATTACGAACCAATGATTTTACTATGAATGCAGCCAGTGACGAAAGTTTACATCACTGGAAATGGAATCACATATTTCTTGGCCGGCCAGACACCGTCCGTCATCTGTTTGAAAATTATCTTCCACCAGAAGTATTATAGTGTAGGTAAATCGCAGTGTAGGTAGTTCTAACCAATGAGTTTTTTTTAATTGATGACATAAACCGATAAAATTACCTTTGCATTTTTAACAAAATGTTCCCCATCATTACTGGTTGAAATTCGAAACTTTGTGACCCACCAATCAGAGAGGGGACTTCCTTGCATTGCTATATTCGTTACTAAGAATTGACCACTAAGGAACGTTAGCTGGACATATTGTTCGATGGACTGGTCATTAAGTACTGCTGGTGCCCAGGCTCTGGAATGATGTAACCGCGCCCAGTTTGGTGTATGGTAGGCATCCAAGAATGTTGTGGCTATCAATCCTCTTTCAGTAAAACTTCCATTACCCAAACCAATGGAATGATTAGATGAACATGTTTCTAAATGTAAAAATTGGGGACGTCTTAAAATCTTCTTGCGCTTAATGCCGCAGTAACTACTGAGCCACGTTGCAAAACAGGATTATTTCCGATCCGAGTGGGAATCAGGGGCTTTATAAGACGTATAACCCTTTTAAGTGGTTTTACCAGGATTTCTTCCCTTAGCGTTAGTAGAGTAACGTAACATTCTGCCTATATTTGGAAATACGCTTCGTCGACACAGAAACGAGAAGAAGTTTTTTATATACATCGTATATTTCCGTACAATTTCTGATTTTTCAAGGGCCGCAATCGCATAACATATACATGCAGTAAAGGAAAGACATACTACTCTTTATTGTCGCATTTTTTTAACTTCCTTTCATTTCAACCCATCTACTGTCGGCTGACAATAATTATAGACATACCATAGCGGATGTATGATATACTCATGCACGCTCACGTACGAACAATTATGGATTTATGCTTACCTGCAAAGACATTGTTTACTGACGCTATGGAAAGTATTAGAAAAGCTTTTTTCCACGCCATACACACTGAATGAAAACTCAACAGGTTATGAAGTAATATGTTTTCTTAATACTAAAGCTCTGATCAACATACAAAAACTGAGGCCGCTTTCGTTCAGCTTTGATTGGCTTTTAAGAATGGCAACAACTGATTACCAAACATTAAATGCAAATTGCAACAAGCGCACTGAATATATATAAATTATATTTTACTTCAAAGACCTGCTTTTTCCTGTTAAATAACTTAAATTATTAATTAGTCGTCGGATCAGTTATACATATCATAACATTTCATACTAAACTATATATAGGGCTCAACAATTAGAAAAAATATGAATGGAAAAGATTATATATCACTATAGTATGAGCAAAGCCAATGGCCAGCACTCAGAGCAAACTAACCTGCGTGGCTTCCCATGCACCCGGCCTAAACCAGTAAAGTAGTATTACTGCATATAATGAGCCTGCCAAAAGCAAAGCGGAGATCTTTCTATTCGATCGTCAGAATATATACTATATATATATGTTAATTACCGGCTTGGAGGTCCGTATACTGTAGCTTACTGTTCACATCAGTCCCTTTCAGGCTTTCACGCTCGTTTAAGAATTGGAGTAAATAGCAACCGCGTTCAGAAAAATAGAGAAGTGAAAATGCCGTGGGTGGGTTGGGCAAGCAAAACGCGGTTACACAAGGAGGATTGAGCGCAAAAGGAACACTAGCTACATGAAAAGTGAGCCGGATAGCGTGTTGTCGGATTCTTATACTCGCTATGGAAGGGACTGGTACGAATAGCTTACTATTCACATCAGTCCCTTTCACGCTCGTTGAAGAATTGGATTAAATTAATAGCAACCGCGGATAAAATATCCTGGATACGGGTTTAATGGTTTAATTGTAATACCAATCTTGCAGCTAATGAGCTGAATTACAAAGGTATAAAATTTACAAAGTTGATTCAAACATGCAACTAAATTAAGTAAACTTTATTTCTACATTTACAATAATTGGAATATAAAAATGTATATATCTCAAGTATACAATGCTAAAACTGTGAACTATGTCTATGAACTATGATGAACTATGAATTAAAACGTTTAGAACTTGCAATTAAAAATGTGTTCATATATCTATTAGTCTTAATTTTAGAAATGTTAAACGTTCTCGTAGTTCTCAGGGAGTATCCAGTATCTGAGTTCAACTCTGGCATTAGTGGGTGCAATTTATAATTTATCGCACGCGGCCTGATCTGATGTCTCTCTTCAAGTTTCCCAAGATTAGACAGTGAGATTGCTTCACTGTTAGAAGGCTTCGCAGGAAATATAACTGATTCTCATAGCATGTTGTTGTATACGTTCAATGTCTTTACACAAATAATTTGGGATTCCGTAATGAAAAACGGGCGATGTGTATTCAACTACCGGTCGGATACAAGTACAATAAAAACAAACCATGCACGTTTTAGCTGTCGTAAAAAGTACAATCTTTTAGAGGCTTTCTTGATGATACTGGTAACGTGGCTGGTCCATTTAAGATCACTTCTTCTCGTTAAACCCAAGATCTTAACCTCAAAGACCAGCTCTAATTATTTGTCATTGATTGTAACCGGATGAGCTGGCTTGAGTCTGATTTGCTGAACTGTATTCACATTTCTTTACATTTGTCTTACATTGTCTTCATGGACTGGTTGTAGATATCGTCAACTGTGACTTGGATATTACTTCTTGTTTCTCTAGCTACTACCTCCGCTAGGGTTGTGTCGTCTACGTATTTCCAAAAATCTGCCCCGGCTACGTTAAGATCATTGATCATAAGAAGATACAATCAGGGGCCAAGTTTGGTTCCCTGGGGTACTCCTGCAGGAACTGCAGACCATTCTGAAAAACAGTCCGATGCCAACTTTACCCTCTGTTAACGTTGGCGGTTGGTCAGGAAATCTCTCACCCACTTGATAATACCGGGAGAATTTCTAATGAATTAAGTTTTGTTACAAGCAATTGGTGGTCGATGAGATCAAATAAAAGCTTTCTTGAAATCAAGTAGAACCAATCTAACTAGGGCACCATTACCGTCCGTTGCCTTAGATACTCTATGTACTATGCTAATAAGGGCGTGTGTAGTTGATGACTTTAGCACAGTGCCGAATTGATTGGGGTCCACCACTTTAAGAATCGCGGGTTTAATAAATTGTTCAACCACCACTTCTTCAGCCAGCTTCGAAATTATTGGAGTTAATGAAATAGGTCTGAGGTGCTTATTAATAATTCGTACAGGTTTCTGTTTCGGAATTGGAAGGGGAGTTACGTCGGCCATTTCTTTGAATTGTTCTGATGACATTGCTTGAACTTTCGCCAGAATTTCTTGCTCTGGTATGTCATTTCCCAAATTCTTCTTAGACTTAGTCGAGTTTGTGTTTATGTCAGTGTTTAGATTTAATCCAACCCCTGTTTGGTAGGTTGTACCTTCCTTTGCTTCTTTTCTGGTAGTTTGGGCAGAACTGCTCAAGTGCTTTTGTATCCGTTGTCTTTTAAATTTTATGGTAGATTTTCTGTCTTTATCTTTATTTACTTTTGTAGTCATCCTTTCATTGTAATTTGTGCAAAAGGTTCCGGGTTCAATATTGAGTGCCTCCAATGTTCTGTCAACATAAGCATATCGGAGGTTTCTTTGGGCAACAGCACATGCAACCCGAAAATCATTGCTGTCACTGCCACCATAAAATCTAATTTTTGGATTTTTGGATCCCACCACACTGTTAAGGGTTTCGTTCCTTTGTGAATTTGAACATGGTGCAATTTTGTTAACCACAGTCTCAGTAGAGTAGTCACTGAATATATTATGAAGTGCATTCTTAAGGCTTTCACCAAACAGATCTTTACCATGTGGAAGACTTTTATGTCTGTAATTGTTGAGGTCGCTTTTGTATCCACACCAACTAATGTTACACTATCTGTATGGTCTCCAAATGCATGAGGGACAATGCATTCAATTGCTTTTTGGACTTCTTCTGGGCTACCTTTGTTTTGAGCTATAGCATAGGAAAAGCATTTGACTAAGTAATTGATGACCTTTTGTGATAATGTGGAACTGTTTGGAAATCTTGCATTTTGTTTTAAGTTATATAGGCGTGTAGTTAATGATCTTTTTGTATGTACGATGTCACTTAGTTTTTCAACCTTGTACCCAACTTTTTGCCGAATGTGTGCTTCTGTTGTGGAGTCATCATCTCCAGTATACATAGAGTACTTTACGTTATGTTTAGGACCATTATTAAACAATTCTACTGCAGCGGAAGGCTCCATTGCCTTTGAGGAGTCCACATGATTTTGCGACAGTCGTGAGCTTTCACAGGGCATTGTTTCTTTTAGCATAATCACAAAAACGGCAGAATTTTACTCTTGTTGTGTAGTCTAACACTTCTCCTGTGGTCAAACACATAACAGCAGCTTGTCCAGTCAACGAATTGTGGCCTTTCCCTCTTTTCTGCCAGCCCATGTCAAATGAACAAGGGACAGAGACTAGATTGTCCTCACTGCATTCGGCTGTATTGGTCATCATCTCAGTTCGTATTAAATTTGTTGCTTCCTCACAACTTTTCTTAGCAATTGCTTCAACAGCCTGCCCAACTTCTCTTTCTCTATGTTTAAAAGTATTTGAATTTATTGTAGGTATGTTCATGCAAGATAAAATATTGTTCATATGACTTTGCCCAATACCAGCATGGAGGCAACCAAGAGTTACTCGTGTGTTGATATCAAACGCCTTGGGACCTCGATTACCAGAACTGTGTTGTTTTGAAGTTTCAGCCTTGTTGAAATGACCACAAAAGGGACAGCTGATATAAAATGTGCTGGCTAGGCCATGTCGCTGTTCATCACAAACATTGAAGGGCAAGGGACCTAAATGATTTGAATATATACTTTAGCTAATAGTTTATCACTTTTGCATAGTTCATAGTTTCTTATTTTCCACACTTATTAGTCAGTCATTAAAATAGTTTTGTAAAATGTTTTAAAAATATGTATTCTTTAATTTTTCCAACCAAACTTTATAATTAATTTACCTGAGTGGCAATTGCTGCAATTTTCAAAACATTTTTTGAAGTGTCCCAGATCTACAATTCTGCTTCCATGCACAACTGTTTCTTCAGAAACAGCATCCTAAAATGTGTAAGTATATTGAAATGAATTGTAATTTTGACATATTGTTAGTTTATATTTGATACTAATTACTAGTCAAGAAATATAAACAAATGAAAACATTTGATACTAGTCAAGAAATATTGTACTGTACCTTTTTACTTCTTGTTTGTCGTTTTGAAGGGGGGTCATTTTCGTCACATTTGTCAAAAACAAGCTTTCTTCTCGCACCTAAAGCTGTTCTCATCGGAAGTAAACTTTTCTCCTTGTGTCCGACTTTATGTAATTTCGCAAAGCACCCGTTTGAATTCCGTTTATTATGACAGTTTGTTTTAGGAGACTCTGCGATACTGGTTTTAGACATTGAAGATAAACTTTCTTCGTTATCCATACATTCAGCGTGGTCAGAAGTATAAATATAAAGCGCTCCAAACACCGAAAATACGTGCGGAAACTTGCACCACCAATTGCCGCGATGTGACTTCGTACGACGGCCAAAAACGTCGAGGAAACTATAGTTACCTCCAAAATTATAACTTTTATTTTCTCTTATTTCGGCCACGAAAATTGTTGGCGTTTTAAATAGCATTTGAATATTTCGTGTTATAAAAAATTTGACATATTTGTTTGTCGAAAAACATTTTCTTGCAAAAGTCGCCATGTTTATATTTTGGTCTTTAAATCCCGCGAGGATCACGCGGCTATTTTAAATTTCCCGCCATCTATACGGCTTACGCTACCATCGGGGATTAAACCCTAGGGAGCCACCTTAAACCACGCAGGCTATGACCAATGTATGTGCCTCGATATACTATAACTTAAAGGATCTCGCATATGTCAACGGCTTATATTAATACAAGCTATGACCAGTGTCTATCGCTGATATGATAGCGATTGTACCTCAGCTGTTTAATGATCGCGCATTATTAATGATCGCGAAAATCTTTGAGAAAGTCTACTATTCCTATAGCACTTGGCTTAAATTTGTACAAACTAAAGCTGTAAAAGTAAATCACGCACTGGGCTGACACTCTACCTATTGAGCTATTAAGACGACATCTCTGCAATCATTTTCCGCCCATGTGATCGTCTTTCATTCGTGTAAATTATTTATGAATGGGAAGCTAGTGACTAATTTGGTACGGAACAGAGGCACTGTTTGCTTAAGTGTGATCGCCGCTTGTGATCCATCGTACAAGTGTGATCCATCGTGGCATCGTACAAGCCTTGAGATAGTCTATAACGATTTGTGATGCTGCCGGATTTCCAATACCAAGAGACGTGTTCCAATCTCCAACTCGTCCGAGCGAGTTAAATGTAGCACGAAGTTTCCCAATGCAGGAATCAACTGTGGCATAAGAAAGGCGAACAGGGCGACCACAATCACATCTCCGATGCTGTCCTAAGTGAGGGCATACCATAGAATGGACCGGAGTCTTCCCTATTGAATCTTTCCACGCAAGAAAACGGCAAACATCTTTTGGCGTAGCATTACATGGGTTTTATAGTGTTGGCAGGAAGGGAGCCGGGAATGAAACCGAGACAACTGTTGGTAGAGTGAGTCCTTCTGTTTGGAATAAGCTGTAGATAAGTTCAACGACTGCAAGTGGGAGAGCCGCTCGTCGAGTTGAGCGATAGTAGCCAGAGGGAGCAAGAGGCGATTATCGGTAGACACTAAAGGACGACAAAAACCACACATCTGGCAAAATTGGAATTCATGGTCATTGGAATAGTGACAGGAAAGGCACTGGACTGCTGGGACATAAAGACGAGCTACCGTGGGCAAGGCCTGAAATTGAACATGACAAGTGAATTAAGATACAAGGAGACTGAAAATAGGAGTGGTAAGCCATTGGGGAAAATAATAAAACGCTAGAGGACAAACCTGAAGCTGATGGCGCTAAAATGGATAAAGACGCAGACTGGATTCGGAAAGCTCAAATGTCCCAAGGGAGAGGCCAGGAATCATCAAAACCAGCGCGCGAAGGCAGGGGCGTAACTAGGGTTACAGCATTAGTGGGGTGAACAAATTTTGCTCGACAAAAAATAAATAAAACGACTCCCCCCCCCACCCGCTCGCCCAAATTTTTTGAAAATATACTGTAAAGATTTCGAGACATGAGGAATCACAATTCGCTCAATTTTCCCCTAATTTTTAACGCGGTTTTTCGATTAAAAATCCCCCAAATTTTCTCAAAACATTACAACAACATTTTTGGCTTGCAGATTATCTGCTTGAGTGCGTCTGAGAAAGAGTGCGACCTCGCGCCTTGCTTTTGCCTAGACTTGCTACAAGTCGACTCGCATAATGACTGGGTTAATACGGACTGAGTTTACTGGGTTAATACGGACCTGGTTAATATACAGACTAAGGGCGAGCTTGAGCTCTCCGACTCGCGCTTTCGTTGAATTGGGCTTAATTACTGCGCGTCTGGGCTTTACCGCGCGTCAATGGAGTCGACTTATAGCAAGTCTAGCTTTTGCCAAGCCTGAACAAGGACTTAGCTATCAACATAAACATCGACTCTGGAATTGGTAATGCGATCCGCAAATGCAGTGAGGGCGTTAGCTTGGGCTAAAGTTTCCTTGACAACAATATCGGGGGATAATGTTGACTCGGGCCAATAATCCTTGGCGATAATGGAAATCTCATCCGGATTAAGCACTCCACTCCATGCAAACGAAGAGACGTCAGAATATAATTTAATCTGCGAATGCCGGGGTGAGCGCCAAGGGAGTGAACCTGACCAGTTTTTGAGGAAACGCCAGTGCTCTATTTTATTTTATTAACGCCGGAGAAATGGGCGTTGGACGAGAAGAGCGGGAGACTTTGCTGATGGCCAGGTTAATCTCATTCGTGAAAAGTCGCGTACCAGGAACAGCAAGCGACATGGAGGTACATTTTCCTGAAAGCTACTGCAATGTGTGCAAACATACCGTATTACCGGCGAGAAACGTCTCCTTCTTGGAGGGAATGAGGCAGAATTCTAATGCAGAATTCTAATGTGGCGGGAATACAAAAAGCAAAGAAACAAGTGTAATAACGAAGTTAACAAAATCATCTTACCACCATTGCGTTTTAAATGACACTCGTTTAAACCCACGTAAATTTTGGAAAGCTATAAAATCAATTTTCTCAAGTAAAGCAAATAGTGCCAACTCAACATCAAAGGACACTGTACATAGTAAGGTACAACAATTTGGCCATTATTTTGCTAATGTCGCTAGGGAATTGAAATCAAAGGTTTTTCCTTTGGTGAACCTTAACTTGGCGTCATAATAACAAACAAACCTTGCGTACGGAGAAAGCTTTCAAATTTTCTTTCGTTTCCACAATCTTCGTTGAAAAAGAACTCCGATCTTTAAAACGAAACAAAGCCACTGGTATCGACGACCTCCTTCCAAACTTATTAAAGGACTGTGCAACTGTGATTGCAAAACCACTGGCACATATAATCAATTTATCTATCAAAACAAGTAGAGTGCCACAATTATGGAAATCAGCCAAAGTAAAGCCCATCTTCAAATCTGGTGATTCGGATCTAGCAGGGAACTTTCGACCAATATCGATTCTCCCAATACTATCCAAGATCCTGGAAAAGGCAGTCCATCACCGATAAATACGAAAAGAAATGGACAACGGAAAGCTCATTGGATGCGTATATTCGGATCTGTCCAAAGCCTTTGACACCATTACATCGGTCATAGTATTCTATTGGACAAATTACCTGCGTATAGTGTTGAAGGACCTGAACTTGCTTGGTTTACAGATTATCTATTTAACCGAACTCAATTGGTTGAAATGCTAAACATCCGCTCTAAACCAAGCACTATTACCAATGGTGTTCCGCAAGGATCCATCTTGGGTCCTTTAATGTTTATAGTCTTTTTCAATGATTTAAAATTCAAAAACTCTGACATCATTAAGTATGCAGATGATACGGTAATTCTCTATGCCGACAAAAATGCGCAAAATATTGAAGAGGCTTTAAACGATGATATGAAATTGATTGAAGACTATTGTTATCAAAATGAGCTACTCTTAAACCTGCAGAAATTTAACATTAATTAGAGTCAGCTATTGATATCTACAATATGATGATACTGCCAATCCTCAGCTATAGTAGCACTATCAAAACAACTTTTACTGACTCTCAACTAGCAAAGTTCACTTCGTTTGAGAGACGAGCGTGCGAGGTCATTGGTACAAAATCTATACCGAATACCAAGGAACTGATGCAATCGCAAATTTGCTATCTGGGTAGAAAAGTGTCTCCAGAAAAAGCTTGACCATGAGACACTTGATAACTATTTCCAAATGGTTAGTCATGTGAAAGAAACAAGAAACAATAACATATTGATTAAACTGCCTCAAATTAAGCTGGAATTAGCCAAACAGAGCTTCTACTTCGGTGGGGGGAAATTGTTTAATACATTGCCGTAGATCAATGGTGTTGAAATAGCCTAAATCTTCTAAGACTTTTAACATTGTTTATTATATAAAGTATAGTGCTTTATAGAGATTTCGAGCACTGATAAAGCTGAAAATTGATAATCTCACGTGTGAAAATTATCGCTTTTGAAGTTTATGAAAATGGATATTTTATTTTATTTTACTTCGTTTGAAAAGACTGTCCTTTATATAATAAACAGAATAATACATGGGTGCGCGGAAATACCAGATTTATTTCTCGTGTTGAACATGATATCTCACTCGTTCGCTGCGCTCACTCGTGAGATATCATGTTCAACACTCGAAATAAATCTGGTATTTTCGCGCACCCATGTATTATTCTCTATATATATCTATTCTTATATATTAACTTTATATAGTTTTCGTTGTTATTCTTGAAACTGTCGGACAGGAAAAACATTGATAGCAGTTTTTGTAAATTTTTTTACCAAACTGAAGTTTTTATCCTGTTTAAAATACTCATCAATAATAATAATAATAATAATAATAATAATAATAATGCTGGCAGGCAAGAGTCACAGCGAATCCAAGGTAAGGGACAAATTGCAAGGGGACGAGGATATATAGACTTGGCAAGGCCAATAAAGTATCCAAGATTGACCAAGGTATAGCACATTAAGAAGGAGGCCATATCAGCGCAGGCTAGGTTTAATTTCTCCGGTGCAGAATGGAGACGGCGAACAGACGCAGAGCTGGGCAACCGAACTAGCTGTGCTGAATGTCTGTCGTCGATATACAGGGAACAAGGAATGCCAATCGACCGGAAGTATTGGGACACCAGGAGGCCCGTGGTAAGGTAGACGTACGCCGAAAGCTTCCAGCCGAAAGGAATAGTATTGCTAGTAAAATACCAGCCCCCCCCCATTCAAATCCAAAGAATGTTCGGCTATCTATGGAGAGCAAAATGTGGTCATAACCGGACTTATCATCTCATACCGTTTGAAAGGAATCACACTGTACATAAAGTGGAAGGTCAGAAAGTCGGTCTAACTTGAAGGGTTTGTCCGCGATCCAGAGATCGTTGCAAAGCCTAGGCTTCGAGGGCTCGACCGTCAAAGGCATAACAAGATGAGGGGGCTCTATCTGAAATTACGCCCGAGGCGAGGCGTTCGAGAATGGTATCAGAAATGAATTGTGCGAAACACTTCACCTTTGAAGTGACCTTTAAAATGCTTGAAATAATCTGCAACATGGACTTTGTTAGTTATCCAGCCAACGACAGTTTGTGCGAACGGGAACGTAGAAACTTGACGAGCAAGAACGGACCACTGCGCCACCTGAGAATGCAGATTACCGGCTGAAAACTCTGCGAGGTTTGGGAAGGAGAGCATTGTAGCGTCGGCGGTGGAAGATCCTAGACGGACGGATTCAATAAATTCTGGGGATATGTGAGCATTATCAGGCTGTGGTGAGTGGGCAAGAGAGTCTAGAGCCGAGCCATCATGGAGGACAAAGGAAGGTCTACCGCGCGGACGCCCGAAGCAAAGGGTTGAAATCATTCGTAATTTACCAGGAAGGAATTAAAGGGGTGCTAAGACTTGAGACGCTTCCGGGGGGGTTAAAAGGAAGAAAGAAAAGAAGTTATAGGATGCGTTGGCCCCAACCCGAACAGACAAGAAGAAACCAAGAAACAAATAGCTTATGAAGAATGAGGAAGAAAGCAAGCGAAAGAGATGAGAGCAGGACAGAGAAGAAAATGAGTGGACTCTCAAAGAAAACCCAGCGCAGACAGTAAAATGATGCGAAGGCATATAAAACACACATTATTTAAAGTCGCAAGTAAGTGTTACGGAGTGAGACTGTAAGAGTGGACAAATTAATAAAATAAACTAAATTTTAGAACATATAGTTTTTATCTCTTCTATCCATGCAATTATTTCTGAAAAACCATTAATAATAACAATAAATAATAATAATAATAAAAACAAGGTATTGCAATGGCGCCTTGGGGAACGAGTTCTATGAAGAGAGAAACAAGAAAAGCTAATAAAAGCATGTAAAAATATGATAAGGACGATATAAATGGAAAATAATTTAATCACAAGTCGAAAAATAATTATTTAAATACAGGAATGTTGTATGTTTAAGACTAAATCTAGAATAAATAAAGTTAAGGTCCATAATTCATCAGGTTAATAGATGCAAACTAAAAGTCCGGTTTTTTTAATGCACATGGGCGCATGAGAGGTGGAGGGGGATACGGGCGGGAAAAGCGCCGATAACAACGGGATGATATATCACCTGGCCTACCACATGAAAAACAATAAACCGGAGAGCGGGGTCGCGATGGCGAAGGGCGTGCCGGTGGTAGAGGGTCTTGCTTCTTGAACGTTTTCTCGACTTTGGCGACGGTATCAAGAACCTTGGCATATTCTTTATCGGCGAGAAGAGCGACAGAATAGGCTTGAAATTGCTTTCGGCTAGTACCCATTTTATCTCGAAGGGTTGAGGCGATGACAAACGTAGGAGCTCGATCGTCGCCAATCAATTTTTCTGACGCGACAAGCTGGTCAATTAAGGCGAGAGCATCATACTTATCAAAATCTTCGACTCTGCGGAACTCATAAGGGCGGTAATTCTAGTAAGGAGAGAACTAACGGATGGCGCGGTCTGTGCGTTGGCTTCTTCTAAGGCTTTAATTCGGGCAGCTAGAGGGGGAAATTATGCCGAAGGGATAAAAGAGAACAAAACTAGGGTGGGGACAAAAATATTTATACTATCGCGAGCATTGGTAAACATATTACGAAATAATGTGCGGAAAAGAACCGTTAAGGGTTACCATCGCTTGGGAAGAGAAGGCAACAGAAATGTGAAATATGACGAAAGAAGATGAGAACGAAAGAGAACCCACCCAAGGGATGGTAACCTGAGCATCAATAATCCGACTAGGGCATTAGACACCCTTTCAGGCTACCATGGGAAGGAGATTGGATGCGATGGGCTGTGCGTTGGCTTCTTCCAATTTCCAAAGCCTAAAATCGGGCGCCAACAGGATCATCCATCTAGAAGCACAGAGAGGGGAGAAGTACGGCATAAAAGGAATAGATGTAAAGAGAGCACAAATCTACGGTGGAGACATAAATATTTATAATATCGTGAGCATTGGTAAACATATTGCGAAATAATATGCGGAATAGGACCCTTAAGCGACAAAAATCTGGTTACCATCCCTTGGGAAGAATTAGAAGCTGACAGAAATGTGAAATATAACGAAACACGCTGACAGCGGAAGAGAACCCACCCAAGGGATGGTAAAGTGAGTAATCCGACTATGGTAACCGTCAGTAATCCGACTAGGGCATTAGACACCCTTTCAGGCTACCATGGGAATGGGAAGTTCGAAGCATCTTAGAGTTAGGAGGAAGGAAATCGATGAGGAATTATTAATATGCAAAAATGGGCGCCTCGCACTGACTTGTGAGGCCTGATCTGAAGTAACAACAGCTTGCCTACTCAAGCCTGCAAACAAATATATATACAGCCAATTCAATTAAGGTTGTCCTTTCAAAAGCGTAAACGATAAACTATGAGCGCACAATGGATGATGGGTTATTGTTTATTTAGACCAGTAAACTCGAAATTTTTTCTTTTAAACGATGTCTATAGGCATATAGAAAACTTACGATAGAAAACCAACTTGCTACAAAAGCCTTGAGTTTAATGACCTAAATAGGCGATATCCTATCATCGTTTGATCGCTCAGAGTTTACGGTTCACGCTTTTGGAAAGACAACCTTTATTGAATTAGCTGTATATATAGCCAATAGATTGAATAACATAACAGAAGACGCCACTGTACTGGACTAAGCAACAGCGCGTGCCTACTCAAGTTGTGACGAAATAAGCAGTTGTGTGAAAACATTAGTTTTGAATGTGTTGTGAAAGAAAAACGGGATTAAACGGGATTAAACATCTCAGCTGAATAATAAGAATCTTTGAAGCTGAACTAAATACACAATGGTAAAACAAAAGGATCAAAACGACAAAGTCAAAGGAGGGAAAATATTGCTTGCTCAACAAAGCATATATTCGAATAAAAACAAGCATCCTAGGGCAGAACCAGTAACACTTTCTTACAGAAAATACAGGCCAGAGTAAAACACTGCAACCCCATATAGATATACAACAAAATGAGGTCTAGCAGGTGGGAAAACGGCTAAGGGAAACGAAAAGTTTGAATTAAACGCTGAACAGCAGAATAAGGGCGGAAACCATGAGTAAATTATAGAAAACTTAATATGTCTAGCAACAACAAAGGCAATTAAAACAGAGAAAACGTATACATACCAATAACTGAGGCTGATTCTGAATCTGGTTCTGATTCAGCTCTTGAGGTAGATTCTGCGGCTGATTTTGAGCTATATCAGTTCTGAGCTTGAGTCTGAAGCAGAGACAGCGCCTGAGCTGCCTCGACATTAGCAGCAAGAGGTAACTGACTATCGCGATTTTCTGCCATATTCGATTTTTCAAAGCGAGCAAGGAGAGTTAATGTGCAGGTTGCACTAAGGTCGCACTAGCTACATGAAAAGTGAGCCGGATGCAGGGTTGTCGGATTCTTATACTCGCTATGGAAGGGACTGGTGCGAATAGGGAAATATTTCCCAAGGTCTCAAAAACGGCCCGAGCCCGCCGGTAAATAATAGTTTTATTTTTTTATATAATTTTAAAAACAAAACATTGGCTCTATGGATTTAAATCTACCGCGGTCCGTACGGCCTCATACGGACCGCTCGCGTAGCCAATCAGATTGCAGGAAATCATAGAATATGAATTCGGACCGCAAAAAAACCAACTTATAATATTATATACATATATTATTTTAAATCGTTTGAAGAAACTATAAGGCTTAATGCTGAGACTTTGAGTTGGCGAATCCTTCTCGAGACAATTATAATTTAGGTGTCTTCTACATTGTCACGCATGATAATAACAGGATGATTATGCGAATGTTTTTCATATCTTTGAAGATGACTGTGAATAGAAATCCTTCATGATCGGCGTGAAGTCATCAGGGAAAAAAATCGTGCACCTAATATAAATTGACTCCAACCAATCTCTGTGGCGTAGGTTGGATATCGCAGCCTCAGTAATGTTGCAGTTTCATTTGTCACCAGATGACCAGAAAGTACAAGAGCCGGGCTATATGGTCTACAAAGTGATCCATGAAGGTGCGAGATCTAATCTTTTGTCACCTGTAGCAGAGTTATAGTTTTAAGTAGATGTTTGGCTACCACTAACATTGAATAACCTTCGCTAGAAACACCAGACTTGGCTATAAGATCGTTTTTAAATTAAAAGCTTAGGACAGTTCCGAGTAGTATATTAGTATAGAACAAAGCACAGTCCTATAGTTGATTTACCCACATCGATTTAAGCTCGGCGACAAACTGACTTAACTAAGTGATTGCGGAAATCTGTTGTCATCGCAATAAAAATCAGTGGATTTACAACCGCTGTTATAAGTGGAATCATGCCAATTGCCTCATTAAACGTGTGAGAAAACATATTTTCTCCATGGACAACCTTTATAAAAAGTGGGATCCAGAAAATGCTCCAGATGACAATACCAGGTAGAATTACCATCGAAATCTTCCCTGTTATTCTGATGGCGTGTCTCCGATTGTTTCCGTCATGATCTGACTGATCTGCTGCCTGAAGATCTCCTCTTCGTCTACGAAGAACGACTTTTGCAATGATAGCATATGAAATGATAGTGATTATTGTTGGAATGACAAACGCAACACAAAAATTCAAACAGGTTATGATAAAAGTGCCCACAAAATCACTTAAGATATAATCAAGAAATGTCCCTATTATAGAAAAGATCCAAATAAAGCCAATAACCTTTATACAACGTGATCGCGGTAAAGTTCGATGGTACAGTGGTTTTGCAATGGCCAGCATTCTGTCCACACTAATGCAAGCAAAACTGAACATAGATGCCAATGAACAAAATATATTGGAGTTAAAGCGAACAGTGTCACCAAGTTCAAAATCAATTTTTTCAAGAAACAGTAAAAGAAAGAGAATTGGACTAAAAATAACCATAAGAATGTCAGCCAACGCCAAACTTGCGACAAAATGATTGGTAAAATTTCGTATCTTTGGCAACTGAGAAAACGTGAGCAAGATAAAGCCATTGAATGATATACCCAACACCATAAGACATATGAGCATGATAAGCTCCCAGATGTGCAATGTGTGAAGACAAGTATTCTTTTCTGTGATCATAGATTCGTTTGCATCTATTTGAAAGATGTGTCTAAAAAGATAAAATAGCCTCGTATTAGATCGAGATAAAATCAATTTAATTGACGAATTAAGACATGAAGAAGATATTAAGAGGGTTGTCGAGAAAGAGACAACTATATTTAGTTAATTTACTGATTTTGAGGTAGGTACTGCAAAGAAAATTGTTTCCTGCTAACCGAAGAGTTTCAAAAATGCAGATGCTTCTGTTATAGGAGAGTGCATGGGAAAATGGGATTTGTACATTTGAATACCATCATAAACTATAAACATTAATGCTGATTATAGCCAAAAATATGTGACTTTTTCAATCTCCATTCAAGGCGAAAAGTGAAAACGATAAAACTGTGGCGTCAGTAATATACAGAGCATGACTACCTTTGCACCATATATATTTATTGTTTAATAATTGCCTTATTAGCCGATTACTAAGGTTCTGATATATAGCACGGATTTCTGTCGAGTTCATGCAGTAAATTAATCCATGACAATTAGGGACCGGTCATAAAGTATGTGTACTGGGGGGTGGAGGGTAAGTAGTTGGGGTACAAAACAAAGTATCTAACCTTTGGGGGGGGGGGTATGAGAGGAATTACGACATTTGTGGGGGGTACGAAACAAAAAATGAGTTTAATACTATGTCTATGATTAAAACTACAAACGTTAATACTTTAATAAAATTGAGTGTATGTTCTTATAATAATTAAATTACAATGTAGCACAGTAGCATTTATCGGAAAGTGTCTCGATTGGAACCTATTAGTTTGACATCTCTGCAACCTGAACAGTCTTTGATTATGTAATTTTACCGTCGGGTAGCTCCCCTACTCGTTTAGAATGATTTAAATATTAAAAAGATATGAAATACGTCACGACGTTCTGTTGATATAGCCATAAATAATGCGCATGGCCAGGACCTCTTGACTCTATTATTAGGTACGTACGGAAAAGATAGTCCTATTAATGGGAATACTGGCAAGCATACAAAAGTACGGATTGGATACATGTGTAAAAGAGCACTATTAAATTTATGGAAATGCTCAAAACTTGGATTAACAATAACAACTTGTACCCGGTTATGTTGTTGGCATTTATATTTGTTTCATGTTTTTTTGGGAGGAGGGTGATTGGTTGGGAGGGGGTACAGAGCATTTCATCACCTTTGAGGGGGGCATTAAATATTTTCCGACGCTTTTCGGGGGGTACCAAATTTTATGGTAGTATTTTGGAATACCCTCCACCCAGACTTTACTTTATGACACAGTACACATACTTTATGACCGGTCCCTTAAATCTATTTGTAAGTCAGTTTTATTTATATATAAAGCAATTAATTAAGACATGCAGTTGAAATTCTAATCAGTATTGAGAATGTAATTGATGTTTCAATTACTGACCGATTTCCATTATATTTTCAGTTCTTATGATTACCCCATAATTTATTATTATTAATATTTATTATTATTAATTTATTTATTATTTGAACAGTCAAATAAAATGGAAATAATTTCTCATCCTGCACGCACTGACAATTTGTAAATTCTTAGTTGCATGCCGAATAAGATAACATTTCAGACTAGAGCTAGGTTGAAGGACTATCAATTATCTCTCGAATAACCTTACCTCTCATCACATATGATAACTGAGATGTTTCTTGTCATATTTGCGTCGTTAATGGGCATTGTTCACCTGTCAAAATCAGACAGAGAGGACTATAAAAACATGATCAAAGTAGAATCTTCTCAATGGTCTTTCTGCCCTTGTCCCCCTTACATCGATCTTGTGTCTTAGGAATGTTATTTTTGTGTCAAATAGTCAAATACTTTGTCTCTGTTACTGGCTTTATACGAGCGCAAGGATCAATCGTCAATGGCATATATTCGGCTAGCGAAGGAAGCTAACTCATAAACAACGGCACAACGTATAAGAGCACAGGTCAAGTGAGGGACAAGTTTGTCTTTTTAATTCTAACACGGCACTTTATCTTAACGAAATCGCTTAATTGGAGGGATCAATTGAAGTATCAACTGTACCAGGAGAAAATTAAAAGGGATTTTAAAGAACGAAGCAGTTCTTTACAGCGTTAGGTCATTGGGGGTCGTATATTTCAATTGATCAAATTGCGGAGTATGTCGTCCTGCCTCACATGCACCCTAAGTATGTCGCCCGGTATAATAGGACGTTTATAATTATGTGTATGTCATATCATATATCATATAAATAATATATATATACTTACATGTATTTGATTTTTTGTAAAATTCTGGCCTGCAACAGTCTTTCGACTATTTAGTTCTCTTGGTTCTGTCTTATTGTGGCAGTCAGTGATAGGACTTTGACTTGCCCTAATTAAAGATTGTCAATATATTGTTTCCTAAAAACAATGCGCAGTTTAATTTATACATGCTAACCAGGTGAAAAATAGCAAAGTGTCTCTAATGAAAGATGTAGATTGGATTTTTAATACTATCAGCTTTACGCCCTGTACCCCCAACCCCAACCCTATTAAATTCAAATAATGATTAAACAAATGGCAGCCGAAATTTAACTTAATTTTCAATATTTTAGTAAAGGCAAACTGGATTTTATAGAAGGCATCATATGTAAATTTATAGAGTTTACAGACGTGTACTTCCAAATGTTTTTATAAATAAATAAATAAGAGACTAGTGACTGTTTCAAAAAGGGTATTTCGTGCATTCTGAGGCCTGGTTCAAACGTCGCGCTACTGCAGTGCCGAACGTATTACAAACAATAGATAATGAGGCATTTCAGCTGATTATGTATTGTTTTTAATCACTGATCAGTGTTTTTAATGCGTTAGGCACATGAGAAGCGCGACGTTTGGAACAGGCCTGAGACCACTCTGACTCGCAGATAATATACATTCAAAATCGCGTACACTCATTGCCATGGTTCAATAATAATAATGGTTCAGATTATCAGTTACTAAATAATCATTCAGTCTATAATTCTTAAAGAAAAAAAAAATTTTCTGTGAAATAATTGGTGCGCGACAAATGTCACTCGCATTTTCTCCGTTCACCGTTGGCTACGGCCTCGCTTGTCAATGTCAATCGGAGAGCGATATAATTCAAGCGTTCTTGGTCTATTGTGGTGCGAAGATAGGTTTTCATGACCTCTTCGGTCAGGCAAAGGCATGCAACTGAATTACAGAATTTTCCAACAACGCGCAAACCAGATAAATATACAGTACAGGTGTATGTACCACAGAATACCGCAAAAATTTACATGTTCCATATCTTTTGTCAAATATAATATATAATGTGGCTTCTTAATATTTTTTAGTATAGTCTGGGGGTTTTTTGGGCTAGATTTCATAGACGTACCACTGAATACCAGTGCAGAGATAAATATAAGCAACGGTTTATCAAATTGTACCAGGATTTGGTGTGTCATGTTGTGTGATAATACTGTAGGATATTGCTAACTTAATTTAATGAAAGGTAAATACTAAAATCAGTACAGCATACCAGTGGTGTAACCAAAGTATACCAGGTTTATCAATAATTTTGAAAAATTCAGTTTTTCAATGGTAGTAAAATTGATTCCTCGGTGTGATTCCTGTATAGTAATAAATAAATGTTGTGTTGCATAGAAAAAGTAGTGATCAACATAATTATACTGGTTTGCAAACTTAATTATTTTTAAACTTTCGAATTTTACAGGCATTATGCGGGAAAAAAGTATCAAAAACATAGAATGTTATTTTTTGTTAATCCTGATTATTTTAAAGAATTTTTATGAAAATATTCATTTTTTGTTTTTTATATGTCAATTAAAACTAAAACTAATATATATTCACAAAAATAAAGTATATAGTATGTTTCCTCCAAATTTTATAAGATCAATAAATAAGACTGGTATTCTGTGGTACCGTGGTATTCTGTGGTACATACACCTGTACTTTAATGATAAAATTGTGTTTCTGTGTAAGTTCAGACTACATAATTCTATTTTGCCCGAATGTTCGTGAAACATTTGCCCGAATGACTTGAATCTCCAATTTTTTGGGAGGGGCAGGTGCCCCCCTGCCCCCCACGGCCTGTACGCCTACGATGCAACCGATAATATATTACCGAAAAACGTGGAAGATTTAAATTTTTCATTGCACTTCCATTACTGTTTATGTGAGAAATATCAAATGTTGATTCCATATAGGTCTGCAGGAGCAAGGATCAGTTTAGCACAGTCATCAGTGTGACCAGATTCTAAAAATTAATTATGCTACACTAAATTATGCTAAATTGAGATTAATTATGCTAAAAAAGCGGAACCATTTAAATTTACTTTAAAATGTTACTATTAATTTGTAAAGTTGTAAAATGCATTTTAAACAAGCTACAGTGCCGCTGGCATCTTTATTCTTGCAAACTTCAGGTGAAAACCATGCAGCACGAGCACAGAATAAATCTCAGTAGAATAAATCTCAGTGGAATAAATTCAACTTCAAGCACGTGGTTCAAGCATAGATATAGGAGACGGGTTCAAGCCTTTGCCTGACCGAAGAGGTCATGAAAACCTATCTTCGCACCACAATAGACCAAGAACGCTTGAATTATATCGCTCTCCAATTGACATTGACAAGCGAGGCCGTAGCCAACGGTGAACGGAGAAAATGCGAGTGACATTTGTCCCACCAATTATTTCGCAGAATTTTTTCTTTCTTTAAGAATTATAGACTGAATGATTATTTAGTAACTGATAATCTGAACCATTATTATTATTGAACCATGGCAATGAGTGTACGCGATTTTGAATGTATATTATCTGCGAGTCAGAGTGGTCTCAGGCCTGTTCCAAACGTCGCGCTTCTCATGTGCCTAACGCATTAAAAACACTGATCAGTGATTAAAAACAATACATAATCAGCTGAAATGCCTCATTATCTATTGTTTGTAATACGTTCAACTTTTCTGCAGTAGCGCGACGTTTGAACCAGGCCTCAGAATGCACGAAATACCCTTTTTGAAACAGTCACTAGTCTCTTATTTATTTATTTATAAAAACATTTGGAAGTACACGTCTGTAAACTCTATAAATTTACATATGATGCCTTCTATAAAATCCAGTTTGCCTTTACTAAAATATTGAAAATTAAGTTAAATTTCGGCTGCCATTTGTTTAATCATTATTTGAATTTAATAGGGTTGGGGTTGGGGGTACAGGGCGTAAAGCTGATAGTATTAAAAATCCAATCTACATCTTTCATTAGAGACACTTTGCTATTTTTCACCTGGTTAGCATGTATAAATTAAACTGCGCATTGTTTTTAGGAAACAATATATTGACAATCTTTAATTAGGGCAAGTCAAAGTCCTATCACTGACTGCCACAATAAGACAGAACCAAGAGAACTAAATAGTCGAAAGACTGTTGCAGGCCAGAATTTTACAAAAAATCAAATACATGTAAGTATATACAGGGCCGCACAGAGACATTTGGGGGCCCGGGGCAAAAATAGCTTTGGGGCCCTCGCTATTCTCAATCCTCATTCCTCAAATATATTTGGCGGCATGTGCTTGTTTAGAAAACTGATTTCCATACCTTTGAACTTCTGCATGGATTACATTCGTTTCAAATAACATTCTTAATCTTCATCCAGTACTAAAATGGCATTCTCCCCCGGGAAATTTTTGAAATCTAGGATCTCAGAATGGCAAAGTCCTGCATTCTGAGAGACTATTTACAGTAATATATATCCATATTTTACTTCATTTCTATTTGGGGGCCCCCTTTAGTTGGGGGCCCGGGGCAAATTGCCCCCTTTGCCCCCCCCTCTGGGCGGCCCTGAGTATATATATATTATTTATATGATATATGATATGACATACACATAATTATAAACGTCCTATTATACCGGGCGACATACTTAGGGTGCATGTGAGGCAGGACGACATACTCCGCAATTTGATCAATTGAAATATACGACCCCCAATGACCTAACGCTGTAAAGAACTGCTTCGTTCTTTAAAATCCCTTTTAATTTTCTCCTGGTACAGTTGATACTTCAATTGATCCCTCCAATTAAGCGATTTCGTTAAGATAAAGTGCCGTGTTAGAATTAAAAAGACAAACTTGTCCCTCACTTGACCTGTGCTCTTATACGTTGTGCCGTTGTTTATGAGTTAGCTTCCTTCGCTAGCCGAATATATGCCATTGACGATTGATCCTTGCGCTCGTATAAAGCCAGTAACAGAGACAAAGTATTTGACTATTTGACACAAAAATAACATTCCTAAGACACAAGATCGATGTAAGGGGGACAAGGGCAGAAAGACCATTGAGAAGATTCTACTTTGATCATGTTTTTATAGTCCTCTCTGTCTGATTTTGACAGGTGAACAATGCCCATTAACGACGCAAATATGACAAGAAACATCTCAGTTATCATATGTGATGAGAGGTAAGGTTATTCGAGAGATAATTGATAGTCCTTCAACCTAGCTCTAGTCTGAAATGTTATCTTATTCGGCATGCAACTAAGAATTTACAAATTGTCAGTGCGTGCAGGATGAGAAATTATTTCCATTTTATTTGACTGTTCAAATAATAAATAAATTAATAATAATAAATATTAATAATAATAAATTATGGGGTAATCATAAGAACTGAAAATATAATGGAAATCGGTCAGTAATTGAAACATCAATTACATTCTCAATACTGATTAGAATTTCAACTGCATGTCTTAATTAATTGCTTTATATATAAATAAAACTGACTTACAAATAGATTTAAGGGACCGGTCATAAAGTATGTGTACTGGGGGGTGGAGGGTATTCCAAAATACTACCATAAAATTTGGTACCCCCCGAAAAGCGTCGGAAAATATTTAATACCCCCCTCAAAGGTGATGAAATGTTTCGTACCCCCACCCAACCAATCACCCTCCCCCCCAAAAAACATGAAACAAATATAAATGCCAACAACATAACCGGGTACAAGTTGTTATTGTTATTTAAATCCAAGTTTTGAGCATTTCCATAAATTTAATAGTGCTCTTTTACACATGTATCCAATCCGTACTTTTGTATGCTTGCCAGTATTCCCATTAATAGGACTATCTTTTTCGTACGTACCTAATAATAGAGTCAAGAGGTCCCGGCCATGCGCATTATTTATGGCTATATGTAACTTATAGCAGTTGTATCTCGAAATATTATTGTTAAAAAATCCACCTCAATGCAGTCTATTTGGCAAGCTATTCGTGCTCACTTTGGTTTCCAGTCCACGGGTGCACGCTTTTTAGATTTCAGTAGCATACGCCTAGAAAGCGGGGAACGTCCCGAGGACCTCTACCAACGACTTGTAAGCTTTATTGATGATAGCTTGCTTACAGCAAACGACAATATTCGTCATCACGGTGAAAATACCACCAGTGATGAAGACATTACACCTACCCTTGAAAATATTATCGTTATTACTTGGTTATGTCTAGTTCATCCAGATTTACCTGCGCTCATAAAACAACGCTACGGCGCAGAACTCAGATCTCAAACTTTAGCCAGTTTAAAGCCTGAGATATCGCAAGCCCTAGACTCCCTACTCGATGAAATACGTACCACCAATGAGACTAAGGTTTTACGTACTGTGTTTCGCTAACCTCCTACACCTCATAACACAAACCCACAGCCCCCGAAAACCCCAAGGCCTAAAAGTATGGCCCCAACAAACAAAACATGTCCTCTATGTAAACAATTCTAAAGATGGCCTCCTTGTTGTACCTCGCACAGACCCCCTGTTCCCCGTTACCGAGTTAATAATCGTTCCACGCAGTGCTCTAGATGGACTTATAACAGCCCTCCATCTTCGACTTGACCACCCCACGTCACATCAACTCCATCTTGCCATGAAGCGACATTTTTACGCTCTCGATATGACAAAGTCTATTGAACGTGTCTGTGATACATGTCACACCTGCGCTTCACTACGAAGTCTCCCACCACCGCTAATTCTACACCCTAGCACATTAGCACCAGCGACCCACCCAACGTGGTCGGTGTATCTTTTGCCGCGGATGTTCTTCGAAGGAGCAAGCAGTGTATACTCATACTATGAGATACCACAACGTCGTTTACTTCAGCTACCATTATCCCTGATGAGAGGAGCACCACACTCCGTGACAGTTTATCCACCTTATTCGTCGCACTCCATTCTCCCGACGGACCACCTGCCACTGTCCGAGTAGATCCTGCTCCCGGGTTCATCGCTTTACAAAATGATCCTACACTTCAACAAGTAGGAATCACGTTAGAGATCGGTAGGATAAAAAATGTCGTTGCTGAGCTTGAAGAAGAACTTCGTCGCCAAAAACCAGATGGAAGCCCTGTTACCCAACTTGGACTTAGTATCGCCATATCCAGACTAAACTCTCGTCTTCGCCGACACGGAGTCTCGGCACACGAACTTTGGACTCACAGAGATCAATTCTCCAATGCTCAAATTCCGATTAAGGACTCGGACATTATCGCGAATCAGCACAACGAACGCATAAAGAATCACCCATATAGTGAACGGTCAAAGAACTCAGGAAACACTACAGACCGTCGTCCATCCCAGAAAATAAAAGTTGGTGATCTGGGTAAAAATAAAGTTGATGATATGGGTAAAAATACCCATACTAAGGCAATCGGCAGCATTAAAGTTGGTGAATGCAATTACACTTCTCCAAGTGAGATTAGCAATGCTCTTAATGACCACTTTGCGCAAATTGGACCAAAATTAGTTAACGATGTTCCCTCCTCAAGCTCTCATTTTGAGGAATACATTACCTCTACACATAATCGTTTCTCTCTCATAGAGACGAATAATACAACTGTATATAACTGGATCAAATCTACTGGTTTGGATGAGATATCTTGTAGGCTATTAAAGGAAGCTTACCTTGAATGTAAAAAAGACAACGTATTTGATTCTAGGAAGCCAAGTAAGGTTAAATAACCTGAATCATCATTTTAACATTCAAATTGATGGCCAGTCTATTGAAAGGATGCATTCTTATAGATATCTAGGACTTGAAATAGATCAAATCTTAAATTGGCAGGTTCATATTGATACTATTTGTAAAAAGATAAGTGCAAGTCTGGGGGCCTTAAAGCGGATTCGCAACTTTGTGCCCCAATGCATATTGATCTTAATGTATAAGGCCTTAGTGTTGCCCTATTTAGACTATTGTAGTGAGGTATGGGGTTGCCTTGGTAAAACACTTTCTAACAAACTCCAAAAATGACGTAAGGTCAGCTGATATCCTACATGGTCTTGGTTGGGATACTCTTGACCAACGTCGTGCCAAACAGCTAGCTCGCAACTAGTGTCTACAAAGCAGTCAATAATTTATATCCTAACGCTACGGGAAGTAGCCAGATAGTATATTCGCCGCTTGTCTTGGAACGTTCCTGTTTTATATATATTTCCTTACTAGTTCTAGTTTTGGAGCAGTAAGTGATCTAAAATCATATGAGTTTACAACGTGTTGTTTCACTCATTGGAGAATCCTCATTAGATATATAGATTGATGAGCTAATTTTGCTACTGATATTCCATTGTAGACGTTCCTTTATATAGGCAGCCATCCTAGTCACTTTAGTTTAGGTCTTCTATTCTGGCGTATTTCGAGCGGTACATAGCCTGCGCAAGTCAATATTCTGTACCCTCTGCAAGCGCTTTAACTGATAATCAGGGGGGAAAATGTCTCTGTCCTCAAACTGCTATATATTTTTCAACTTCTTTATCAGTGAAATCTCAAATGCTCGGATAATTGTAAATCTACACACCACCAGTTTTTTCATTTCCATCAATTCAATTTGCATTTAATATATCAATTTCTTCTCATCAGTGGCCACATATAGCCATAGGCATAGAACTAACGTAATTAACTAGCTTTATGAATTTTAATGAAAATTGCTAATATAAATTACACGTAAGTATTGAAGCTTAATGTCCTAGAAGAAGAATTTGAAGAAATAATGTACAAATCTCTGAAAACATCAGATCATTCAAGTTTTTAGTTATCTTGCTGACATACTAGTTTATTAATGTCCTCAACCACTATTCTTATATTCTAAGATGACCAGCTATAGAGTATATGTTCTAGTCGCCTTTACTCAGGATCCAGCTCAAACCCGCGCGGTAAAAGTATATGTCTTGGGCAGATTAGGACACTAATCGACTTTCCTCAAGATCCAGCTTTTCAATTACGATTATATGCCCTGGGAACCGCTCAGCACCCAGCTCATCGCAGACAAACCAAAATATAGAGCAGTTGTCTCACACTTCCATAACCCCACAAAACATTGCTTGGTTTACTCTGTGTCATTCATCTTAGAATACTGGTTGAGGACATTAAATGAGAATTTTTACCACAAAAATTACTGTTAATGGACGAAACTGACTATAGACTCTGGACAATAAGCTTCATCTGTATTGTAAAAATATTTCGTTGTGTACATGCAGACCATGTCGCCCTAAAGTCCCTAAACGCATCTACAAAGCTTACATTATTTGCTTGCCAAAGTCGGCATATAGCCGTAGGCTACGAAGCACTTTATAGCTCATTGTCCTAATACCTTGCGTGATTCATTCATGCACAACAAAGGCGCTATAGTTAAACATACTACACCCACCTCCCCAAACACGCCACTTGTTTGGTCTCGGATGTTGTTGGCTAAATCGCTAAGAAAGCGAGCCTCTTAAACGTACGAGCTTTTAGGTTTATGTAAGAGAGTTAAGATTTTTCGTGTTAGTCTTCGTTCCGCTGGATCCAAGCAGGGCCGTATTAACCACGTGGCGGATGCGGCATATGCCACGGGCCTCGCGCTTATGGGGGCCTCGCGCTTTACTGTGCCACGCCCATTTTTACGAAAACACGCCCATTTTCTATTGGGACACGCCCATTTTAGGTGCCTCACGAATTTAGATGCCTCGCGAATTTAGGGGCCTCGCGAATTTAGGGACCTCGCGAATTTAGCTTGGCTGCGAAATTGCGGTGATTTGCGGATAAAATTGAAAACAATTATTTAACAATTTTGTGTGTCTTTGAATTCAAAGGTTTTCATAACGAGGGGGGAGGCCTCGCGCTGAAAATCTGCCACGGGCCTCGCGCGATGTTAATCCGGCCCTGGATCCAAGTAAGAATGATATTGTAATATGGAATTACTAAACTATAACCAAGTATGTTTAACTACTGTATAGCGCCCTTGTTGCAGCCTCGTTCCCAGGCTCTCGGGTGAACTTCGCGAGGAAAGCACTAAGCGCGCGGGGGTGCTTGGGGAGGTTGCAGCGGGAGACGCGAGAGCCTGGCAGAAATTGACCGATATCTGGTGAATTTCGACCGATATCTGACAAATCGAAGAATTTGTAAATTTTTAGCTGCTTTTTTGGGAATTTTTTTATCCGTGATTGTTGTTTATGTTGTCATGGATGATTCTGACGAATCTTTCCACAAAGAACCGCCTGAAGGTAATTTTATTTATATGTGTAGAATTTACATATCGCTGGAGTGTATATGCTTTGATGTCATTGTTTTGATCGACACCACGTGTTTTTGAAGTTGTAAATTTTATTTCTAAATCGTGTGCCCTTTCCTTGCAGAAGTAATCTCAGCTGACGAAGAACTGAACACGTCGTTTCAGCAACTTGATGTTGGAGGTATTGTTAAATATGATGTTCATTTTATAATTTATATATATGGTATTAATTACATTCTGATGTGCAGGCATAATAAAATGCACTATATAAAAGAATATAACTATCTGAATTCTTAAATAATTATCATTTAAATTACTTATGGATTTTTGAAATTATTTTCAATGAACAAATTTTCAGACTCTGATGATGGCAAACTTTATCTACACCACCACACTCTCCAAAAGGCGACTTTATATATGACAGTACAATTAGAAGTCGACCAGAGAAGCATGCTCTAACACCAGATTCCAAAGCTGCAGCGGAGTCGAAGCCCAAAAGATTTGCAGGTATGACAATACTTTTTTTTCATATTCTACCACATCCAAATAAAGTTACCAGAGGACAGTACAGATTATTGTCACTGTATTAAATGCACCATAAACCATGACCAGCCGACAATTTGTTTTTTGCTTTACTTTTTTTGTAATGTACCATATACTCAGTTATTTTACTAACTCTAACCCATTATGACTTTACATGAAAAGGCAAAGGTTAAGTTATAAATGGGTATGATACAGTATACCGGTACCTCTATATGTATGATATTGTTCCATGCATGTTTTTTCGGTTATGCATGCTATTATACTAGAAATACATTCATGCAGAATCGAGCAGAATCCCTCGCCTATTTGAACCAAGCAAATATATTCCCAAGGCAAAGGTTATTGTGAAATGAGTTGATCTTTGTAAACTTGCCAATACAAATATTTATATCATTCGGTACAAAAATAGTGAAAATATTTGTACATATAACTATTAAATTATCAGTTTTATAGCTATATAAAGCAGGCATGTTATTATGGACTCTCTTTGCTTTAACCCATTAAGCTCCAGAGCTTTCCTATTGACAAGTAGAATCGTCTGGCATTTGTCAAAAAAAAAATAAGCAGGGTGCACTGGGACGCATTGCAGCTTAATGGGTTAACTAGAGACATTGTCAAATTTTGTGGTTAACCCATTAAGCTCCAGAGCTTCCCCATTGACAAGTAAAATCGTCTGGCGTTTGTCAAAAAAGAATAAGCAGGGCGCACTGGGGCGCATTGCGGCTTAATGGGTTAATTAACTGAAAAATTCAACCTTAGATGTTTTACTAAAACATCAAAATAGTCACAAAATTTTCAAGGAGACTTCAACTGTTTTTTGAGTAGACTTTCAAAATTTTAATACAGTCTAGGCTTTATTCCATGATTCCTGAGTTTTGCAACTTGATCATTGAGTAGTGCTATCAATGGTGTAATTACAACTGTTACTCCCAGGGTTGCCATGCCAGGAATCCAATAGCACAATGATTTTCCTCCTCCTGTTGGAATGATGGTCAGAATATCTTTATTGTCCATAATTTGATCAATCACTTCTCTTTGCATACCCCTAAAGTTTTCGTGATGAAAGACTTTCTGAAGGATATCCAGTAAAGGGTCTTCAGACATTTGTTGCAACTCTCCATCAGATGCTGTCTGGTCAACAATACCAAGGTCACCAAATGATGTGGTTATGTCAGACCTGTGATCCTTAAATAACATGATAAATTGTATTATGTATTGTATGTACATGGATTAATTAAAGATCAGTTGCATATACATAGGTTACCAGGGGGCAGATAGGGCAGTTAACACTAGTTGGCAGAGAGATTGTTTATTAGTTAATTCCGTCGAGTAAAAATTCACATTATGCAGGGTAAGTAACAAAGTAGGGCATATTGTACCTTAATGGTCAACACATTAACCCATTAAGTCGCAATGTGCCCCAGTTACTTTTTTTACAAACGGCAGACGATTTTACTTGTCACTGGGGAAGCTCTGCAGCTTAATGGATTAACCACAAAATTTGACAATGTCTCTAGTTAACCCATTAAGTCGCAATGCACCCCAGTGCGCCCTTATTTTTTTGTTTTTGACAAACGCCAGACGATTTTACTTGTCAATGGGGAAGCTCTGGAGCTTAATGGGTTAAATTGAGGAGTAAAGCTGTGTGCTGTTATTCAGAGTAACAGCTAAACAGCATTAAGTTGAGAGTGGATTTTGGTTCACGATTACCTAAACAAGTCAATATCTACACAATAAATCAGCTAAACTCAAGCTTGAAATATTTCAAAATTATAAACTAATCTTACCCGTTTAACAAAAAAACATTCTGTCTGAAAAGATACGGTATACTTGTCCTTTGGGTCAATATACCAACAGTGAAATTTTGCATGTAATCCCTGTCTAGCAATTTCAACATCACATGGCTTGTTTCCCTTGCTATATGGACTTAAAGTGCCACCATGATACAATAGCAAGCACATCCACTGCACTGCCTCACGCTCAGAATGTACCACACAATCTAAATTACGGCCACAAGATGTCACTCTCACATCAAGGTATTCAACTTCATTCTAGTAAAATTTAACATGCAAAAACTGATTATACTAAAATACTATTTTAAGGTAAAGTATAAATATTCAAACAACCCACATGTTACCCACCTTACTCGTGCGATGTTCAAATATCTTTTCAACACATTCCCGTGTCTCTTGTTCGTGTAGCTGTCTTCGTGTTCTTAAAGATTTTTCCCTTTCAGAGAAGGAAAATTCGTCCTAAGGGCTTGTGTTTGACTCGGAAATGATGCACGATGCCGTTTTCATGAAAAAAAGCTCTTTGAGCAATACAATTATCTTTCGCACAAAGTATTCTTCCCGAGAGTACCGATTCATGAATAGGTCTTTCGAAAGTATTCAACAAATGGCCGATTTCTACCTCATTTGCATGAAAGTATTAAAAATTTGCATTGTCGGCCATCTTGGATTCGTTTTCTGCCAGGCTCTTCGCGTCTTCCAACCTCCCCAAGCACCCCCGCGCGCTTAGCGTTTTCCCCGCGAAGTTCATTAAAGAGCCTGGGAACGAGGCTGCCCTTGTTGTGTATGAATGAATCACGCAAGGTTTAGGACAATGATCTATAAAGTGCTTCGTAGCCTACGGCTACACGCCGGCTTTGGCAATCAAATAATGACAATGTAAGCTTTGTAGATGCGTTTAGGGCGACATGGTCTGCATGTACACAACGAAATATTTTTATAATAAAGATGAAGTCTATAGTCAGTTTCGTCCGTTAACAGTAATTTTTGTGGTAAAAATTATCATTAAAACATATAGCTAAAACGTTTAATGTTTTTCTTAAAATGCTTGTACTAGCTGATCATCTGAGAGCACATAGCCAAAGAATAATTATAGGCAATTACGACAATGTTATTTGTCACCTGCAAACCAATTTAGAAAGGCACGCAATCATGGATTGAATACTTATTATTCAGTGTAAATAAGAGAGCATATGTATAATTAATATTAAGACAGATATATCACTCTCTGAAAGTCAGAGCTTCTAGTCTTTGTCCTTGGAGTATATATATCTATGTTTACACGCTGCGATTTGTCGGGCAGATTTTAGGTTTTGCTCGGAATGTTAATGACGAATATTTTCAGTTGACGATGTGTCAGATGACGTTTGCCACGTATTTTTCAAATTCAGTATAGTCAGGGGGTATAAAGTGCTGTTCTGAAATCGGCCCGACAAATCGCAGCGTGGAAACGTACCTTAAAAGGTATTTGCAGTTTATTGCATTGTCACTGCCACTTTTATTTACTCTCATGTAAGAGGAGAGGAACGAGGTTGATTTAGTTGCATTTTGACCTCGATGAAATTTTACAAACGATATTAGTTATTTCATCAATATTAGTTATTACAGTTGAGTCACGTCATTCTGTATATATATAATTCAGTTTAAATATTATTCTTCCATCATTGCGTGTAGCACATCTAGATCGATACAAGACTGTTAAATTTATAGTTTTTCATAAAATTTGATCTTTATGTAAATTAATCCTTAACACAATCATATTGACCTTTTTCATTATTCACACAGGTAATGATAAATTTTTAATGCAAAATCAATTTATTGAAATAGAGGTACAAATGGACATGTAAAACTAGTTCCGCTGCATATACTTTCATAAAAGCGACCGCTATAAACAAGGTGTTATTTAGTAGCGTAAACGATCAAATTTGCCATTAAATTGGGCAATATAGTATAATTTTAGTGCTAAAAGAAGACTTGTTGGAACTGACTATCGTCACACGCTCAACTTTACAGATAAAAACATAATGGATGTTTTCAACTATAGCAATATGACTGGAATAGATATACCATTAAATATTTCAGTCACGATATGTGAAGAGAAGTAAGTAATTGTTCACAATTTTTTATCATAACGTTTCGCTGTAGTCTATATAGATAATATTATCACTTTACTGTAAAAGAATGTTAAACCTATATTAGTTTAAAAAATATATGACATTTTCTAGCTCAATTAAGGTGACTCGATACAAGTTTCAAAAATTCAAGCGTACAACGTTTTGAAATTTTTAAACTCCGTATTTTTAGGTCTTATTCACCAGATATCGGGGTTTTCATATATTTCGATGTTTCTATTTTCAAATTATGTTTTAGTAACATACAGTTCGTTGCTATGACAACATACACGTATGAAATTCACTCTAAAATAGCTTATTGCCTCGTGTAGTTGGACCCCCAATTTTTTTTCGTGCATTATTTTACTTGCAAGACAGACTAACAATAAGCAAAATTAAAAAAATTCTGCAATGCCATTTTTTTGAAAAAGGCAAAAATGTCGTTGTCTTCAATAAAAATTTTTTGGCATTACAATTTTTTTTTATTTTTGGTATAATGAAAGATTTTTGTGGTGCAATACACCGTGCAAAATTTAAACATAGGTCACCAGACAAAATAACGAGATATAGCGCATTGTTTTTCAAAAATGGAATTTTTTAATGACGTCAGCAATTGACATGAAAACGCTATAGAACACGCACAATGGCGCGAGATGGCGCGAGCAACTGCTCACGTCAGGTCTGTTTGGAAGTTCTTTCGTTAATATTCCCGCGTGCACAAATTGTCACGCGGGTTTATTCATAATTATAGAATAAAGTCTATTTTCGCAATTCTTGCATAAGGGTTTTGTGATTACTATATCGAGCCACCTTAACAATAATCTGTATCTGTATTTTGTCCCTATAATCGGTATATCTGATTGTTTAAATAGTAATTCGCAAAAAATGTTCATCTTATAAAAATCTTATTAATTTAAAGCAAAATTCTATACAATATACTTTCGTTATATCTACCGCAATTACAGAAGGTCGATAATAGGTTTACCGGGACGAGGGATAACGTTTATTTGGGTGACGGGAAACGGATCGATGCAAGGGACAAAATGTCTCTGTCTATGTAATCATATGGAGCTTTTCCATCTCACTGGCACTGCCGAGATAAAATTCGAATTTAGTTACGATAATTAAGAATAATGCGCGTCTAAGAAGTATTAGCAGTTCAAAACTGGTCCGTTTCAGTACGCAACACACATTTTGTTATTTTTCATGCGTTGTTTGAAAGAAAAGTGATTGACATTTAATATATAGTCCTTCTTTAGTAAACGAGAGGTTGGAAATTCGGATCCTCTGCACTGTATATCAACCTATATAATTTACTTCAGAGTCGTTATGTTTCTAATTCGATGGGATTGTCACGAAATTTCTCATTTTTATTTTAGACGCGTATTTATGATAGATGTAAACGAGTCGTTAGAAGATATCATACATTTTGTTCATGAGATCGAGGAAGAAATAGAAAATCATCCTTGTTCCCCAATGTTTCACAAATGGCTGCCTGTCATGCTCATCTGTCTCATGGTGTTGGGCATATTATTCAATGGTTTTATCTTGCTGACGTTTATTCAGTTACCAAAGATACGAAGTTTTACCAATAATTTTGTCGCGAGTTTGACGTTAGCTGACACACTTATGGTTGTCGTCAATCCAATTCTGTCTCTTCTAATACTTTACGAAAAAATTGAACCTGAAAATGGCGATCATCTTCGTTTTTTCTCTGAAATATTTTGCTCCATGGCATCACTTATCAGTTTTGCTTGCATCAGTGTCGACAGAATGCTGGCAATTGCAAAACCACTGTGCCATCGTACTTTACCGCGATCACGTTGTACAAAGGTTATTATCTTTATATGGATTTTCTCTGTAATTGCGACACTTCTTGACTATTTCGTAAGTGAAATGGATGTAGTAGATGATTTTATTATAACTTGTTGTAATTTTTCTATTGCGTTTGCCATTCCAACGTTAATTACCATAATGTCTTATGCTATCATCGCAAGAGTTGTTATTTGTAAGCGAAAGAGAGTGTTTCAAGAAACAGATCATTACGGGAACAATCGAATAAAACACAACATCAGAATAACATGGAAAATTTTGTTGGTAATTTTACCTGGTATTGTCATGTGGTTCGTGTACTGGGTCCCAGTGTTTATTGTCTCCAGAAATGAAGAAGTCGAATTTTCTCTTACTTTCCTACAGATAAGATTTTTAATTCCAATCTTTGCTGCAGTTGTGAATCCCCTGGTATTTATTCTTCTCACACCAGAATTTCGCCATCATCTTTTGAAGTCAATTTGTCGCCGAAGTCGAACTGATTTGGGTAGAATAACTAATACGATCCGTACTACACAAACGCCGGCTAAAACCATGTCAGTTTGACATGGTTATTGTTGCTTTCTTTTGCTGTGTGCATGTGTCAATTTCAGTTATAAAATTATATAATATAAATAACGTCAAAATATCAAATCTGTTTTACTGACGAGTATATAACGTAGACATTCAAAGATAAAGCAAAATTATTAATAACTCTTGTTATGTTCAATTTTATTACTTTTTGTTTCAAAAATACATGACGCCCTTCGTCGACGAAAATTATCCGTTGACGTATAGCTAACGTGTTGAAATAGATTTCTTATCTATTTTATCTTCGCCTTAAATCGCCTTAAGTCGAAGCCATATAGGCCTAAGACTATATGATATTGAAATAAATGGATTATCCTGCGTTGGTATTGTCGTTTTCCTGCACCGGACGAGCGATCTATATTTGAGCGTGTAATCTGTAGCGTGGGCACCCCACGAAATATAGTTCGACGTGCTTTCATAGAAAATCATAGTGGCTTGTCTATGAGCACCAATGCGGTCTGAAAACTGTTACGCTATAGACACAGGTTTTCTCATCAGGCAGGGTGAAAGTGGCCGTTTTTTATACTGAAGTACCTGGAGGAAACCTGCTTTCGTTAGAGCGTTGCCGTTGGATTCTATTTCCACTTGAGTACAGCGAAAATAGAATTGTCTTTTTTTATTATTATTATTTAAACATATTTACAGTAGCCTTTCAGTGTCCTGTTTTTCAAAGGGCCGTGCTTGTATAATTACAAATCAATATTAATAACATGCATTCAATATACTATTAAGCTATATAAAAATTATAAAAAATGAAGTCACTCAACGTTCATTATATAAAATGATATTAACAAACATATGATAAGCCAACGACGTGTTTCCGGCCCAAATAAATTTGCACGAGTAATTCCGTCAAGTTTAGCCGTTCTTTATTAATCGTTTGAATGAATCTAATGAGAGGCACTCGTATTTGTCAATGAGATTTCGTGAGGAAGACTATTCCATGATTCTGCTCCGCGGTATGAGAAGCTATTTTTAAGAAAGTTTGTGTTTGGTTTTGGTAGATTAAGTTTTCTGTCGTTACTTCTCAGCGCATAATTATTGTTGTGGCATGTACTAAACAGTTCTGTTAAGTATCTCGGTGTCATTCCTCTTATTGCCTTAAATGTCATTAGTTCATCACGTTGTTTAAATATATGTCCAATCGGTTGCCAATTTAATTTTTTTTAAATCTCTGCACTTCTGATGACGTCAAAGCTTGAATTTGTAATAACCCGTGCGACTCTTTTTTGCAGTTTTTGTAATTTATCAATATGGGTAACATTCTCATGATGCCACACTGTCGAGCAGTAGGTAAAGTGCGGTAAGACTAAGGAGTTATGCATCATAGTTAGAGCATTTTCTGTCATGTAATTCTTGGTTCTTCTTAACAGAGCAATATTTTTTGAAATTTTTTTACATTGCATATCAATGTGGTCGTGCCATTTAAGTTGTTCGTCTACAATTACACCGTCCTAAGAATTTTTTTGCTTTTTACTCTTCTAATCTTGTTGTCTCCAATGGCAATTTTAGGATTTGAGACCATTTGGTTAGTGTGAACTTATTCGATATTAGCCATTTGTGAATTTTTTCAAGGTCAGTGTTAATTTTTTGCTCAACATCTATTGATGATTTGCCATGACAGGAAAGATTAGTGTCGTCCGCAAACATGGATGCGTTAGTAGTTGTTAAACAATTTGGTAAGTCATTGAAATATATCAGGAAAAGTAAAGGTCCAAGAATCGACCCATGTGGAACACCACAAGTAATATAAGTTGCATGTATTTGAAATTTCGTGATTAATTTTACAAGCCTGCTTTCTTCTTTTCCTCTCACTCCGTAAAGCTCTAATTTGGAAATTAATATTTTATGATTTACCGTGTCAAAAGCTTTCTTAAGGTCCAAAACAATAGACCATTAATAAAATCCCCATCCATGTTTACCAGACATTGGTTTATAGAGTGTAGTAGTGTAGTCTCGGTGGAATGCTGGGTACGAAAGCCTGATTGATTAGGTGATAATAGCTGATAATCGTCTAGAAATTGGCTCAGTTGTTTGTGAACAAGTTTTTCAAAAAAATTTGCGACTGCCGATGTTACCGAAATTGGCATATAATTACCACAATCAGTCTTTTCTCCTGATTTGTAAACAGGGGTTACCTTAGTGTGTTTCAATTCGTCTGGAAAGATTCCCGTGTTAATGGATAAATTTATGATATAACTCAATGGTTTAATGATGGCTTCTCCTGCAGCTTGTAGAAGTTTATTTGAAATTTTGTCACTAGGCCTGCTGATTTCCCGGCTTTTGCTTTTATTAATTCGTTTCTAAATTTATTTCTTTAGGCTAATGTTTTCCATCTTGAGGAATTCTCTGTACTCCCCTGCTGGTGCCATATTGCTACATACTACATTAGCTTCTGCCACACTTGTTTTTATATCTTTGATTTCTCTCACGAGCTAATCAAACTTGAGCTCAAACCGTTCTTCAAAATTCTGCATCTGATCACTAACTATTTCAGGGGTAAACAGTTCAGTTTTATTGTAAGATGTAGAGCCACTTTGGATATTATAACTATCGTTAGGCCGTTTGTCTTCGTCGAGGTCAGTATTTATAGGCTGCGAGTCGCTTGTTGTTGTATCTGGCTCCATAAAAGGCATAACGTTGATTATTGTCCTTAGTTTTGATTTGATTTCGTCGCTTGCTTCACCGTTTATCGTAAGCGACTTGCTGTTTGAGTACCATCTCAGTGCAGTAAGGTCACTTAATTCTAGTTTCTTGCAATCGCCGCCAGTCATGTCCGGCATATTGTTTGCTTGCCTAGCAATTCGTTCACAAAATTTACAAGGTTTTCAAACGAATCGTTCCACTTAAAACCTCCTTTAGTGGATATAGTAAGATACTTGGAAATATTATCATTATTTTCCAGAAGATCATCAACAAAATTTGTCATTTAATACGGAGCTCTCGATCGAAGTTCCTTCCGCCATGACGGATAGGGGGACGCTTAGGGGGACGCTTAGGCGCGGACGAGGAGAATCAAACACTTCACCTTTGAAGTGACCTTTAAAATGCTTGAAATAATCTGCAACATGGACTTTGTTAATTATCCAGCCAACGACAGTTTGTGCGAACGGGAACGTAGAAACTTATCAGGCTGTGGTGAGTGGGCAAGAGGGTCTATAGCCGAGCCATCATGGAGGTCCCAGGAAGGTCTATCACGCGGACGCCCGAGCAAAGGGTTGCAATCCTTGGTAATTTCCCAGGAAGGAATTAAAGGGGTTCTAAGACTTGAGACGCTTCCGGGGAGGCTTCGTTGGCCCCAACCCGAACAGACAAGAAGAAACAAAGAAACAAAGAGCTTATGAAGAATGAGGAAGAAAGCAAGCGAAAGAGATGAGAGCAGGACAGAGAAGAAAATGAGTGGACTCTTAAAGAAAACCCAGAGCAGACAGTAAAATGATGCGAAGGCATATAAAACACATATTATTTAAAGTCGCAAGTAAGTGTTACGGAGTGAGACTGCAAGAGTGGACAAATTAATAATAACCTAAATTTTAGAACATATAGTTTTTATCTCTTTTATCCATGCAATTATTTCTGAAAAACCATTAATAACAATAACAATAAATAATAATAATAATAAAAACAAGGTATTGCAATGGCGCTTGGGGAACGAGTTCTATGAAGAGAGAAACAAGAAAAGCTGATAAAAGCATGTAAAAATATATGATAAGGACACGATATAAATGGAAAATAATTTAATCACAAGTAGAAAAATAATTATTTAAATACAGGAGTGTTGTATGTTTAAGACTAAATCTAGAATAAATAAAATTAAGGTTCCATAATTCATCAGGTTAATAAATGCACGTGGGCGCATGAGAGGTGGAGGGGGATACGGGCGGGAAAAGCGCCGATAACAACGGGATGATATAGGACCTGGCCTACCACATGAAAAACAATAAACCGGAGAGCGGGGACGCGATGGTGAAGGGCGTGCCGGTGGTAGAGGGTCTTGCTTCTTGAACGTTTTCTCGACTTTGGCGACGATATCAAGAACCTTGGCATATTCTTTATCGGCGAGAAGAGCGACAAAATAGGCTTGAAATTGCTTTCGGCTAGTACCCATTTTATCTCGAAGGGTTGAGGCGATGACAAACGTAGGAGCTCGATCGTCGCCAATCAATTTTGCTGACGCGGCAAGCTGGTCAATTAAGGCGAGAGCATCATACTTATCAAAATCTTCGACTCTGCAGAAGCCATAAGGGCGGTAATTCTAGTAAGGAGAGAACTAACGGATGGCGTGGTCTGTGCGTTGGCTTCTTCTAAGGCTTTAATTCGGGCAGCTAGGACGCCAACAGGATCATCTGTCTAGAAGCGCAGATAGGGGGAAATTATGCCGAAAAAGGGATAAAAGAGAACAAATCTAGGGTGCGGACAAAAATATTTATACTATCGAGTATTTATACTGCCATGGGAATGGGAAATTCGAAGCATCTTAGAGTTAGAGGGAAGGAAATCGATGAGGCCTTATTAATATGCAAAAATGGGCGCCTCGCACTGACTTGTGAGGCCTGATCTGAAGTAACAACAGCTTGCCTATACTCAGGCCTGCAAACAAATATATATATAGCCAATAGATTGAATAACACAACAGAAGACGTCACTGTACTGGACTAAACAACAGCGCTTGCCTACTCAAGTTGTGATGAAATAAGCAGACAAAAATCATTGCCTACTCAGGCCCCTCATGCATAAATGAAACTGCCTTCTCAGACCGCCAAGACAAGGGAATAACAACGTTTTGCCTACTCAGGCCGTATAATTGAATATATAGATTAAAATTATTGCCTAAACAGGCCTCTCATGCATCAATAAATACCCCTCCTCAGGCCCAAGTCAAGAAGCCTACTAAGGCCGTAAAATCAGACACAAATATAATTATTGTCTCCTCATGCATGATTGAAATTGACTTCTGAGGCCCAAACCCGCGGGTTCAAACTGACTCAAATACATGAACAGGTCTGGCAAAGTTTGCATACTAGAATGCGTTGTGTGAAAACCATAGATATAGGAGACATAGATTGCTGACTCGTAATACGTCACTATATTGACAAATGCGCCAAAATTCAAACAAAATTTGACCGGTTGAGCAGCCATTTTGTATGATGGCGCCTCAAGTGACTCGATGAACGAAGCTTAATGGGAGCATTTGCTAGATAATAACAGCATTAATTTCACATTACCGTGGAGTGTATTCAATATAGACGTGTTGTGGACGGTTTTTCTTTGGACTGATAACAAACATTTGGCTGGTTTCAGTGAGCTCACGGATTGACGTTTTGCAATATTTTTGCCCTTTGGAGCAATGATGTCTAATAGAAAGTTGAAAGAGTTATTCTTGGATTATTTCTAAACAAAATACGAGCTGGCGGCCTAAATATGTGATTTCGCCGAACTTAAATCAGCATGAATCGAAGGTAATTTGTATTATTTTCCCTGTCAAATTGATATGTTTATACGTCCACAAGGGCAATAAACATATTAAAAGAAGTATCTTTTCGTGAACGTTGCTGAAAGCGACGTACGTTGACTAGGTCGTCACTTGATGTTTTGACCGGTTCAGCCGCCATTTTGAATTCTTCATGTTGGCGCGTGCCATGACCTCGAGTCAGCAATCTATCTCTCAGGGCCTTTTTTAACTAATGTACTGGAGGGACCAAAGCCCCCCCAGCCCCCATGTTGGCCCCGCAGTAAGCTATTTTGGCCCCCCCAGTGAAGGTCCCTTTTGTCCAAAATATATGCAAAAAAGGGGAAAAAAGTTTAGAGGAAAGTTATGGTATTCTCACAACAAAACCTGGCTCCGTTTAGATGGGAAATATCAAAAATTGTCTCTGAAAATGCAGGAAATCAAGCCACAGAGACTCAAAAATACAAACATTTTCTGGGGAGGACCCCCAGACACCCCTTCAGCTTCCCACACCTGTAATACACCATCTACTTGTTACGTCCCCTTTCGATGATGGCCTCCCCACTAACGATTTCTTAAAAAAGGCCCTGCTATGTCTCCTATATCTATGGTGAAAACATTAGTTTTGAATGCGTTATGAAAGAAAAAAAACATTAGGAGAGTACGGAAGGCAACGGGATTAAAGATCTCAACTGAATAATAAGAATCTTTGAAGCTGAACTAAATACACAATGGTAAAACAAAAGGATCAAAACGACAAAGTCAAAGGAGGGAAAAGATTGCTTGCTCAACAAAGCATATATTCGAATAAAAACAAGCATCCTAGGGCAGAACCAGTAACACCTTCTTACAGAAAATATAGGCTAGAGTAAAACACTGCAACCCCACATATATATATATATATACAACAAAAATGAGATCTTGTAGGTGGGAAAATGGCTAAGAGTTGGCGAATCCTTCTCGAGACAACAATTATAATTTAGGTGTCTTCTACATTGTCATGCATGATAATAACAGAATGATTATGCGAATGTTTTTCATATCTTTGAAGATGACTGTGAATAGAAATCCTTCATGATCGGCGTGAAGTCTTCAGGGAAAAAAATCGTGCACCTAAATTGACTCCAACCAATCTCTGTGGCGTAGGTTGGATAGCTCAGCCTCAGTAATGTTGCAGTTTAATTTGTCACCAGATGACCAGAGAGTAAAAGAGCCGGGCTATATGGTCTACAAAGTGATCCATGAAGGTGCGAGATCTAATCTTTTGTCACCTGTAGCAAATTTATAGTTTTAAGTAGATGTTTGGCTACCACTAACATTGAATAACCTTCGCTAGAAACACCAGACTTGGCTATAAGATCGTTTTTAAATTAAAAGCTTAGGACAGTTCCGAGTAGTATATTAGTATAGAACAAAGCACAGTCCTATAGTTGATTTACCCAAATCAATTTAAGCTCGGCGACAAACTGACTTGACTAAGTGATTGCGGAAATCTGTTGTCATCGCTATAAAAATCAGTGGATTTACAACCGCTGTTATAACTGGAATCATACCAATTGCCTCATTAAACGTGTGAGAAAACATATTTTCTCCATAGACAACCTTTATAAAAAGTTGGATCCAGAAAATGCTCCAGATGACAATACCAGGTAGAATTACCATCGAAATCTTCCCTGTTATTCTGATGGCGTGTCTCCGATTGTTTCCGTCATGATCTGACTGATCTGCTGCCTGAAGATCTCCTCTTCGTCTACCAAGAACGACTTTTGCAATGATAGCATATGAAATGATAGTGATTACTGTTGGAATGACAAACGCAACACAAAAATTCAAACAGGTTATGATAAAAGTGCCCACAAAATCACTTAAGATATAATCAAGAAATGTCCCTATTATAGAAAAGATCCAAATAAAGCCAATAACCTTTATGCAACGTGATCGCGGTAAAGTTCGATGGTACAGTGGTTTTGCAATGGCCAGCATTCTGTCCACACTAATGCAAGCAAAACTGAACATAGATGCCAATGAACAAAATATATTGGAGTTCAAGCGAACAGCTTCACCAAGTTCAAATTCAATTTTTTCAAGAAACAGTAAAAGAAAGAGAATTGGACTAAAAATAACCATAAGAATGTCAGCCAACGCCAAACTTGCGACAAAATGATTGGTAAAATTTCGTATCTTTGGCAACTGAGAAAACGTGAGCAAGATAAAGCCATTGAATGATATACCCAATACCATAAGACATATGAGCATGATAAGCTCCCAGATGTGCAATGTGTGAAGACAAGTATTCTTTTCTGTGATCCCAGCTAGAAAAGCTTCGATGTTTTCCATAGATTCGTTTGCATCTATTTGAAAGATGTGTCTAAAAAGATAAAATAGCCGCGTATTAGATCGAGATAAAATCAATTTAATTGACGAATTAAGACATGAAGAAGATATTAAGAGGGTTGCCAAGAAAGAGACAACTATATTTAGTTAATTTACTGATTTTGAGGTAGGTGTTGCAAAGAAAATTGTTTCCTGCTAACAAGAGTTTCAAAAATGCAGATACTTCTGTTATAGGAGGGTGGGAAAATGGGATTTGTACATTTGAATACCATCATAAACCGCTATAAATCATTAATGCTGATTATGGCCAAAAATATGTGACTTTTTCAATCTCCATTCAAGGCGAAAAGTGAAAACGATAAATCTGTGGCGTCAGTAATATATAGAGCATGACTACCTTTGCACCATATATATTTACTGTTAATTGCCTTATTGGCCGATTACTAAGGTTCTTATATATAGCACGGATTTCTGTCGAGTTCATGCAGTAAATTAATCCATGACAATTAAATCTATTGTCAGTTTTATTTATATATAGCTAAAGCAATTAAGACATGCAGTTGAAATTCTAATCAGCATTGAGAATGTAATTGATGTTTCAATTACTGACCTATTTCCATTATGTTTTCAGTTCTTATGATTACCCCATAATTTATTAATGAACAGTCAAATAAAATGGAAATAATTTCTCATCCTGCACGCACTGACAATTTGTAAATTCTTAGTTGCATGTCGAATAAGATAACATTTCAGACTAGAGCTAGGTTGAAGGACTATCAATTATCTCTCGAATAACCTTACCTCTCATCACATATGATAACTGAGATGTTTCTTGTCATATTTGCGTCGTTAATGGGCATTGTTCACCTGTCAAAATCAGACAGAGAGGACTAAAAAATGATCAAAGTAGAAACTTCTCAATGGTCTTTCTGCCCTTGTCCCTCTTACATCTTGTATCTTAGGAATGTTATTTTTGTGTCAAATACTTTATCTCTGTTAATAAACTAGCTTTATACGAGCGCAAGGATCAATCGTCAATGGCAAATTATGGCATGTATAATGACTATAATATATATTCGGCTGGCGTGGGAAGCTAACTTATAAACAACGGCACAACGTATAAGGGCACAGGTGAGGGACAAGTTTGTCTTTTTAATTCTAACACGGCACTTTATCTTAACGAAATCGCTTAATTGGAGGGATCAATTGAAGTACCAGGAGAAAATTTAAAGGGATTTTTTAAAGAACGAGGCAGAACGAAGAAGTTCTTTACAGCGTTAGGTCATTGGGGGTCGTATACTTCAATTGATCAAATTGCAGAGTAATGGCGTCCTGCCTCACATGCACCCTAAGTATGTCGGTAAAATAGGACGTTTATAATTATGTGTATATCATATCATATAAATAATATATATATACTTACATGTATTTAAAGATTGTCAATATATTGTTTCCTAAAAACAATGCCCAGTTTAATTTATACATGCTAACCAGGTGAAAATAGCAAAGTGTCTCTAATGAAAGATGTAGATTGGATTTTTAATACTATCAGCTTTACGCCCTGTACCCAATGGCGATGTGCAGCAACGGGAACATCTAACACAAGGCGATGATTGCTTGCCTCTGTTTTTAGGTATGTTTGCACCTCTGTCCATGAAATCGGCACAGACCCCTGTACTACAAAAGAAAATAAAAAAAGACACAAAAGAGCAAATGAATCGAACCAACAATTGGCCTGCTCTCGGTGTCACAAACACAAACATCATGGAGATAAGAATGTACGGCTGTGCCTGTGAAAGAAGCATTAGAGAGGAGAAAATTTCATTTTGTTAGAGGAGAAAAATCGTTGAAGGTGCAAAGGGCATTCTGCATGGAGATGGAGGAAAGTTCGGCAGCAAGTGATAAAAACAGTCTGAGAACAGCTGATAGGCGACTGTCTGAGAAAGAGAAAAAGCATACAGCTGTAATAACAATTCGTGTTATGTGAAGAAACTTTGAGTCAGGAGGAGCCGGCTGAGAAAAGGATATCTCTAGACAAACAATCTTAAGCAATTGAAACAATCAGGTGCTAAACATCTACTTTGTGCCTCTTACCACTTTGAGGCCACAATGTTGAATTTTACATTGAAGTTGCAGTTGCTTCTCATTGCAAGATGTGAATATGCACTTAACATTACATCAAGCTCGAAAGTGATGAAGAAAATTTAATGAAAAATGTATCACTAGTCACCTACAAAAGAGAAAAGGGTTGTTTACAACTAAATTTTTGTTTTTAGTTATTGCACAGTAAAGAGAAATTTTGGCATAACTTGCTAAGCTGGTGCCTTATAACTCCACTTTTAATCACCTCGGTTGCCACTATCAACCCCAACCCTATTAAATTCATCTGAATAATAGGTAGAACCTCCCCTTAAACAAATGGCAGCCGAAATTTAAGTAGAATATAAAATTTAATTTATTCAAACTTAATTTTCAATATTTTAGTAAAGGCAAACTGTATTTTATAATTATAGAAGGCATCATATGTAAATTCATAGAGTTTATAGACGTGTACTTGCAAATGTTTTTAATAAATAAATAAATAAGAGATTAGTGACTGTTTCAACACTTTCACTAGAGAGTAGAGTGCATGGCGTTACAAACCTCCATACGAGGATCGATAAATAGTCATTCTTTCTATTTCTTCGCATTACGCCATTAGGCAAATCGAAATTTGAGATACATCGCACATGTTTTCGCTCGCTACTCTGCATTTGCCGATTTATTAGCGAGTTTACGATTGACGCGGTGTGCGAAGACGCCGCAAGAGGACTGAAGAGTAGTGCGTTTGGGGTGTCTTCACTTTTTCCCGCGGCGTCTTATTGCACTACGAAACGCAATCTTTCCAATTCTACGTCGTGTTGACAACGTAGTATGTTTTAAGGTGAGTTTTCATATTTTTCTTTTTGGTTCTACGGCGTCTTCGCACACCGCGTCGTCAATCGTAAACTCGCTATTTACTTAAAGCGAGCGAAAGCATGCCTGAAATCGAAGTTTGTTCTGTTAACTGGCCGGATGACGGAAAATACTTTGTTACTTGTGAGTCAAGAATATAATTTTACACAACAAGAACCTTGTCACATTATATAGCTGTATAAACATTCATTTGTCATGGTGATAGTGTAGGCGAAATACGTACCTTAGTCAATGTTTTGACCCCCGTGGTTTTCTCCAATAATATTTCAAACAGTGAGTGAAACCTTGCGGTTTATACTTGTCTGGCAAGGCATGTTGCCTGTTGGGTTATAAATACCAATATATTTCGCTTACAAGCAATTACAAGCCTTACTGTGCATTTTATAATTATACAGGGTGTCCCAAAAACCATTATCGAAAACCATTATATGTTGAAAACCATTATCGCTTTTGAATCACGAAATGCGTAAAAACAAACGGTTTTACACACATGGGATATTAATAAAAATTTCTAGTCATATGAAACAGCGCAACATGTTAAACAGGCCTCAAACGAAGACAAAAAGCTTCTGAATTCGTTCTTAACACACAGTTCAAGTTTTTATTAATTATACCCATGTGTGAATTGAATACAATAAGTTGTTTGACGGCAATGCTAATTTCAATTTAGCGAATTTTAATTTCAAGAGATCCTGAGTGTATAGTTAAATGAAGTCATTGACTGATAATTATACATTAATGCAACCGATAATTACCGAAAAACTTGGAAGATTGAAATTTTTCATTGCACTTCCATTACTGTTTATGTGAGAAATGTTTATTCCATATAGGTCAGGAGCATGGTTCATGCTCCCTATTGTTTTTAAAATGGAACTGAAGTTTAGCACAGTCATTTAGTTGTAGATATGAACGTAACTTGCTGTTGCTATAACAACAATGTCAATTGCAGTTTAATATGGCATAATAGCCATTATTTCAGCTTTTAAATTATTTAACGGCGAAAATAATGTTGGTGATCCCTATATTCTAGTACTTAGAATTTTAGTATTTAGAATTATTTTGACAATTTAAAAACAACATAAACATGACATAGACAATATTTTACTTCTAATTTACAACTCGGTTCATCTTGCAGTAGAAGCAAACGATGATACTACCAACAGATAATCTTTCGATGAACCTAGAGTTACTAGTTTGGAGACAAAAATGAGAGCTCATGATAATAAGAATATATTTGTTGAACGACGTTTCGATATCAATTTGATACCATTTACAGTTCAAGTCTGATAAGTTTTCTACAACGTGGGACTGCGTGGGTGTAATACAGATATCACGTACTTTTGGAAGTGAAAAGAGACAAAACGTTAGTTATAATTATGCTTGTTACTAGCAACGTAGAAAATGCGTCAAATACATCCGGAAGATTTAGAGATTACCAGCGATTAAGATTTTTAATAATTTTATGAAACATTATTCCAACGTACTCGAAAGAGTGCTTTCATCAACTATAAAGTTGCTATATGAATATATGATCAAGAAGATTTATGAATGGATTACTAAGAAGAACCTGTGGAAATTTAGTACGTTCGAAAATGTTAAAACAGAGAACTATCACTAGAATAACTAGTGGAAATGGTTAATTGCCAATAAACTAAGTTTAAATGTAGCTAAATTAAAACTGAATTTACTAGTTAATTTGATCTAAACCAATGATAAAAAGTGTTTCAAATATGCAGCCAAACATTACCATTGAAAACAAACCAATTAGACAAGTTTACGGTTGCAAAACTCTTGGAGTGACTGTCGACCAGCATTTGTCTTGGAAGAATAATACTGAAAAAGTTTGCAAGAAAATAGCATCGGGAATATCAGCTATTCGTCGCGTAAAATAATTTGTTTTGAAAGATGCGCTTGTTTCTATATATAATTCTATTGTTCGCCCACACTTTACTTATTGCTGTGAAGTATGGGATGTGTTTGGTGAAACACAATCAATACGCCTCCAAAAGCTCCAAAACAGACCTGCTCGAATCATAATGAATATGAGCAATGATGTAGATCATCAGGTTGCTTTAGATGCTTTAGGCTGGAAGTCACTTAAAACGGAAAGAATGAAGGCTAAGTCAAAACTGATGTTTAAATTGTTGAATAAAATGGGTCCTAAATCACTTTCAAAAATGAAATGACAAATTATGAACTTCGAGATATTAAAAGTACTCTTTGCTTACCACAGCCACGTACTAATAGCATGGAACAAAGTTTCGTGTTTGACAGGGCACACATTTGGAATTCTTTACCAAATGAAATTAGGGAGAGCAACTCCCTCATGTCTTTTGAAACTAAAATCACAACTCACATTTTTGAATGATATAGAGATTTGTAAATAGATATGTTTCACTATACGTTTTTCTATACCTTATATTCTTGTACCTATATAACTTTCTTACTATATACTGTATCACCATCTATACTATATTTTTGTAATCTTATTATCGTACACGCCCCTTGTGGAAATCAGCTTATAGGTTGACAATGGTTAGCGTGTTTAAATACAGTTTTTCTATCTATATATCTATCTATCTATATCTATGTCTATCTATATCTTCTATCTAGTTCTGTCATTGCCAGAGATACTTCATTAGCATATATTAGACGACTATAGACGTCCCCGCGTGATTGGAAAACATGCATGGTCACGTCCCACGCTTCCAAGAATAATTGTATAAATTGAAAAGAAATTGGTGAAAGTTTCTATTTTTCATTACCTCAAATTTGATGAGTTATGGCCCTAGGACACATCTTGATCTCGCGCCTGGGCCTGTGCCCCGACAGATTTTGTTCATTGTCCGCTTCTGCAGCCCAGCACGCCATGGGCGAAACCTGACTCTCGGTAGTTCTGCTCTGTATGCCGATCCGTATGTTCAAATAAAATAGATATATATGTTTTGTTTCGGAAAACTGGCTCAGCGAAACATTTCCTACAAATTTGGTAAGATCGACCTGAATCGCGATATTATATTATATTATATTATTATATTTAATCTTGTGTTTCGATTTTACGTACCTCGAAAAAGGTTTTGGGTTTCGATTTACTACTCATTCTTCTACAAGTATATTTATATAATTCCTTCGGACGATTTGTTTTTGAGAAATTTATATAATTGGCAATATTCTGACCAGACATTCTCTTTTTTACCTTTCTTTGCCTTTCGATAAAGCGATCGTTTCTTTCTACGGAGTTTAATCAGTTCCATATTAACCCAGGTGGAGTTTTATTTTTCTTTCCACTATCTTGGGCATTTAAATATTATTCACAGCCGCAAAAAACAAGTCCTTCTATAAAAGGGAGCTGCAGTAACCAACTTTAGACCTATTACCTGCCTCCCGGTGATGTGGAAGATTCTCATGGGTTGCTAGCTAATGAAATGTACGAACACCTTGACAAAAGGGAATTATTGCCAGATGAACAGAAAGGGTGCCGAAAGGGCTCTAGAGGGACAAAGGACCAGGTGTTAATCGACAAAATGATAATTAAGAATTGCAAGAGAAGGTTAACAGGCCTCGGAATGGTTGGATAGATTTCAGGAAGGCATTCGATATGGTGCCACATTTATGGATGATCCAGTGCATGGTTATGTTCCGAAATATGTTTGGATTCCTCCAAAACAATATGAAAAGGTACGTGGAACGAATTGACAGCTGGAAATGAAGTACTTGGTGAGGTGAATATAAAGAGAGGAATTTTCCAAGGTGACAGTCTTTCACCCATATTATTTATAAGTAAACATCTTTAATCCCGCTAACGTTGGTACTATATATAAGGCCGGTTATGACCTGGGAAAGGGAAATGGAGTTATCAACAATCTATTATTCATGGACGACCTCGAGATCTATGGGAACCAGGTAGATTCACTTGTGCAGTCAGAGTTGTTAGTGAAGACTTAAGAATGGAGTTTGGGATATCAAACTGTGCGACCCTGATAATGAAAAGGGGAAAGCTGATAAGTTGTGAAGGAATAAATTTACCTGATAACAAGGTAATCCGAGCACTGAATGGTGACGATGATGGATACAAGTACCTCGGGGTGCTTCAAGTAGATGATATAAAGAACAGTGGGATGAAGCAAAAAGTCCAAAAGGAATATTTCCGTCGTGTTAGAAAAATCCTCAAGTGCAAACTAAACGGAGGGAACATCATAAAAGCAATGAACACTAGAACTGTCTCTGTCGTGCAGTATGGTGTTGGCATTATCGATTGGACAAAAGAAGAACTTCAGACCGGAAAACGAGAAACTGCTTACGATTTACCGCGCCTTATACCCGCAAGCGGATGTAGACAGGTTATATTGGAAAAGATCGGAGGGCGGCAGGGGAATGATCAGTATTGAGGATTGCGTGACAATTGAAATGAACAGTTTGAATAAGTACATTGAAAGTAATAATGAAAGGACGCTCAAAGCAGACTTTCGGATCCAGACTGACCACCTTGTAGAGTATAACAAACCCGATATTGTTATTCTGAGCGCGAGCAAAGAAAAGAGAACAGTCCTGGTTGTGGATGTGGCCTGCCCTTTCTACACTAGAGTAGACAGCAAGGAAAAGGGGAAAATTGAAAAATACCAGTAATAATACCAACAAGAAGTCGTTGGGGCTATTTAAGGGATGGAGAGAATAGCCAAGCGTGGCAGCGTGCTCCCTGGGGTATTAAGATATACCGATGTATTTGGGAGCACATATGGGGCAATTCCTTGTAGTAAATCGAATATTCAATTCAACCTTCTTTCTCTTGTGAATGTGGGAGCATATCAGATTGATTGTGCATGCTCGATTATGCCTAAACAAATTTGGTCCAAATTCTTTGTAGTATAAAGACGTTGTTTTGTGACCATGATTGCCGATTGCAGACAAATGCAAGCTGAATTACCTATAGTCACTGTGCCCCAGCATCTCTCGCTTCCAATAATGGCGAGGATATCTTTACGGAACTGTTTGAAATAGAAAAAAACTTTGCTGTCGATTATTCACGATAAATTATGAAGCTGCTCGAGTTCGATTCTCCACAGGGAAATCTTATTTTCACTTTTTAATAGTTTCAGGTCTCAGCGACGTAAGTTTTTTTTCGATGTCTCTATGATGAGAGAATGATGTTTTGTGATAAGGTTTTAGTTGTCTGTTAGGGAAGGCATTCCTAAAATTTAATTTTCACTTCAGACACTCGCCGTAAGCATGTTGAATTATCTGTATTAACTATATTCCGATTTAGGCCTACATGAATATATTAATACCGTTTTAGAGCATCCACGGAACTATTGCACATTGCACATTGCAGATTGTCGACAAATGCAAGCCAGAGGACTTGGCCTCTGAATGCAAGTCGAAACCTATAGTCGCTGTTGCCCTAGCGACTAATAATAATAATAATAATAATAATAATAATAATAATAATGAATTTTTTAGATTATATATACAATTCACTTATAGAAGGTAATTTACAACCGGCTACTTGAATCAATAATGACTATAATACTCTATATACACAACCGATAACATATAACAAATACACAGCACAAATTTCAAAATGTTAAAAATTCTGGATTTTATGTGCATTCCTTATTTCGATAACAAAATATATAATATGTTGTTCGGATCGCAATCGTCGTCATTCGGTTTGATGCAGAATTGGTGATTCTTTTCAAGGCCAACTAGCCAAGATCTTTGAGCATTTCTATGAATGTCGAACATTCGTTTGAAGACACCAAGAGAGCTAATCGATAGATTTATAAATTTAACTGATTTAAAATGTTTACGTTTTTCCCTAATTAATTCTGAATATTTATATTTTTTGCGTTTAACGTTATTTTGGAGATTTGATTCGAAACCAACAGTTAATAGTTCAACAATATAGAGACATCCACTTGAACTGAGTTGATAGAAGCAAATCTGGACGGTAGCTGTCACCAGTGATGATGGATGGGATTTTGTAACCTGGAAGATCCAATTATTACATCTTCTGCATGCTGCCGAAATAAGGAATGGGAAAATCCCGACTTATTACCTTTTTGAAATATCTAGTTGATTTGTATGTATATAATATATATTTGCATGTTTCTTGTTTAAATTTTTTTTCTTCTCTAGTCTATAGTTGTGAATCAAATAGCCAATTGTAAGTTACCTTAATAAGTGAGATTTACAATTATATAGTTCTAATGCCGTAATGGCAATAGTAATCATTTTTCTAACACAGTACATTTGGTGGTTTTTATCAAGACCAACATTACCTAACATATCTAAAAAAGTTGAACATTCTTTCGTAAAAACACCTATAGAGAGCTCAATAGAGATATGATAAATTTAACATTGTCAAAATTTTGACTTTGCTGCCTTATTAATTCTGTGTATTTAGTTCTTTTCCGTTTCACGTTGTTTTCGAGGTTTGTCTCATAACCAACAGTGTGCTAGACCACGTATAGGGAACCATTTGAACGCATAGGCGTACGGGCGCAACTTCATTTGGGGAGGCAAACAAAATTTTGCCCGAATTTTAAAGTTTACCCAAAATGCCCGAATTTGGATAATAAATAAACATATTGATAACAATAATAACCATTAATTGTATTTTACAAATCGATATGCTGAATTTTCGCGTGTGTATTGCTTCTGTGAACACAACATGAACGTTTACAAATTGAACTGTCTATAAGTAGGAGGTTACATAACTTAGAATTTTTTGGAAAGTGTGAGGGTTCTAAAAGAGTATTTCGTGCATTCTGAGACCACTCTGATACCCAGATAATATATACATTCAAAATCACGTACACTCCCGTGGTTCAATAATAATGGTTCAGATTATCAGTTACTAAATAATCATTCAGTGTAATTCTTTAAAGAAGAAAAAAAATATTTTCTGTGAAATAATTGGTGCGACAAATGTCACTCGCATTTTCACCGTTGGCTAAGGCCCTTTCCTTATTTCGGCGATATAGGTTGTAGCTTGTAAAATATGAGATTATTTGCCGCTTGTCTTGGAACGTTCCTGTTTTATATTTATTTCCTTACTAGTTCTATAGTTTTGGAGCAGTAAGTGATCTAAAATCATATGAGTTTACAACGTGTTGTTCACTGATTGGAGAATCCTCATTATATATATATAGATTGATGAGCTAATTTTGCTATATCCCATTGACATTGTATAGACGTTCCTTTGTATAGGCAGCCATCCTAGTCCCTTTAGTTTAGGTCTTCTATTCTGGGGTATTTCGAGCGGTACATAGCCTGCGCAAGTCAATAGAGACCTTTAGATTTAGGTTTACCGCAAACCTGTGACCGCCGTTTGACGTTAGCGGTTTGCCGTTTGCAGTTCGAACATTTTTCGACTTATATTTGAAGTCGACTCAGATGATGTTCTTCGAAGGATCTAAACGAGAAGTGAAATGCGCTTTATAAGTCTTAAAGTCTACCGAAGAATCAAGTGTTGATCGCCGCCATGTTGGATTTCGCTCCTCCAAGCGTATCATGTTCGAGTCAAAATAAAATGCGAAGAATCAACTATTTCGACTTCAAATTCGTCTTTCCTGCTAGAATAATAAGTACTGTGTATGCGCATAGTGTGGATACGTGAAACATGACATAAAAAACACAAATAAACCCTGAGGGAAATTACAAACGTGTAGACCCACCTCTTGACGTTCGAAACTCGCGTTGAAAACCTCAAACGTGGCGTCGGGATAGGGTCACGTGACCCGTAGACGTTAGCGGTTCGGCGTAAACCTCGATCTAAAGGTCTCTAATATGCTGTACCCTCTGCAAGCGCTTTAACTGATAATCAGGGGGGGAATGTCCGTGTCCTCAAAACTGCTATATATTTTTCAACTTTTTTATTGAAATCTCAAATGCTCGGTGCGCAAAGCCAAAGGATAATTGTAAATCTACACACAACCAGCTTTTTCATTTCCATCAATTCAATTTGCATTTAATTATATCAATTTCTTCTCATCAGTAGCCACACATGCAATAGCCATAGGTATATAACTGACGTAATTAAGCAAAATATTAAACGTTTTAGCTATATGTTTTATAAACTAGTATATGTCAGCAAGATAACTAAAAACTTGAAATCTGACGTTTTCGGAGATTTGTACATTATTTCTTCTTCCACTATACATTAAGCTTCAATACTTGCGTGTTATTTATTTCGTATTAGCAATTTAATTTTAGTTTAAAATTCATCAAGCTAGTTAAAATGCTTGTAATATATTATCATCTGAGACGCATACAATAATTATATACAATTCCGACAATGTATTGTCACCTGCAAACCAATTTAGAAATGCAATCATAAATTGGAACTTATTATTCAGTGTAAATATAGGAGTCAGAGCATATATGTATAATTAATATTAACTATAAGACAGATATAGGCTATCACCCTCTGAAAGTCGAAGCTTCTATATATAGTCTTTGTCCTTTGAATAAATCTACGTTTACACGCTGCGATTTGTCGGGCCGAATAGTATTTTCAGTTGATGATGTTTCAGATGACGTTTTCCATGCACCTATTTTTCAAATATCATTCAGTATAGTCAGGGGTAATGTGCTGATCTGAAATCGGCCCGACAAATGGCAGCGTGTAAACGTATCTAGTTGCATTGTCACTGCCACTTTTGTTTACTTTCATGTAAGAGAAGAGGAACGAGGTTGATCTAGTTGGATTTTGCCCTTTATGAAATTTTACAAACGAACAGCAAATCTATTATTCATCAATATTAGTTACTACAGTTGAGTCATTCTGTATTATTATATAGAATTCGGTTTAAATATTTTATTCTTCCATCATTACGTGTAGCACATCTAGATCGCGAAAATTTATCTTTATGTAAATTATCCTTAACACATATTGACCTTTTTCATTATTCACAGGTAATGATAAATTTTTAATGGTACTAAATTACTAATGCGGCATGTAAAACTAGTTCCGCTGCATATACTTTCATAAAAGCGACCGCCATAAAGTATAAACAAGGTGTTATTTAGTAGCGTAAACGATCAAATTTGCCATTAAATTGGGCAATATAGCATAGTTTTAGTGCTGTAAAAGAAGACTTGTTGGAAACTATCGTCACACGCTCAACTTTACAGATAAAAACATAATGGATGTTTTCAACTATAGCACTGATATGACTGGAATAGATATACCATTAAATATTTCAGTCACGATATGTGAAGAGAAGTAAGTAATTGTTCACAAATTTTTTTCATAACGTTTCGTTGTAGTCTATATAGATAATATTATCACTTTAATGTAAAAGAATGTTAAACCTATATATTATTTTTTTTAAATATGACATTTTTTCAAGTAACAATAATCTGTATCTGTATTTTATCCCTAATCGGGTACTTTTATTATTATTATTATTATACTTATTTGACATTCCCAAATGGGTTTTTCAATGGCAATTTACAGGTATAAATGTAAGAAAATTTCTACATAATATTTAAGAAATTATCTAATTTAATATTATTATATTTATAAAAAAAGTTTAAAAGCAAACTGTATCTTTATGTGGAAAAGTTCACTATCAATGCTTCTTCATTAGATCAGTCTTAAGTTTTATTTTAAAACTGTTTAGATTATAGTTATTAATTTTGTCTCTTTATCAAGTTCGTTCCATATATAATTTTGTACCTCTATACTTAAAAGTTATTTGTCCAGTACAAGTCCGAAACTTTGGGATATCTAAATCTTCATTACTTCTTGTATTACGATCGTGAACTTGATCTCTTTGTTTGAATTTATCACAGAGATATGAAGGAGCTTGGCCATTTATACATTTAAACATTAATAGTGTATCTCTGTATAACAAGTGTTCTTTAATTGGTAGCCATCCAAGTGCACTTATTGTTGGAGATATATGATCAAATTTCTGCACACCCGATATTATTTTTGCGGCATAATTTTGAATTAATTGAATTTTGTCAATATTGCCTTCTGATGTATTAGACCATACGAATGAACCTCTGCGGATGAACAGTAATTGATTTTACTCATTACAAATGTATGTATAATCATAGCGAGGGTCTTCTGGTCAAATAAATGTTTCACCCTATTGATTTGGCCTAATTTAGAAATACAAGAAGAGGATAAGGCCTGAATATGTTTATTGTATAGGATAAGAGAGAATCGATGAACATACCAAGATCTTTCACTTCCGTTATCGGTATAAGATTTTTGCGTGCTGATGAAGTTTATTTCTAAGTTGCTTATAACTGGTTCAATCTTCTGAATTATTTGACTTACGAAAATATTTTAAACGTCGGTGCATGTCTGTTTAAAGTGTTTAAAAATAATTCATTAAACAGGTCAAGCTTTGAGTTTACATCATGGACTGAGTATATATCTCATGTAGAGGAAGTTGTGCGACTTCTCTTGTGGGTCAAAACTTTTATAGCTTCTCACATGTATATGTTTAGATTTGGGCTTTTTGGTCTTTACTTTGAGTATACAATATACCAAACAGTGGTCGCTTATCCCTGTGTTCATAACACCACTGGTTTTAACTTTGGAAAGGGGCGCAATCATTATAACGTCCAGTAACGATCTAGTTTGTGCGGTAATCCTCGTCGGTTCTTCAATAATTTGACTCAAGTTAAGTTCGTTACAAGTATCTAAAAGTGCCTTCGCATCGACGCTCGAATTATTGAGGAGATTACAGTTTAGGTCACCCATTATAACAATCTGTGGCTGCATCATGAATGCTTCGATGTACATTGGTTTAAGTTCGTCTTTGATACGAGGTCGGTAATCTTCGAGTTAAGCCCCTCGAGTTAAGCCCCTCGAGTTAAGCCCTTTTCGAGTTAAGCCCCGACCACGCCCTAACCACACCCCTTTTCGCCGGGGGCTTAACTCGAAGTACGAAACACGATTTGGGTTACTCGAGTTAAGCCCCGGGGCAACAAAGAAGTTGTTGTTCGAGTTAAGCCCCCACTTTTGAAGTATGTCAACGAGTGAAGTATATAAAGTCCGAAAATAGCCTGAAAATAACCAGAACATTAGTTACGAAGTGCTAAAACACAGAAACCTTTTCCGAAAATAACTAATCGTTAATATAACAAGATTGTCCAACAATATTTTAGGTTTTTTTATATTATATTCAAATAACAGTAAACAGGTAATTATTTATACTAGTTGTTCTTTCACCCACAACAGCCAACACAACGGAAACAATATACTAATTATAAAGTAGATATAATCCTATAACGTTCATATTTGACAAATTGTTTCAATGTATTCGGACACATCGTATGTTACTGGGATTCCTCTGTGCAGTAGGAGGGATATATCGTCCGATGACAGTTGTGAATCTCTCTTGACGTTAACTTCATTGGGTGGAGTTTTAATATTGCTGGCAAATGGTTTAATTCCAAGGCAACGAGGGTCTGCGCAGAAGTAAAACTGACGGCAAATCGTTGATTGCGTGGAATATATAGCCCTCCTATATATAGGATTCCTTTTTTCAAAATTTCCACCCTTCCCACCCCTTTAGTCTTTACTTTGGTTGCGTTCTGTTACCGATCACTCTGCGAGAACTGTTAATTTATCGATATGGTCAACATTGAAACAATTTGTCAAATATGAACGTTATAGGATTATATCTACTTTATAATTTTAAAATATATTGTTTCCGTTGTGTTGACTGTTGTGGGTGAAAGAACCATAAAAGTATAAATAATTACCTGTTTACTGTTATTTGAATATAATATAAAAAAACCTAAAATATTGTTGGACAATCTTGTTATATTAACGATTAGTTATTTTCGGAAAAAGTTTCTATGTTTTAGCACTTCGTGACTAATGTTCTGGTTATTTTCAGGCTATTTTCGGACTTTATATACTTCACTCGTTGACATGCTTCAAAAGTTGGGGCTTAACTCGAACAACAACTTCTTTGTCAAACTTTGAGTTAAGCCCCGGGGCTTAACTCGAATAACTCAAATCGTGTTTCGTACTTCGAGTTAAGCCCCCGGCGAAAAAGGGCGTGGTTAGGGCGTGGTCGGGGCTTAACTCGAAAAGGGCTTAACTCGATGGGGCTTAACTCGAGGGGCTTAACTCGAAGATTACCGACTTCCTTTGATACATGCTACAGGACAATTTGGTGGCTTATACGTTACACAGACAATTATAGATTTGTTTTTGTTCAACTGTATTTGCACCCATAGTTGGTGGAGGCCCGAATCAGATATATATGAAAGGTCATTAAGAACTTTTGACTTTAAATTGTTGCGTGTATAAATGCATACACCGCCTCCTCTCCTGCGTTTCCGGTCTAGTCTGTGAATTTTGTAGCCTTGTATTTCATATCTGATTGTTTAGTGGGTTAACCCAATTGATATGGGAACAGAAACGTAATCGAACTTGATGTCCCGACTTAGCCCGAATGATAAAATAGCAATTCGCAGAAAATGTTCATCTTATATATAAAAATCTTATTAATTTTTGTTATATCAACCGCAATTACATGCAGAAGATCGACAATAGGTTTACCGGGAAGAGAAATAACGTTTATTTGGGTGATAGGAAACGGATGCAAGGTATAAAATGACGGGATGTCTCGGTTATTGCCGACAAATATTTCTATGTGATCATATATGGAGTTTTTCCGCATCCCACTGGCACTGCCGAGATAAAATTCGAATTTAGTTACGATAATACGCACTTGCAAAACTGTTCCGTTTGAGTCACGCAACACATCAGTTTACGATTTTAGTATTTTTCATGCTTTGTTTGAAAGAAAAATAATTGCTTTAGATAGAGATAGATAGATAGTTGGTTTAATAACATTTTACATGGCAGCCTACAAAGGCTGAATTGACTTTAAGCAATGCGAGTTAATTTAAGGCGATTTAAGGAAAATTGGGACTTTTAACCGATGCGATTCCACCATTTAATATATATAATCCTTCTTTATTAAACGGCAATATCCGAAATTTCGCTTTCTTGCATGATTTCATCCCAGTAAGCAAGCTGACGTGTTCATATATAGGAAATTTTCATCTGTCTATATGAACAGGTCCTACTGTACAAGACATCGCGCGCAAGGGATGAGAGGTTGGAAATTCGGATCCTCCATATCTGCATTGTATATCAACCTACATAATTTACTTCAGAGTTACGTTTCTAATTAGAGTAGATGCATGGGATTGTCACGAAATTTCTCATTTTTATTTTAGACGCGTATTTATGATAGATGTAAACGAGTCGTTAGAAGATATCATACATTTTGTTCATGAGATCGAGGAAGAAATAGAAAATCATCCTTGTTCCCCAATGTTTCACAAATGGCTGCCTGTCATGCTCATCTGTCTCATGGTGTTGGGCATATTATTCAATGGTTTTATCTTGCTGACGTTTATTCAGTTACCAAAGATACGAAGTTTTACCAATAATTTTGTCGCGAGTTTGACGTTAGCTGACACACTTATGGTTGTCGTCAATCCAATTCTGTCTCTTCTAATACTTTACGAAAAAATTGAACCTGAAATTGGCGATCATCTTCGTTTTTTCTCTGAAATATTTTGCTCCATGGCATCACTTATCAGTTTTGCTTGCATCAGTGTCGACAGAATGCTGGCAATTGCAAAACCACTGTGCCATCGTATTTTACCGCGATCACGTTGTACAAAGGTTATTATCTTTATATGGATTTTCTCTGTAATTGCGACACTTCTTGACTATTTCGTAAGTGAAATGGATGTAGTAGATGATTTTATTATAACTTGTTGTAATTTTTCTATTGCGTTTGCCATTCCAACGTTAATTACCATAATTTCTTATGCTATCATCGCAAGAGTTGTGATTTGTAAGCGAAAGAGAGTTTTTCAAGAAACAGATCATTACGGGAACAATCGAATAAAACAAAACATCAGAATAACATGGAGAATTTTGTTGGTAATTTTACCTGGTATTGTCATGTGGTTCGTGTACTGGGTCCCAGTGTTTATTGTCTCCAGAAATGAAGAAGTCGAATTTTCTCTTACTTTCCTACAGATAAGATTTTTAATTCCAATCTTTGCTGCAGTTGTGAATCCCCTGGTATTTATTCTTCTCACACCAGAATTTCGCCAACATCTTTTGAAGTCAATTTGTCGCCGAAGTCGAACTGATTTGGGTAGAATAACTAATACGATTCGTCCTACACAAACGCCAGCTAAAACCACGTCAGTTTGACATGGTTATTGCTGCTTTCTTCTTCTGTGTGCATGTGTCAATTTCAGTTATAAAATTATATAATATAAATAACGTCAAAATATCAAATAGGTTTTACTGACAAGTATATAACGTAGACATTCAAAGATAAAGTAAAATTATTAATAACTCTTGTTATGTTCAATTTTATTACTTTTTGTTTCAAAAATACATGACGCCCTTCGTCGGCGAAAATGATCCGTTGATGTATAGCTAACGTGTTGAAATAGATTTCTTATCTATTTTATCTTCGCCTTAAATCACCCTAAGTCGCCTTAAGTCGAAGCCAATTTTTTCTCAAATTTTCTTTAGTCGCCTAAACCCTGAAGTCGCTCTAAGTCACAGCGACCTTACTGACCTAACTGAGGCGACTTTAGGACCCGGAGTAGGCCTGCTAGAGCGGGTCAATTTGACTGCTGCAAGCCAGACTATATGATATTGAAATAAATGGATTATCCTGCGTTGGTATTGTCGTTTTGCCTGCACGGGACGAGCGGTCTATATTTGAGCGTGTAGTCTGTAGCGTGCAGGGCACCCCACGGTTCAACGTACTTTCATAGTGGCTTGCCTATGAACACCAATGCGATCTGAAAACTGTTACGCTATAGACACAGGTTTTCTCATCAGGCAGGGAGAAAGTGACCGTTTTTTATCATACTGATGTACCTGGAGAAAATCTGCTTTCGTTAGAGCGTTGCCGTTGGATTCTATTTCCACTTGAGTACGGCGAAAATAGAATTGTCTCACAGTCGTGAAAGCAAAAGGTGCGTTCCTTAACAACTGTGCCACCAAAGCCTGCAGGTATTGATTAATTTTTAATGCAAAAATGTGTTAAAATAAAGTTATATATAGAACTAAATGGCTGATGTAGAATGCGACGCCTATATATCAATAACTACAGTTAGTGCGAAAGATAATCAATCAAATTGAGAGTATTTTAAAGTTTACTACTATTTTACTACAAAATAGTATAGTTAAAAAGTAATAAGCGTTTTATAAAACCGATCCCGGCCCTGACGAATACTTTATAAAGCTTTATACGCCTACCAAAAGGAGCAAGCGTAAAAGACATCAATCTTTTCATTGTAGGTAAATATAGTGAATAATGTCTTAATAAACCAAATATTTTCTTATTAATCGTTCGCTTTAATTAATTCTGTCTTATTTAAGGTCGGGCCTACTTGTGTATTGTCGACATGTATGTAACTATCTTGCATCATTCTCCATAATATTATGTTCAATCTCTTCTTCTTTTCTTTTGTCTTCCTCGGGATCCTTTTCCCTCTCACAATTAACTTACATGCACGGTTTCCTTTCTTTCCATGCTCTCTACGCTCACGTTTTAACAACTATTTAAACCAAATTTCTAAATCATCCCATTCTTGCTTCTCTTACTTTCTGAACTATGCTTTCTACTTTCTGCAAATCTCCTCGATTTCAGTAATACTTTTATTGTAACATTCTCATCTCAGTCCTCTCTAATACCCTCCCTCCTTCTTCAGTGCCCACATTCAATCAGCTCCATACGGCTTCACTCGGACTAATGACACGAGTTCCGTCCATTCTTAGTTTCAACTTCATGCGCATGCTCATTTTCTGTCGCATACATCACCTCTTATACTTCCATTAATCTCACAGCAAGACTCCCATGATGGTAATTGTTCTCATTTGCAGAAATATGACTATACCACGAAATATGTCAGTCACTCTTTGTGATACACTTTGAATTTGGTGTTGATTTACACCTTTTTAGTGTTAAATAGATGTTAATTGCTGTGTGTACACTATTTCAGTGTTAATTTACACCACGAGTGTAAACTAACACCTTTGAAGGTCGTTTTACACTGCTTTGGTGTAACATCTAATCAGTGTAAACTACACTATGAGCGTAAATTTGCACCTCCGAAGGTCTTTCTACATTGCTTCGGTGTAAATCAGCTTGCAGCTATGATTTTCTAAAGGTCTCTAAACTATTCGTTGTAGATAATATATAGTTTTATGTTTGGATAATGTATAAAACGTATCATATGGAGCAAATCAGTACAATTTTATTTTAATACAGTCGCAAAAAAGGAATTCAATGCCAAAACTGAAATTGGTTGAATTTTAGGAAATTTGCAAAAAGGACTTTTAGTTTCATAGAAAAACATTTTCTTGTAAAATTTTTCAATAAATATAAAATGATATCATTTTTTACACATATATAATATGCTTGCATGCAGTAATTAGACGGTTATAATAAAAGACCGCTCATAAAAGAATCGAATTTAATTAGTTTATCCTGAAGAATCGAAGTATATGTTGATATGTTCTCCGTATATGATCAAGGAAATAAAAATTCGATATGAGCAGCTATAACAAAGACATAGCATACTGTACGCCGTCGGCACCGGACTAATTAAGAGGACATGCATCTATACATGTAATAGATACTGCATGACTGAAAGAAGGTGCAGCTTCACAAATTATTTTTCAAAGAGTACTGCTGCAATGATAAATAGTAACCTGACCCGTTTGTAAGACCGGTGTACGATTGAGAGGATTGGTCAACGAAATACCTGTTAATGTTTGTTCCCTTGGTCGGAGAACTGGTTTCCGGCCTTTCCGTGACGATATGGGAACTGACCGCGGTGGGAGTAGCTTTGAAACATCGGAAACTGGGTACTGCAGGGGCCCGGGCTGTACCAGGGCTGACGCCGAAAAGGCTTCTGTTTGCGCGCCAACGAGTCAAGCTCTTTCGAGAGTTTGAGCTCATTCAACAAGGTTTTTTTGAACTTTTTTCCGAAACCCATCAGATGATGTGAATATATAGCTCAGAATCGTCAATCAAATCAATGGATTCTGGTGAAACTTTAGCTATTGCCTGTTAAAGCTATAGCCCTGCGAACTAAGTCAATGGGCAAAGCAGGATCTAAACCTGTCTTTTCTCCCTGTCTTTTCGGCGGTCCACCGCTCCAGGGGGGTCGGCTGAGATCAGTCTGCTATCGCAGACTAATAAAATTATGCATTAGAATGGCATCGGAACGACTTCAACGATGTTATGAAATTAATACTACAATCGATTCCAATTCTGACTTACACTTCAAATAAATTTTCATGAGGATTGGAACATGCAGGTATAACCAAAGATCTGTCTATCGGGAATGTGAAACTTGAAATTAGCTTCGTCAGGCGGAAAAATGACTTTTTAACTTAAATTCCTCATTCCAACGTATGTATGTGTGAATAAAACAATATGAGGATCATTTATAAAATAACATATTTACTACACGAGCTGTGATTGGTCAATACCCGTGCAGGATGAGACAATCATGCACGGAAAATTTTAGGCGCTTCGCGGGGTTTTTAACTAAAATGTCCGTTGTTTCTTTGTCGTTATTTTATAAAATAATTACCAAATGGTTTTCCGTGCAGGATTGTGTGATCAAACACTTGGGTTGTTGCTCGACTTTCTGAAAGCTAAAAAATACTCGCGTATCGGCTCGTATTTTTTTACGCTGTCAGAGAGTCTCGCAACATCCCGCGTGTTAGGAAATCCTTTCGCATGCATTCGGTAATCCTTTAATGATGGCAACGACAAAAAATCTGACGATCGAATATGAAATTTTTATGCATTTCTTGACAGTTTGTCTTAGATAATACTTTGCGACTAACCACAAACAAAAAACACAAAAAAACTGATCAGTTGTGCTAGATGGAAACAATTATTTCATCATGCAATAAACTTACCGCCTTCGAGAGCTTCAGATGAATTTGACTTTAACAATCCTGGCAATTCTTCCGACAACTTACTAACACAAATATAGTAACCCTGGAGATATCGACAAGGACTGGCAACGTTGGTGCATGTGATCATTTTATGGATGCCATTTATCATCGTTTTCAGACCACCAAAGTTTTACAGAAACGCAAATCTCGCGTTGGTTCGACAGAGAAATCCACCACCTGCTGAACAAAAAAGAAACTGTTTGAAGGAAAGCGAAAAAGAGCTCTCGTAACAATCTCTGGGAAAACGTCCGAGATCTTCGTTGCTCGTGTAAGTCCCTATACAGCCAATCACAATTCAGCATGTGACTAAATTAGCCAAGAAACGCAAGACGCTTTCCATTAATACCGTCAGACGGCTGACAGCCATCAGTGATTGTTCTTACCACGTTATTACGTCATACTGCATGTGTATCTACAACTGAACATACAACGGCAAAATGCTATTACTATAAGTCTTGTTAAATTATGTATTTCTCCTGTTATGTTGTGGTTATAATACATTTGATTGGTTGCTATAAAATAATTTTAAAAATCGTCTGATATTTACCATTCTTAAGGCAGTCAAATTGATCACTGTAACACTCTCACAGACTTAAAAAATGTCTATGATATTAAAATTCCCCATTTGTGACCTGTTTACTAGTGTAACCACATGCACATTACGTTGAGTACGTTGCGTGCATTTTAACACCTTAACAAATAATGACCAGGGACGTAGCCAGAGCTTTCAAAATGGGGGCCATGTGGGGACTAAAGGTAGTTGTCGCTATATATTTGCCGGGAGCATTGTCGCATAGCCATAAGGAAGGGAAATTTTTAGTTTTGAAAAGCTTATATCAAGGTGCTTTTACAACTGACGATTTCCAAGATGACTGTGCGAAATTAGGCCACCAGATGATGACTACAGAAATTTCAATTTTAGCTTTTAAATGTACATCGTGCTAATAATTTGTTATATTTAAAAATATGATTTAATCCAGCCTTTTGCATGTCATTATTATTCTGACAGTAAAACACAAAACACCATTGTTTGCCTATCAACAAGTGTAGGTTTAGTAAAAAGAAAACTGAACACGGAAATAGATTTAAAATCCGAGACTAAATGTAAACAATAAATTTCAACTGTATAATATAAAATAATAAATAAATATAATATTATTATTATTATTATTATTATTATTAGAACAATATTTAAACAGGAATGCTCCGCTCACCGTAGTGATTTTCAGGGAGGTCCTGCATATATATCACATACAAAGAATTAAAGATATATATAGAAAAGTAATATAGTGGAAAAATATATAGAAATGAGACTAAAACTGAAAGTTTATATATTAAGAGTCATTTTAACATCCGTTTAAAGGCAGTCAAACTAGTTGACTGCCGAACGTTAACTGGGGTTCCAAATTGCAGTTCCAGTCAATTACCGCGTGAAAGACAAAACTGACGTTGCTTGCCCCAGTTGGTATGTGCCAGAGGAAGATGAATATCCTGACGTCTGCGGGTTTTATAACTATGGACGTCGATGTTCTTCGACAGATTGAAATCAAAGTTAGCTTCTTTAAACATTTAAAAACAGCGATACAACGATGATATAACAGATAATGGTTTCCATCTTAGTTGCTCAAGGACTTGAGATGCTGAGGAGTACTTTGGTAAGTCCAATATAATCCGCGCGGAGTTATTTTGTAAAACTTGAAGATATTCCATAAGGATAACGTTGTTTTTATCACCCCGGCCAGACTAAGTCAGCATAGTCAAACAGAGGAAGAATAAGACTGTTATATATGGTTAAACGACTAAACGAGCGTGTAATGGAAGAAGATATCTGATACGTCGTGGTGAAAAAAGTCTTTGACTAATTTTCTTAGACTGGGTTTCAATGTGATCAGACCAGGACATGTTTTGATTAATTTTGACACCTAAGTATTTAAAAGATTCATTCCGTTCCAATACTGAATGATCGTTGATCTTCAGTGACAGTTGACTACACTACAAACGTAACTTATGTTGGCTTCCGAAAAGTACAAACTAATCAGTTTACATTTACTAACGTTTAAGGTTAAAAAGTTTTCATTAAACCACTGACAAAGGTTTACAAGATCAGAGTTCAGTTTATCTTCAAGATCTTGGATGTTGGAGGATGAGTAGTAGATAACAGTGTCATCAGCGTAAAAAGATACTTCACACGAGTTGTAAACAGAAGGTAACTCATTGATGAAAATTATAAAAAGCAATGGTCCTAGCACACTACCTTGAGGTACACCAACAAGTACGTGCTTAGCGGAAGAACTAGCATCGCCAACGCAAGTCGCTTGGGTTCTCTGGGACAGGTACGATTTAAACCAATCAACGGCGGACTTCTAAACCCAACTTTATTTAGTTTTTGGAGAAGACGTAAGTGATCTATTGTCTCAAAAGCTTTCGACAGATCTAGGAATACAGCCACTATGACACGTCCTTTATCCATGTTATCAAGTACGGAGTCTGTAAAATGGGTGATAGCTGTCTCAGTTGATAGTTGAGGCTCATCTCTATTCTGTGGTTGAGGTCAATTGACGGGGAGTTAGAATTTTATGTTCAAGAAGATATTGATATACTTGAATATGTACAGCTTTCTCCAAAATTTTACTAATTGTAGGAAGGATTGTGATGGGTCTATATAGTACTAGGGTTACATCTCTCGCCAGACTTAAATAAGCCGGGAACGACGATTTTTAAGGATTTCCAAGCTGAAGGAAATGTAGATGATAGGAGCGAACGATTAAATAAGTTAGTCAACACAGGGGTTATTTGCACTGTCCTGTGGCCTTATTAGCCTTTAGTTTTCTGAGCTGATAATTCACGAATTGTTCTTCCACAGGCTGAAATGCGAACCCATTAATAGTGTTGAGATTAGTAAGTTCAGTATATTGTTATAAAACTGAGTAACTCAAGCACTTAACGTTTTGTAGTCAAGCGTAAACTATATATATCATGTATTCATGTACTAAAGTAACAACAAACGTCGCTTCTTCATACTAGCAAAACGCTCCATTACTCGGTCAACATCAGTTGGTTCAGTATCGTAGATGTATATCATGGCCAAGGCATTCAAAAAGCGGCCCAGTTGTTCGATTACGCAAAGTAGTAACTTTACCCCCCATCCAGGGACGGAAGTGAATTGACACGTAGACGCCACGCCCGGAAGTAAATAGAATAATAATGAGGTGACGTACCCTCTGAGGTTGCGCAACCGTACCTGGAGGTGACGTACCCTTTGAACCGATTATTAGTATTCATACGTCACGCCCGGAAGTAAGAATAATAATGAGGTTACGCAACCTGGAGGTGACGTACCCTTTGAACCGATTATTAGTATTCATACGTCACGCCCGGAAGTAAGAATAATAATGAGGTTTCGCAAAGGGCGAAAAAGGGGTTATACGAATACGAAAATGTATACATTTTTAGAGCAAAATATTGTTGCTAGGACACCGCTTTGATTGGCTGCACGCATAGATTTACAGCGGATTAACGTTTTATAAAATTTAGTTCTTTAAAAACAGTTATTAAACATATTGTCCAGCTTTTACACTGTTTTCCAGCTTAGATCACTTGAAGTTTTGTATATTTCTGTTAAAAAGAAAGCTAGCCATATTCTCTAGGGAACCAGAGGGAACGCCGAAGGAACCCCTAGGGAACCCCGAGGGAACCCCTAGAGAATTTGGCTTTCTTTTTAACAGAAATATACAAAACGTCAAGTGATCTAAGCTGGAAAACAGTGTAAAAGCTGGACAATATGTTTAATAACTATTTATTTGTGTAAATTGTTATACTTAAAGAAATAAATTTTATATAACGTTAATCCGCTGTAAATTTATGCATGCAGCCAATCAAAGCGGTGTCCTAGCAACAATATTTTGTTCTAAAAATGTATACATTTTCGTATTTGTATAACCCCCTTTATCGCCCTTTTGAATACTAATAATCGGTTCAAAGGGTACGTCACCTCCAGGTTGCGCAACCTCTAGGTTGCGCAACCTCAGGGGGTACGTCACCTCATTATTATTCTATTTACTTCCGGGCGTGACGTCATACGTGTCAATTCACTTCCGTCCCTGGATGGGGGGTAAAGTAAAGGGATGAAAAACTGCGCTCAACGGTTGCTGTTGATATGGGCAAGATGCTGAATATTTGGAAGGGCGTAAATGCTTGGGAAAACATTGGAATCGCAAAACGATAACGTTGCTATGTGATCAGTTGGTGAGTTGTCAGTTTTATCCGAAAATTCTCTCTTCCATTTAGCTACCCACAACCGGTATTGCGCTAAGGCATTCATGCCATTGGTATCACGAGGCAGTACGTTATAGCCAAAGGAGAAATTGAGAAGAGTTTCTCCAAAGCTGCACGAACTCTTCTTCCACTGCACCATTCTTTGGTCAACGGGATTTATATTTTGACTTTCCGCGGCGCAAGCACTTAGTTTGTTCTCTTTAATTTATGAAGAACAAGTTGATCAAGTTGACTGGGTAATAAACAAGTGTTCTGTAAAATATGGAGTTTAATTTTTGGTAGTTGCAGTAAGTATTAGCACTAAATATTACCATGGGGGGGGGGGGGTGATCCCTCGGCTCCCTCGGACAATGCCAATGGCAATGCGCAACGTTAAAATAATTATACAAAATATGGCGTACATGCATGCAGTGCATTCATAATTAGTAATTATTCCTTGTTAAAATCTTATATTTTGCATATGTACGTTAACTCGGTTTAATCACATAACCACAAGTTGCAAGACGTCAAGTGATCAATTTTTAATTGATTAACAAAAACTGAATAATTCAATATCTATTTTGAATTTTTACCGATTGAACAAAGTGTGCTTTACTATATACTTCAAACTTAATAATAAATTGAAGAAAAAATGTCCACTAGTATTCGCAGCAGTACATTGCCGTTGTTAAAATACACTAGAACTAGAATTTTACAGTCTCGACATGGATTTTACCTGGAGTTGAGGCCAAATGGAGTTGTTCAAACTACAACTAACATAACAAGTCCATTCAGTAAGTTTGTGTATATACCTGAAAATACGTTTGATTAATATAATTTTGTATAAACTTTTTGAAATTATTCCAGCTTATTGTTAAATTATATACATATCATTAATCATATGCAGAGCAGAGAACGAAAAACACGTGCATTTCTAGTTTTAGCCAGTAGGCCTATACGTGATCAGACTCGCAGCGTTCGACAGACTCAGACAGAGTTAGACATTGCGGGCCTATATGTGGAATCAATACAAGTATATAACAATTGTTAAGTAAAATATTGACGCATCTGGCGTTAGAGTTGATGCTACACTAGAAATACAATAATCCCCTCGTTCGATAATAACTGACTAGCTTATTGACTCGGGAGCCATTGAGCCGTTTCACTACAATGATGGTTATAGAATCAGACAAACTCAATTATGATCCCCATTATAATCATTATTATAATCAGAAAAATGTCTTTCTTATTTTGACTTATGACCAAAGGCAATCAACCAACCTGTCCCTGGTCATTTAGCTCACTTTACATGCACTCAGTCTCTTTGTAAAGTCCTGAAAATATGAAATTTCTCAAAACAATTTATGAAGTCAATCAAAATTATATTAACCACATGCACAGGCGACCTAATTGTTTTTAAAACCACACAACATAATTATACTACAGGCTAATACAAAATTCGAGCATTTTCTATTTCATTGATCCTTACTTGCTCGCGCGTGATGTCCCTGGAAACAAAATATGGTTTTTACGGTCTTCAGTAAAACATTAAAGAGTTTCTAAATTTATCTGTACATGTTGTCACTCTTCCACTGGATGCCCACCTGATTTTGTTTTGGCAGATGTCATTAATTCTCTCAAAAATATTTCATCGGAGATCGCCACTCTCGCCAAGCATGGTATTCGGCCAGGCATGAGGCTTGCATGCCGTCATACTGAAAACGGTGTTTGCTATCAGTGACCGCGGTCTTTGTCATCCGTCGCTGCAGGCCAACTGAGTTCCATCTTGGAAAATCTCTAGTTCTGAACGCGCAGTTCAGGATGGTTTGCATGCCGCAACTCTTCGTCGTCTTTAATACCCTGACATCTGGATTCCATATATTTTGGTCTACTCTGTGTCTGTGGGTCTTTACTCGGACTTCAATGTTTTGTATTTAGTGGTTACATAACTCAACCAGTTTCATTTTATTGTTTTGGCTTCATTTTTTCCCATGACCAGTGACCACGCTCGGTTTGCGATCATGCAAACACGAAGACCAAGTGTTTCAGCAAAACAACAAAAATTTTGAACGCAAATTAATGGTGTGGGTTCAAGAGGCTTTTTAATTAGTTTCCGATATTGTCTGAACTTAGACAATGGGAATCATCGAGCGAGACATTTTTCTTTTGGATTTGTTTTGAAAAAGGGTATAGACTATAAGAATGTCACAGTTTCTGACTCATCAAGCGAGTCATGCAGCGTGTTGTTGAAACTTTAGCAAGTCAATTATGTAGCATGTGGTTACGAATTATTTGCCCTTTTTATTAAATTATTAGAATTCCTTTAAAATGATGTAAAAGTCGACTATTCTCCCTACTCCCTAGTAGATTGTAATTTAACACAAACCGAGTTAACTGATGTGTCAAGTTTTGTTTTGAACTCACAACTGATGCGCCGTGTCAAGCCTCAAGGTCTTGCTTACAGCACTTCAGTGAGCGCTAAATACAAAACGGGCATTGAAGTCCTGGTAAAGACCTACAGGGCAAGTAAACTGTGTGTGTTAAGACGACGAAGAACTTGAACTAATATTTTTCATGGCGAATAAAGTCGCTGCACATCAACGTTCGTGAACCGCGTGTAAAGAACTCGAAATTTACAAACTTCACTGCATCTGCTAGCCCTAGATTCTTAGCTGCACATTAGAAAGAGTTAAGCAGTCATTTTCCTAAGTTGTATAATAGTTTAAAACAAGATTATCTATGAAAATTATATGTTTGTTTAATAAATGCAAAATTTTAGTACCAAAGTTATTGATAAGAAATGTTGTCCAATCCTGATAATTATTCCAACGTTTGATAACCCCTACCATTCTTGCTCTTTTTGCAATTCTTACATATATATATCTGCAGATTTGACTATATATATATATATATATATATATATATATATATATCAGAGTATTCCTGAATTTCTCATAATTATTATCTCATTGATCGGCACGGTTGCCTCTGTTGCATGCGCTTGGTGAATTCATGCAACTATATACCATGCAGCATGCTGCATTGGATACTTTACGATTATTTTAGCCGGAGCAGCAATTGTAGACGTTGTACTCTGTAAACTGTAAACTGTAAAGGTAATAAATCGAATTACGATCCATGTGGCTAGTTTGGGAACTTTTGACAGCAGCTTGTGTATATTAAATGCATGATACATCTATATGTAGGTACTATTGTAATAATAACGTTTTGTGTGGTTGTTTCCAATATCGGCCACCAACAACACCGGTGCAATGATTTTCACGAAAACATGATCAAAAACTCTGCTCGAGTAGCAAGTGACTTTTAATTTTACCGCATACTGACTTGGTGCATGCCGCATGTTGACTAATTACTATACTTTATGTTATTGATTATTTTGCATTTTCCCCATTCTACAGTTTTCCTGCAGTTTTTGACAGTTGGTACCAACATGGTTGCTATTTGGGGTGTAGATTCACGATTGTATTTGGCAATTGATGAAGATGGGACAGTATTTACAACGGTGAGCTTTCGTAACTGATGATAACATGCATTTACATTATCACGCATACTCAAGGACGCATTTAATTCAGTTGTCTTTTAATGTGGTGTTATTGAAAAGAGACCCCAAAGTCCCCAATTATAGTGTGGCATGCAAGACATCCGGACTTCCCGACATTCAAATAAACCAAAGTAATGAGAAAAAAAGAACAGAGGGTGCATTGTCGGATAAATTCAGTCAAATGAGAGGGACAAATTTAAGCTTGCTTAATGGGGCCTAAATTGTAGTCCCGTATGTAAGGCCCGGATGTAACATCCGTCCATTGGCTACATAGAAATCTTCCTAACCCTACCGACGCCAATTTTATGAAGGTGAAAAATAAAGCCTCTGTGGAAGAGCGCCGGAGCCCTTTGTAAATTACTACATCTACATTTGACGCTCTTGAACAACTTGTTAATATTTTGTAATCATTAGCACCTACTAAAAAGTTGTTCGAAAATGCGCAACGAAAACTTATCTTGTTGCAACTTGTTGACGACAAGCCCGTTTGACAAACCTTCTGGTATATTGTAGTCGGAGAGGTTGTTTACAACTTGTGAAGATGCTCATGGGAACAATTTCAACAATTACTACACAATCAACTGATATTAACCTATAAATATATTCTACACATATTCTACACTTGATTGTAACTATGCGAGTCTATTCATTTTAGAAAGCCGAGAGTAAAGAATGTGTGTTCAAAGAGTATGTAACTGGGGAATTCTTCAGTCAGTTTGAAACCTGCCATAAGAATGATGATGATCTAGCTTGGTATTTGTCTGTGGATTCGAAAGGAAAAGTAACTGCCAAACCAGATACAAAAGAGCATGACAAGAATCTAGATTTCATTGTCAAATTGCCAGCAGAACAGGCGGTGTTCTGTAAACAACGTCGTGCGGAGAAACAACCAATGACGTCACGCACTAGAAAAGTGATGTCATCGCAGGAAAGTTCATCACTCTATCAGCATGGGCCGTATGGCTCCATGGTTCAACGAGCATTCTCTTCCCGCGCTGTAGGTCAGCAGTGTGGTTCACAAAGTTCTGACGTCATACATCTGTCATCAAGTGATAGTCAGTACAGCCAATCAGAGCGAAGCTATTCTTTTACTGACTCCATGGAGATCGCAGGATTCACAAGCGACTCATCTCTTGAAAGTTTTAAAGAAATGTATGACGGAAGTTTGTAGGTGGAACCATCATGACAAGGTCTCAACAAAACTGAATAACACTCTATTAAAAAATCTATGCCCAATATTTGTCTGTATAAATAAATGTTGTACTTTCACTTCAGTCTTGATTGAATGAATCACTATTCAGTAGATATCATTTCCTATTGGAAATCTATGACATGGAAGCAACCAATCAGGCCATCAGTTCATTAGAAATTTTTAGAAAGCAACATTCCGTTTCAGTGCATTTCATAACATCTTGGTTGCTTTCTTCAGTTACAATGGCAAAATAATTATAGTTATAGCATCAAAGTTCTTCAAAATAACCGCCATTTTTCTCAATATATATTTCATTTACAAGAACAACGCTTTTAATAAGAACGTTTAATTTTCCATTTTGTCGTGACGGTCGCGATCTTATCGACAAGGTGGCAAATGTATTATAGGTTGTCGAGATATCCCTATGCTATCAGGAAAAATAATTGCATACAGCACACAATTGCATACAGCACACAAGAAAGATGAAAATCATGACTCTTTTTACCTTTTATGAATTTTTCCCTTGGACGTTAGATCACCCAACTAGCATGATCTCTGATGCTGTCAAACTGGCATTTTTCCCTCCTATTCCACAGTAACACAACGCTAGCCACGCCCACATGCTATTCGAAGACCAGAAGTGCTGACAAACCTGCTGCGATAATTGGTTCGTTGCATTTTTCAGCTCAGTTTACTATCATCATTAAATGCCAATTTCTCTCCCTCCCCAACTGATTACTATAAAAACTACAGTACTGTTTAACAGACGATTCGTTTTCCAAAGGTATATATTGCTTTCTCTGAAGGGATTATTCTAAGTAACTCCAGTAAGTTAAGAAATCTCAAAACAATAAAACATCTATATTGAAAGGTTTTATGTATCAATTTAAAGTGTTGTTGGGGACACACTCACTAAAATAGTATCCTATTTACAGCGGTCTTACCCGCGCTTCTATCGGAGGTTTGGAGAGGTCTCACGACCATCTCCAGGCTGATTTTCCACATCAGTCCTCCATTATTACTGGAAGGCAAGACTCTTCTGCAGCTGACGTTTCAATTCCCATTTTTGTGATTCATTTTCATATGCGTTCCGCAAACTCGTAGCCAGGTTTTCCCGACTCAAGGAGAGGGAGGAAGAAAAAACCTATAGAAGGGGCCCAAGCACTTTTACTCTGCCGTCAGTTTGGCCATAGTTTGGTTAGTCACTGAAACTTGTTAGAGACACTTCCAGAATATGGCTCTTTCTCGATATATGAGCAGCCGAAATAGACGTTAGGGTTTATTAGGGTTAGACTGTTGTGTAAAACTACCTGAAAAATACAATAAGAACTTCAAAAATTATTAGGGTAAGGTTAGGGGTTAGCCTTAGTTGCTCATATACCGAGAAAGCGCCCAGAATATCCATGCACTAGGGGGTATGCTCCCCCGGGAAAATGTTTAAATCTAAAGTGCCATTTTCGGCGTTTTGGGGGTCATGTTGTAGAGTTTTTATGATTTTAAATCATCATTTAACATATAACTACATGACTAAATAAAAAACAAAACCCAAACTAAATTATAAAATAATGAAAATGTAATTATCATGCCTTTAACTAGTCTGAAAAAGGGGGGCTGGAATTCTTCAGGGGCGTTAAACCCCTGCCGGGCCTCTGCATGGTAATGTGTATGGCCTTCCGGTTCAGCAAAAATAGTCATATGTCATGGTTAATATGTGTTATTCCTTGGGAACTACTTGTTAACTTGTTGAATAGAATTATGGTATAAATAATAAACAAAGTACAGTTTTGATCTTTTAATTAAATTGGAAATTAAAATTAAGACTAACAACTCCAGTAATTTCCATTTACAACTCCAGAAATATTTTTACAACTCCAAGAAGTGGTAGCAAATCCAGCTTAGAATAATCCCTGTTTCTCTGCTTCGACCAAAAATTATTTCAACCAAACGTAAAATATATTCATATTATGTTTAAAGACAGACCTATTTTCGTTCAATACTGTGCTGTTTCTAAATCCAAAACCAATGATTATGTTAAAACTTTCTTTTCATTACTTCAAATGTAAAACGCAAAGTTTTAACATAACTATTACCGTGATACTTGAAGAGTATCACAAAAGCAGTAAATTAAACATGAGTGTCATACGCAAACTCGCTTTCGTGATCATAATTTAAAAACAAAAATTGAACGTTTAATAAAGCTGAACCTATACAGTCTTGGACAAAACTGGTCGAAACCACTTTTCTCTTTGTATAAAATTCGCATACCACTTTGATAATCTTCCCCTTACAAGACTTACAACATGTTGCAATTTTCAAACCCCGCTCTCCAACTCAATAGGGAGCTTTAGCAATGACTACGACTACGACCACAGAATACTATACAGAAAGTCATCTCTATATTGTTTTTGAGTAAGCGCTATTCGTCATCGATTCGCCACTCAGCAAGTGCCCTTGCTGACTTGCGGCACTTGCTGAGTGGCGAATCGATGACGAATAGCGCTTACGCAAAACTAATAAACTATGACAATATAGAGATGACCTTCTGTATAGTATTCTGTGCTACGACTACGAGTACGAGATTCGTCATTTTCGCGTGTTGTTTGCATACGCCACCTCGCAAAAGTCGTAGTCGTCGGGCATTTGAGTACGAGATTTACATGCCAATTACGTTTGTAATTAAGTTCAGAAGTTGGGCTTGAACTGGAGCTTTGAACTGGAGCCTGGGCAGTGCATTCGCTTGACTACAACTACGATCTTGGACATAACTGGTCGATCGACACTACCTTCCTTTATAGAAAATTCGCATACCCATGCTGTGCTTGTACCATGGTAAGTTACCAAATGTTGTTTGGAGGTTCGGTTTGCAACATTGAATTGGGGAAGATAGGGTCTAGCCCGCGTGCAGGCCCACTGATGGAGAGGAATAGTGGAACGCGGGCTAGATAGGGTTATGCAGTTTGATTTGTCAACGGACTAAATCTTTAATATTTGGAGTAATGGTTACAACTGTTATGTCTAAGATTGTAGCTACTAGTCACCTCAAAATGACTGTTGTATTGCATTTGTATAGGTTGGTTTCGATTTTCATAGAGGACATGTAGAAATTCATGGTTTTGACTGGAGACTTAGTGGAGAGTTGTGTCGGTTGATCTTAATTTTCATAGAGGACGTGTAGCAATTTCGAAGCTACTTTTGCACGATCAGGTTTATAACATTGTATTCTTTCACTCGTAAACGCCTTCAATAAAATGTCTAAACTTCAAATTTAATTATTATGCTTTTCTGTCCGCATCTGCCTCCGACTGTCCGTATCCGCACCTTGTTGGATTTTGTCCAAATTTGGTGTTTTGAATACTGTAATGTACAAATATTCATACGCGCGTGGTACAAAACACTGATTGATGAATAAAGAATCGTGTCCCTTAAAAATGAGTAAAATTTACAAGAATATGATAAGAAGTCAGTAAACATTGTCAAGGTCAACATTGTGGTATTTCTCGATTTCTGCGGTGTAACGATGTGATTTGATTGGACGCCCTGTTGAGAATTTTCATTCAAACCTACTGACCCGCGAGAGGAAGGCTCAGATGACTTGAACAACAGTGTACCTTGTTGATTATACATAGATAGTGATTTGAGCTTGTGGTTTTTATTTATCGTTCTCTTGTGTTCATGTATATAATCCATCGTCCAAGAGCCGTGTGAATGTGTGCAAGAAATTTTCACTGGTGAAAATATATCGTACATATATGCAAGTCGACAGTATTTGTAACACTTGTTATATTGGAATCTCAGCATTAATATCAAACATAAAAGCTCATTATGCCTGATATAGTCTACCCCGACGAGTTAAATGATATCTATGATATACGAGAAACTATTGGCAGTGGTAAGTAGTGACAGAGCTACTGGATAGATTTTCATGTACTTTAGTTTATTTAATTCCGTACCAAACACACTTTGTCATGCAGTTAATTGAGTCCAACAAATATCGAACAAATATATGAACAAATATATGAACTTTATAGTCATAAATCTACTAGGTTTCATTCATATTTGCAGCGTTTTAGCTTGTTTTGAATGTGATATGGTTAAAGTATGCCATGATTATGACAAAATTGTACATATCGCTTCACAAACCGATATAAACTATGCCTTTATATCAGGGAAGAATCATGTCGATTTATGCGGCAAAATATGGCAGATGTTCGCAGCTTGCTATACAAATTTATGGCAGTGAGAATTTTACCGGTTTTCGATTGTCTGCCTTGAGAGTTGTCGATTTATTGCTTCATACAATGACCTAGCAGATATTGAGTCAAACTTTGAGCGGGCGATAAAGATCACAGAAAAGATTAGTGAATACCGCGACTAAAGTAGATCGTGATCTCTAAATGATGCGTTATATTTTAGTCTTCCGGTTTGAACCCGAAATGTTCGAATCGTGAACTTTGCAACGTCTGGGAATGTAAATCCTTGTGTTGTTTTAAAACCATATTTATTCCCAGACTTATGGAGTTATGTTAACTTCGTCAATTAAATAATTAACAGGGAATTCTCGTAAATCGGAAATGTTTAAAAAATACGAAGCAATTTCGCTGTGCGTATGGCTACAACAAGGAAGTCAATGCTAAAATCCGGCAAAACACCCACACATATCAAATGACCTAAGTACGTTTTTAGAGGTAATCAACATTTTACAGCATAACATTTAGACGACTTGATTTGCCAGTTAAAAGTAAAAGGCATATATTGATAGCATGCAGCCTAAAATTGCATTGTTCGCACTTGTTATTGAACGATATTATACGAAATTTTTCGAAAGGTCAATAAATATTCGCTTAATAATCCCTACGGAATTATTGATAACCACAATGTTTTGTTAGAAACGAGTGTAACGATTGATGCACAGATTTCATTGATAATTGGCACATCGCAAAACATTTTATGGTGTTAAAAGTAACTATAAAATTCATCTTGAATTAAATGTTTTTTAAAAGCGATAGCTCAAATTGTTTTATTGAAAACCGATTGAAAACACAATGTGTCCACAAATCTGGAAATTTTTTTAAAGTATTTTAATAACATAGCTTTAGAGATAGAAATCTGTTTGAACAAGTGTGATGTTAGCGTTCTATGACTGGTCTTTATAAATCAAGCTGTGAATAGGGAAATTAGATTTTTGTTCTGACGCCAGTGGCAGTGCATGTTTACGAGACATGAAACAGGCAACTCCGCAACTGTCTGTTTATTTACGATTTACTGGACGGGTTTGTAAATACAAGATATTGAATATTAAAGAGGTGCTGATTTGACAGCTGTTCTCTAGTTTTGCGATATTAGTTATAAGACATAGGGCGTAAGCTGTAAATTTTTGTTTTGCTGTTTTATATATATATATATATATACAATTGTCAATGACGTACCAGGTTTCCCGAATGTTTTTCAGGGGAGCCTCAACAATTCTGCCAGGGGGGGGCGCACACTTTTGAAAGAAACTGGCTAACTGGAGTGGTGGTAATACTTTCCAAGTTTAATGGCTCTCTTGAATAATGTGTATTAAATATTATAAAATGCATATATTACTGTAAAAACAAAAGTTGACCTTTTGACTTATAAAACACCTGTCAGCATAAGTGGTCTAAGTGCATAACTTGAGCATGATGAACAGCATGCAAAAAATGACATCAATTTATTTGATATCCCCTTGTTGACTCATTTTTGCAAAATTAGTAAGCCACTGTCTCTATTTAGCCCCCTCTCCCCAAAAAGCCCCCCTCAACACACAGATGAAATACATAAGCACCCCAAGTGGAGGGGGGGGAATAGAGGATTTACAGTATAAGGAACTTTGCCAATGGTATAGGCACACTGTAGCCCAGACCAACACTGTATCTACTAACCTTCGTTTATATTTCACTATGATCTCAGTTATCCTAAATAAAAGTTATTTGTCTAAAATTAACATTTCAACTGACATAAGAGTGATAAAACAATGTTACAGTCATAGGTGTACGGGCACAACTTCATTTGGGGGGGGGGGCAAACAAATTTTTGCCTGAATTTTAAAGCTTACCCAAAATGCCCAAATTTGGATAATAACATATATTGATAACAATAAATCAATATGCTGAATTTTCACTTGTGCATTGCTTCTGTGAGCTCAAAATGAACGTTTACAAATAATTGAAACTGTCTATGAGTAGGAGGTTACATAACTTAGAAAAAATACCTATATCGTCCATGTCGTTGACCAAAAGTGTCAATTGCTTTCAGGTTAATCATGTCGTTCTTAATAGTTTTGTTGGCGTGTGCTCGTCAGGGCCGTAGCCACAATGTTAGCATTTGCGCAACTATTTTTTTCGAGGCCAAAAGGCCGAAAATTTGTAGTGGGGTCCAGCATGGTCCCCTGGAAATTTTTTAAAATATGAGTGTTCTAAAAGGGTATTTTGTGAATTCTGAGACCACTCTAATACCCAGATAACATACATTCAAAATTACGTACACTCATTACCATGGTTCAATAATAATAATAATATAGTTCAGATTATCAGTTACTAAATAATCATTCAGTCTAATTCTTGAAGAAAAAAATTATTTTCTGTGAAATAATTGGTGCGACATATGTCTCTTGCATTTTCACCTTTGGCTACGGCCTCGCTTGTCAAAGTTAGTGAGAGCGATAGAATTCAAGCATTCTTGGTCTATTGTTGTGCGAAGATAGGTCTTCATGCACTGTTCTCATTATATTAATAGCCGCTCTCGTTATAGCCGTTCTCTTTAGAATTCTTCGGTCAGGCAAAAGGCATGCATGCAACTGAATTACAGAAATGTTCAAATTATACTCTTGTTTTCCAACAATATGCAAACCAGATAAATATACAGTACTTTAAATTACTGATAAAATTCTGTTTTTGTTTAAGTTCAGACTACATAACTCTATTTTGGCCAAATATTTGTGAACCATTTGCCCGAATGACTTGATTTTTTTGTGGGGGGGGGGCCCCCCCCCCACACCTGACATATCGCCTATGATTACAGTACACAGAATGTGGTTGCCCAATTCATCTGAGGCAGCAGGAAGGGGACTACAATGCATTCCAATGCATCCTACTTATTTTTATATCAGCCTAATATGCCCCACTTTATTTTAGGATTTTTCTCGGCATCTCGTTTCATGGGATTAATAGTAGAAGGTGTTAGTAGATGGAATACTCGAACGGAATTTATATACATTTTTAGACCTAGCCAGGAGCAGTTGCAAAAAATGCAACTTAGGCCCTCTGGCAGGAATTGAACCTGCGGCCCTGAGATTCTGGTGCAGCGCTCTAACCGACTGAGCTACAGAGTCCAGTTGCTGAGCATTAACTGCAAGTTTTGTATATATGATGGAGTGATGCCAGCATATGGTGTATGGGTAAATATCAAGATTTTTCTCGGCATCTCGTTCGATGGGAACGAGATGCCGATGGAACGAGGGCCTAAGTTGCATTTCTCGCAACTGCTCCTGGTTAGGTCTGAAAAATGTATATAAATTTCTGTTCAAGTATTCCATCTACTAACACCTTCTGCTATTAATCCATCGAACAAGATGCAGAGAAAAATCTTGATATTTACCCATACACCATATACTGGCATCACTCCCATCGTATATATCGAACTTGTGGTTAATGCTCAGCAACTGGACTCTGTAGCTCAGTTGGTTAGAGCGCTGCACCGGAATCGCAGGGCCGCAGATTCAATTCCTGCCAGAGGGCCTACGTTGCATTTTTCGCAACTGCTCCTGGCTAGGTCTAAAAAATGTATATAAATTTCCACTTTATTTTACTCTCTCTAATGTCAGGTGATTTTAAGGGTGACTTTTAGACATTAATGGGTTCATTTGCATCTTCAGTGCACGAGGATGAGTTATCTTTTATGAAGTAAAATATATTTTCCTTGTTTTGGTGATGAAGTGATTGCATATCACTTGCATGCTCATGCACACTTGCTTTCGGTCGTTTCGGATTGCCTACTCCATTCTCCAGCGACCTATTTTGCATTATTTCATCATCATTTCGTTGCGCTTATTCTCTTTCTGACTTGTTAGGATCATGCTGATTCGGGGTTCGTTTCATAATAGATTCGTTTTTCTTCAGCCCATTACTTTTCGCTCTTGGATAAACATTTCTTGAAGGAGTTGAAGTTGAATTTCCATCCTTTTCCGACCGTTCATTTTTAGCCTGAATACGATGCTGAAAGAAGAAACATCCTATTACAGAATCATCATCAGGGAGATGAAAAACTATTTCATATTAATTCTGACACAACAAAAAATTCGTTGTCTCGGGCGGGATTCGAACCCAAAGATACGGGTAGTATACCGGTGTTGAACAATATATAAGGTTTACGCTGTCAACGTAGGATCGTCTAAACTGTGGTGTTCCAACTGTTCTTCCTCGTTCAAAAGTGAAATCAAATTCAGAAAGTCGTTCTAGCAAATGATTTCAATTCTGTAAGAGATCTACCCTTTGAGTCAGGGATCAACAATCGAGTCATGAGTCATGATAGATTTTTAGGCAAAACTTTTGTGACCCAGTCCAAAACTTTTGTGACCCAGCCATGAAGTTTTAAACTAGTTAGTAATCTTTTATCTTTTTGTAACCACATTGTAATTCAATTCCTTTTTGCAAAGATGTTGAATAAACATTATTATTATTATTATAAAAATGCCAAACCGTCCTCCGCACAGCTCTTAAAATATCTCCAAACCACGAAATCAATCAACTTTGGAAGTCAACTAGCAACAACAAAAATATTCAGTATGATGTCTATAACTCCACCAAACAAGTTCTTAAGGACTTTCGCTCTGGACAAGAGGATAGACTTCTCAATCGTTTAACCTGTCAAGGCTCTTTCTTCACTAATATTACAAAGTTCTCTCTTTCACAGCTGACGAAAATGTGGTGTGCATCCCAATCAAATCTGCCGAAAATATATATTTAATTTTACCGTACGATACATAAATAACTCTCTTCCAACGCGCCAAAACCTTGCAAGATGGGTTATATTACCAACGTCAGACTGTTCCCATTGCCTAGCCCCTATGTGGTAGCGGGTTGCCAGTCGTATCTGGAACGATTCACGTGGAGGTATGATTCTATTTTAAACTTCCTTGCGACGAACCTGCTGACCGTCAGCGGCTCATGTCTTTATGTGGATCTTCCAAGTTATAAAAGCCCATCCATCATCACTGGTGACACCTACCGTCCAGATTTGCTTCTATCAACATCAAGTGGATGTCTCTACATTGTTGAACTAACTGTTGGTTTCGAATCAAATCTCCAAAATAACGTTAAACGCAAAAAATGTAAATATTTAGAATTAATTAGGGAACAACGTAAACATTTTAAATCAGTTAAATTTATAAATCTATCGATTAGCTCTCTTGGTGTCTTTGCAAACGAATGTTCGACATTCATAGAAATTCTCAAAGATCTTGACTTTGAAAAGAACCACCAAAAATTCTGCATCAAACGAATGACGACGATTGCGATCAGAACAACATATATATTTTGTTGTCGAAATAAGGAATGGACAAATCCAGAATTTTTAACATTTTGAAATTTGGCTGTGTATTTGTTATATGTTATGTTGTGTATATAGAGTATTATAGTCATTATTGATTCAAGTAGCCGGTTGTAAATTACCTTATATAAGTGAGATTTACAATTGTATATATAATCTAAAAAATTCATTAATAAAGTTTCCATTATTATTATTAACAATGTATTTATATACTCGAACTTACTGTCGGATTTGAATCTAATCTGCTTACTAATGTAACCCGTAAAAGACAAAAATATCAATAACTAATTAACGAACAGAACAAAAAAACAGTAAAATTTGTAAATTTATCTATCAGTTCACTGGGAGTTTTCAGTCAATCATCGCTGGACTTTGTTGAAATGTTGAAAGATCTGAAGTTTGATGAGCAGTGTAGAAAGTACTTCATTAGGAAAATTATTAACACTTGTGTCAGGTCCTCTTATTATATATTCTGTAAACGTAACAAAGAATGGGATAACCCACAACTAATGTCATACTAATATTTTTGTCATATATATAGAGTTAATTCAAGTAGACACTGGTAAACTACCTGTAAAGAGAAGTTTATCACTGTAGTATGTAAACATTGATCGTAATTAATAAAGTTTCCATGTTTATTATTATTATTATTATAATTATTATTATAACAACGTGTTGTCAACCTTTAGATAAACTGCTATAATCCTGCTATAATAAACTGCTATAAATAGAATGTTATTATTTAATCAGATGGTTAAAACAGAAACATGAATGTAGGAACATAAAAACATGGTTACAACAGAACATGAATACTTATGGCCATTTCAGCCGGGGACAGCAATATACAGGATCATAAGGGATGATATCAGAAGATTTATCTGTAGTAAACATTTCTCAAAAACATGGAATTATTCTTGAAATTTTTTTTGTTTGTAGGCGGGTTTGCCAAGGTGAAACTTGCTATTCATCGTCTGACTAATGAAAAGGTAATTAGTAGTGAATTGTAAGTAGAATGAAAAAACACGTCTTCAACGTCAAGTTTTCGTAACAATGTTTCTGATAAACCATACAGTTGATCTTGACAAATCAATATACCATAAACAGTTCTCCATTGTTCTCGACTATATATTTGCTCTGTTAGTGTAATGCGTAATGTATAATAAGTTCTTTAAAATTAAAGATATTTTCTAAAAATCAGAACAAGGGTATTGGGGGAAGAGAAGGGGAGACGTCTTGATAATACAGTAATTTAAATACTGTAAATTTTGTAGGTTGCCATAAAAATGATGACCAAAAAAGCTCTAGCGGTAAGTTTTGGTATAAATCTTCACATGCACAGTAGTAAGTGGACTCTGCTTGAGTCTGAATTTTTTTCTGTACTGTTTACAGCCACTTATTAATAAAGTAGTAGTGTTCAAAGTATAATACTAATCCCGACATATTAGGTTTTTTAGGACGATCAAGGTCATGACCATTATAAAAACTATTTTTGACGTTATGTTTCTGTTTCAGCACGATCTGCCACGTGTCTACACTGAAATTGAAACAATGAAAGAGCTTTGTCATCAAAATATTTGTCAACTTTATGAAGTTCTGGAAACTGAGGAAGAAATCTATATGATTTTAGAGGTAATTGTATCATGATTTAATTCTGCATCATGCAAAATCATGCAGTGAATGTTCCTAACCGTGACCATTGTGCACCATTGCACCATAGTCAGTGTAAATTCTTGATGCTATACTCAGCATGCCTGATCCCATAAGTTTTTAATAGTTCTTTTGCATGGTGAAAATTACATTTTATCGTTTTAGTATGCTCCTGGAGGAGAACTTTTCGATTATATTGTTGCAAAGGACCGTTTGGAGGTTTGTTTTTAGGCATATGCCAGTCATTTTGTTGTATGTTCGGGATCTTCTCTGTTGTTTGTTGATGAGAATAAAATATGTCTTCATCAATCATATAGGAAAAAGAAGCGAGGCATTTTCTTCGTCAGATCGTGGCAGCTGTGGGATACATGCATGAGAAGGGTTATGCACATAGAGATTTAAAACCAGTAAGTAAAGCTAAAAGTAAAGCTAAATGACTCAAGGTAGCCTACAACGGTTTTTAATTTTTTTTAATTGCATTTATTTTTGTTTAATAAATATTTTCTTAACGATGTTACCCCCAAGAGCAAGGCTGATAATCTTGGGGGCTCACTTCAAACTAATTACATATAGATCAGTCTCGAAATCCTGAAATGGGCATGGCTGATATGGGAGTGACCTCAGAGGTGTTTCATAGAACAAGTGGCAGAAGGATGCTTTACAAAATTTAGAATATTAATCCCTTTGGCGACAATGCGCCGTAATACGTCCCCTTCCATTTCACATTAGGGCCATTTATACGGGAGAAAATAAGTCGCGACTTACATAAGACGCGTCTTATATAAGACGCGAAAACACTCGTATAGATGGTCAAATTCTAATAAGTCGCGACTTAGACGCGTCTTATCTTTATGTACGTCGGGCCGATTTTAGGTTTTGCTGAATGTTAATGACGAATATTTTCAGTTGGTGATGTTGTCAGATGACGTTTGCCACGTATTTTTCAAATATCATTAACGTGCATCTGAAATCGGCGCGACAAATCGCAGCGTGTAAACGAACCTTAAGACGCGTCTTATGTAAGTCGCGACTTATTTTCTCCCGTATAAATGGCCCTATTATATACATCAAGGAGAAAGTCTCCAATACACCCATGGTGTGCCCACTTTATTTTTTCCCTGTCTAACACCAGACATTTATACTCGTCATGGGAGATTATTAATAGATTAATATAAAACTTAAACCAGAAAGTCCGTTTCATTTCATATCGGACAAAGGTCACCATGACAACTATCCTGCCCTAATGATAAATGCAATACGATTAAATTTTTTATTGTTTTATTTTTAGGAAAATCTCTTATTGGATGAGAACCAAGTAAGCGAGCACCTAACTACAATATTTGCCTCATCATATTAAGTTGTCAAACTTTGAATTCCTGCATGTTTAAAACAAAGTGCAAGAAAACGGTAACTCCGAAAATGAACATTTTAAAAACGAGAGAATTGGGACAATATAAAGTTTCAGCCAGTGGCGGCCACTAGGGGGGGGGGGAGGGGGGGAGGGCAACTGCCCTTTTGAATGATTGCCGATTTACTGTGTAACAAAGTTGTAATAATGATTTTACAACCATGAAAGCCTTTATGGACTGTATAAATTTAAGCAAGTTTGCCTAAAATTTGAGCCAAAAAGAGTTAGGCATATGTGTTCGCAACCTATATTCACACCCCCAATTTTGTAAAGTGTCAGCCACTGGTTTCAGCTTGATGTATCTTTTGGCACAAGTGTGATAAACATCTCTCTAATCATCAGGACATAAAACTTATTGACTTTGGATTGGTTGGTAAACCAGAGGGAGGAATGTCACAACAACTTGAAACGTGTTGTGGATCACCAGCTTATGCTGCGCCAGGTACGGTATATCTTGACATGACCTACGTAGACCATATGCAGAATTACTGGAGTAAAGTCCCAATTTAATTCTTTTGAAAATAGACAGAAACATTAAACATAAAATTCAAAAGAAATTAAAGACATCGAGGCTGTGCATGTATAATGGTACTGTACGCTCCAGTACATTTGCAGATGGTCGATTAGAGGAATTTTAGCAAATTGAGATCTCTTACATTTTATCTCTTTCTTGTACTTAAGAAGCAACAATAAATTTACCGAAAACATTAAGAGTATATATTACTCAATATTTAACAATTATTCGCCTCAGGCTCGGTGAATATCGGTGAGTAAAAACCGAGACGAAGTCGAGGTTTTTATTCACCGATATTCACCGAGCCTGAGGCGAATAATTGTTTTAGTAAAATTACATAGGTAATAAATATTTTAATTGAATATTTACGATAAAAGCGGCTTGAAAACGCTTTAGGTGATTATCGCGTATTAATCCGAGGTAGCGCAACCAATCAGCGTTGAGAATTTTCAATAATCACCTATGTAATTTTACTAAAGTTATATACTCAAAACTAATGACTTAGTAATGAGTATATATTGATGCCACTTGGTTATGACTGCATTTTAAAATTCGTAATATTTGATACGTTTCGCAATCAGCAAACAAACTTAAGAAGTATGTTGAGTGCATAATCATTAATCAATAGATAATGCTAAAATAAAGAGATTTTAGATAGTACGCCAAAGAGAAAACGTTGTTTCAAGTTCCGTAAGTTTATATTGCTGTAAATGTGGCATCAAATGAATGTTTATAGCATTGTATTTTTATTTACATTTGTTTTATGTTTTGCAATCCACAGATTTATGACAAGGTAACTTTTAAATAAACTGTATGAACTAGAAAATAGAGTTAAAACAAAGTAATTTTAGGAGGTACACCAAAAATATTTTAGGTTTTCATCGCAAAAAGCGACATAGAAAAAAATTGCCTCTTAAAGAATTTGGAATAACATGAAAGTGATGAAACATTATTTAAATAAATGTAATTTAATTAGGAGAAAGTGATATTTATTGCAATCGTACGTCCTTAAATAATTTAATTTTCCTTTTTAGAATTAATATCTGGTGTTCCATACTTTGGCAATGAGGTAGCATTTAGTTGTTTCATGAAATTAAGTTTATGAAATAAAATATATTTTATAACGACAATATATGCCAAACGTAAGCACGAAATCGTCTTTGCAAACAGGCAGAATTGATTAACTCGAGGCACTTTTAGCACATATATTGCATACCGATCAAAGTGGGTTCGCACGAATGATGTATTGCCAGGATTTGGAATTTGTTATTTGGTATTTTGGTACATTTTATTCGAACCATTACATTGCTAATAATCAAACATTAGTTGCTATAATTTTTAAATCTTATATGAATTGTATTTTTATTTCTAGGCAGACCTATGGAGTTTAGGTGTTTTGCTCTATGCCCTCTTGTGTGGATTTTTACCATTCGATGATGATAATACTTACAACTTGTACAAAGCGATTCAGGTCAGTATAGTGTTATTCTGCGTTATACTTAAAAATATTCAAGCATATGCATGGTATGGGCAAACACTGATCAATGGCGGGTTAGCTTCCAGCGTAAACCTTAATTTGTTTACTGAATTTTGAGCATCTCGCTCGATAGAACTGCTGAACTGAATGGTGAAGAGTTTTTGTAGCTGGAAATTTGGAGCGAAAATTATATATATTACATATATTTTAGGCCTAACCAAGAGCGGTTGCGAAAAGTGCAACCCTCTGGCTCTGGTACGAATTGAACCTGCGGCCCTGCGATTCCGGTGCAGCGCCTGGACTGTTAATCGCCTTGACTGTTATAGAGTCCAGTTGCCAAAAGCTAAAGAAAATGCCTACTATAATAGGATGAGGCAAATGGAACTAAAGCATGCAGTATTTAAAAATACTATTTGAGCTTTAGTTCACTCTTCTATGTGGGGCATTTTTGGTATTTATATGCAGAGATGCAATGGGATGCTTATATAGGGATCAGTGTAATGAACTCAACATACCCGTTTTGATTGCTTTGATATGAATACGAAGGAGCCTCTTCGCAGGAGAATGGCTTTAGTTTTCTAATACGAAGCCACTGCAAAACAAAAAAGTATTCCGCGCGATTTGCAATTTATTTTTGTAGTATCAATCTTGGTGATCTTTGTAATATTTTGCTTTAATTCATTTAGAAAGGAGAATATGAAATTCCAGACTTTTTATCCAAAGGCAAGTGTTCTTATATATATTATACACGTCAGTGTGCTTATAGTTATATTTGTAGCGATAGCTTTACATATACAAGAGAACATGGATTGGCTGTACGTAAATAGTATACATATAACTAACTACATTTCATTTTGGTATGATTAACATTCAATATCGAATTTGGTTTTTGTGGTGTTTGGATATGTCCTTTAACTCTTCTTCATAAAACGTACCGAGACTCGGGTATCATAATTACCTTGCCCATGATTTTTAACCAAAATTCACGGATGATTATTTCTATTTTTAAGGAAGTATTGCCTTAATTGGACAGTTGTTAAAGGTAAGTTTGCGCTTGAAGCGGTGTCAAGGGTTATTGTAGTGTCGATTTGTTTGGTTTCATTTTGCCTCATGATTCCAGTCAGGTAAAATTTGTTTAGTCTTCCTCAAATTATCCTTCTCCAAAAACCTATCTCTATATGTACAATTAATGATACTGATTTTATTTTTAGACTGATCCTAAACAACGGCTGACTGTCAAACAACTTTGTCTACATTCATGGTTGAACAAAGGATATGCTAATCCTGTGAATTCAAGGACACGAGTCAAGGTATTCCAGTATTTTTATGTCTTTTTGTTGAATATTTTGTAGCGGTTGTAATTTTTCATTCGTACTTTCACAAGCTACTTGACTCCTTTTACTGCATGTAACGAAAGACGTTTTAAAATTTGCTGCAGTAGGCGTTTACCGTAGGTATCAATGGTAAGCTCTTCTTTGACATGTCTTAACGACGCAATACAACTTTCTTTTTATAAAAATGGAGGTATCTGAACAGACATTTTGTGCAATAGAGAACTTACGCAACGGATTTTTCCGCGAAAGTCATTTTGCCGAATGTTATTTCGTTAAAATTAGTTCATTTGCATGTAGACGGTTTAACCGGTTTTCTATCCGGAGTCCTTCGATGGGTCGTATTCGTTTATTTAGGGCAACTGCTTTCTCGCATTTCTTTGCCATTCATGCAGTTGTTGAATTAGAGACTGAGGGAAATGGCTAGTGATCTTGTGTTATTGATAATAACGATCTGAACTTAATGTCATACTACATTTCACAATGTTTAGAATAGTTGTGGGGATGTTTTGTAAAAATATTTGTGAAATGTTTAGGTGGTCAAACTGCATTGTATCAGAATGAACCTTATTTTTATAAAATTCATTCAATAACTTGACAACTTGTTTTTCGGTAATATTTTTGGTAAACAGTCTTTTCGTTTACTGGCTGCAGACTGCTGTCTCTCGCAAAATGGATAAACTAAAAAATATATCAACATATATGTAACGGTAGATCTGGTTGTGGAGTCGTCGACAAACGGGAAAACGTCTTTTGGCAAAATGTCCATTCATTAAATTTTCCATTCGGCAAAATGTATGGCCACCAAATTAGAGAATTATTTTATGTTCTCATCTCTTACCAGAAAGATGAACCCGACTCAGATGTTATTAAAGAACTTGCTTTATTTTATGGTGTATCACCCACCACCATGGCGTCACTAGTTAAGGAGGTACGTAATAATTTATCCCGTGAACCATGTTGACGTTTTGCGCAATGTTATTGCACCGTAAAAATCTTTCGTTTTACCGAAAAAGAAGAACATGTAATCAGGCCGAAACTATATTTTGTATATTTCTTATTATATATTTTACCTTTTGATTGTTTATGTAATATGGAAAACACGCATGAAAAAGGGACTTGTTTTCCAACTACACGAAGCAATAAGCTATTTTAGAGTTTTACGTGTGTTGCCATAACAACTGACTGTATGTTATTAAAGTCACAGAATATTAAAGAAAAAAACATTGAAATATATGGGTACAGCTGCAGAAAACATAAAAGCGAAACTCAAGAAAATCAATTTGTTAAATGCATCTGATTTTAGAAAACTGTAGCGAGCTACTTTAATATGCTTAGCTAAATTAAATACAGTATATAAGAATATAGTACATTTAAGAGTACGTTTGTGTCTGTGCTAACACGGTATTCCTATATATACCCTTTTCTATTCAAAAAATTAGTATCAATTTGACGATTTAACGGCGACCTATTTTCTGCTGTGCAAGAAGAAAAGTCGTGGAGAACCTCTAAAATTTTCAAATTCTTGTACAAAGTGAGTTACTTATGAGCTTTTTTGTTTTACTGCAATGTTTTGGTTTACTTTATGAAGTATCGTCAAGAATTGTTTGAAACCTTTTTACTGATTCTTTTTTCTATGAAACTAGACCGCAACGGAGGAAGAGAAAAGATATGCTAGCAATCGAGGTATCTGTTTGTTAATTAGTATTTAATTAGTTGAAAAGGAATATAATATACACATAATTTAGCGTCCGCTTTAGAGATGTATGGTCGGTGACCGTGGCGTGGTCGGTGACCATGGCGTGGTCGGTGACCGTGGCGTGGTCGGTGACCGAGGAAGGGTGAATCACCACTGAGGACCCCCACTGAGGGTCAAGGAAGTTATTTTGTCAGAAACGTTTTGAAAAATAAGACTACCTAGATGGTCAAAAAGGCCCATCAATGGCCCAATATTATATTTTTGTTTGATAAATGCCCTGTCAATCCAAAATTTGGATTTGATATGGGAATTAGCACCCCTCCTGCACCCCCCTTGGCCAAGACTAGGGGTGGAGTGCGCACCCCCTGCACCCCCGCCCCAGTAAATCCATCCCGTACTTGTAATAAAGTAAGATTCTGCAAGGAACAATGTTTGTACGGAGGAATGCCAACATAGAGAGATTATTATACACAGTTTTTAGGAGCGTTGTGCTTGATTTAGATGTAGGGAATTATACTAAAAAACCTATTGAGGTTGAGATAAAGGTCGCGCATAACTTTTAAGAGTACCTGCCATCAAAATCTAATTATGATCCGAAGTAGTTCCACGTGCACTTACACACGCGTGGTTTAGGTTTATACACATTTAGCTATTTAATTTTTACGTTGTTGCAATACCTACCAGTTGCTTTAATGACCTAGTGAGTTTTGCATTCACACCACTCAGTTCTAATCCCCTATTGTTTATGTTGTTTATGTTTTGTTTCCTGCTTGTTGATCTATTGTGTTGTGTTGTGTTGTTTTGTATAGAAAAGGATAAGTGAGTCAAAGGGAAACGAAGTAAACCATGAAGATCCGCCGTCGATCTTAGTTGATGATGAAGATGACGTATTCTCAGCTGATCTTCGCGACTTCAGAAAACCAAGATCATGTACTCTCCCTCCGGAATTTATGGGAACTCCTCCAATTGACGAGATGCCGAGTGCTATATCACCATCTAACACTTTTCTTACTCCATCACTTCCAAAGAGAGGTCAGTAATTTCAGTTGTTTAGAGAGTTCATTCATTTTCCAAATATTCTGGGTATGTTTTGCTAAGACGACGTATGTTGCAACAACTTTCTTTCTCATATTATTTTGCATTTAACCAACCAATGCTTAAGTTGTCAATAAGTTTAATAATTTATCTATTTCTATTAACAGAACAACCGGTACCATCATCTGTATCAAATTACGAGTTTGGATCGGGAAAACCTCTATCACCAGAGTCTAAATTGTAAGTCTTGTTTAATCACTATATATGTAGTACAATGTTCAATGTTGGAAAAAAGTAACTCCTTAAAACCTCTTTCTATTTCATTTTATAAAAAATACTAGCGAGACGTTTTTGAAGTCGCCTAATAAACTCGCAATTCCTTTTTTTACCTAATTTAGGTCTAAAACAACGCACGCACAGCACTCATGATTTATATCAAATTAAACTTTGAACTTAGATTCCACAACATGAGGGCTTCCTGGTGTAAAATTATTCCAGTTATGGGTTCGATTCTCGCTGATTCTATACATGTGGAAAGAGTCAGTCAACGCTCAGCCCGTGAGTTCGGGTATACCAGTTTTCGTCCGTTACAATTGTTAAAATAAATTGGTTTAAGTACGCAACAAAAGCCCGGTCGGGCGTAAGCTGAATAATGGTTGTTAACATACGTGTGCAATGATATTGGTTTCTGCATTAGTCGAATTGTAAATATTACCTCTGAAAATGTGTACCATTAGATCAGAATGTAAAGTAATTTGAAGTTAAAATTTGGATTTGCAAACGAGTGAGCGGCTAAAATGCAGGCTAAATAAATGACGTTTAGTTATTTTAATGTATTATAGATGGTCCCAGTCTCTTGACCGCAACCTTGACCGAGGACCCTGGGTGAATGGCACACCTCGAACACCATCCAAATCTGTTTCATCTAGAAGGTTTAGTCAAAGGGTTCGTATTTATTGGCTATTGACCCCTCTTTATAATTATAGCGTTAACCGTCTGTACACAGGCTTGCAAGAGTGCGTTAAATTTGATATTCAGTTTTGTTCTCAAATTCTGTATAATTAGTCGTCTCTAGAAATGCCCATAAGTGACCTGAGGTATCCAGCCAGCACAAACTGAGTGGGAGTCCTGGTTAAATACCACTGATTCTCTATTTTCGTGCTCTGTGAAGCCACAGATATGAAACATTATCACTTCGATCGATCAGTTTGTATGTGTGTGTGTGTGCATGTGTGTGTTTGTCTGTCAGCAGGGTAACTCCAAAACTATTAAACAATTTATTACGAAAATTTGTGGAGCTGATGCTTATAGCCCAATGACAAATCGATCAAAAACATTTTCTATTTCGACGAAAATTGGATGAGAAATTTGAAAAGGTTTGTCTTGCATGCTTTCCCGGACTGGGAAGAACTGAATGTGTAATTAAGCCATGTATAATTTATTCATTTATCACTTATTTACTGAGACCGAGGGAAACAGCGTGTTTTGTGGCCCCGAGACCGCCGTTGTTGCCCGAGGCGAAGCTGTTTTCCCGAGGTCTCAGTAAATAAGTGTTTTATTATATAGCAAGTGTCAAAGTCTCAATAATTCACCTGGTATTCCGTCTTTATCTCTTAATGATAGATTAATATCTTCTTCTGAACGACTTGCAAACCGACCGGCAGACGCGAGCAGCTCGCGCCTCACTCCCGGTTTTATTGTTGACCGGTCAACAATTGTTTCATTGTTGACCGGTTGCCGAACATGACGTTTTGTGGACCGGCACGTGATATGGTTTTGTCCAATCGGCAAACAGGAAAATTGAACTTTGACACTTGCTATATAATAAGAGTACTTGAGGTATGCAGTCTCTGAATGCCTTCTGGTATATTTTTGTTTTCATGGCTACTGAAAACATATTTTTGTTAATGTTTTCACAGACTATCTTTAACAGTATTGAAGGTGGTCTTAATCGATTTATTGGTGCGTTCACGCCAAGAAGATCTACAAGTTCACATCCGAGAAAAGTGAAGGTATAGTGTATGCCTTGCTAGTTGATTATTTTATTGGTTGATTAATTGGTTAGTTGATTGGTAGGTTCGTTGGTTGATCCACGGTTGAACATATTAAGCCTAAAGATAATTCGTATAGTGGTGCAAGTGCGCAGAGCGGGCGTGAAAGTTTAGATGTGTGTTTAACACACCCTGAGACATGCTTTTTACACGCCTTAAGGTGTGTTAGACACGCCTTTAAAGTGTGTTAAACACACCTTTAAAGAGCGAGTATCATGCAAGTGATCCTTTGCGCGCTTGTGTTTACATTTTATGTTTACATCCGGTTGTATCTCATAAATATGCGTGGGCATAGAGTGAGAATATAGCGATAAGCAGCATACGTGTTTTCATGCTATTTCCCTTCAAAATGTCGGACTTGGAGAATGATTCGGGAGCGAAATTATAAACGACATTTAAACATTATATAAACGTTTTGTCACGTAAAAAACCCACAAAATTTCACAAGATACAATTGCTTAGAAGTGAAACCTGGCTTTATTTCACTTCTAAGCAATTGTATCTTGTGAAATTTGACATATTAAAACCAGGCTTAAAGTTGTTTTTTTCTGGATAGACTGGAATAAATGAACCGATACAAATTAAATCTCAGAGATTAGTCATAAATGTTTTAAAAGGCAGCCATTTTGTGGGACGCCAAGCGCGCAAAGGATCACTTGCATGATACTCACTCTTTAAAGTGTGTTAAACAAGGTGTGTTCAATTTTTGGACAAATGAGGTGTGTAAATTTAACGCACCTTTTTAGATTGTACTGGGTGAAAGTGCGCAACGCCGCGTGACAGTTTTTTTTCTTTCATTACCGTCACCACTGGTTATTTCAATTATGGCTGCTACCCACTTCATTCAAACGCAAGGAAAGTACAAACCATTGTTGCTATATTACAGGAACTTTACAACGTTTCAACAACAACGAGTAAAGGAGCAGACGAAGTTCTAGCGGAATTACAAAAGATCATCGAAAACCGAAAAGGCTGGATGTACAAATCGAGTGGGTAGGTTTTAATTAATGACATAAGGTTAATAAGACTAGCTTATGGTGCAAAAGAATTGTGCAAAAGAATTGTGAAAATGCGTGCAAAAAATATAACTTTTTATATTTTTTTAAGTCAAGACATATTCAGAGCAATTAAATTATGGTATTATAACTTTGTATATTTGAATCAATTTACTAACAATGCCGTGCTGTTTTTCGTTTACTCTAGTTTTACTTTACGCTTTTCATTTACACGATCTATTCCGTCAAATTGTTAAATAGAATACAAAAGGTTTTTTTCGCGGTGGGAAGTGGTCTGATCGGGCTATAGGAAGTGCTTGCTGTCAAACCCCCACCCTCGATTTTCCCACGTCACAATAGAACACCTACCTCAACCGGCCCACTGATTCATTGAGTGTATTTTCATCTCTACTGAAACATTAAATTATCTCATTTTCCTAAATCATATGTGGAAATAGCGCCTAGTTATATTCTATACTTTTCTTATTTTCTAGTTACACTATACGTTGCAAAACCATAGACGATCGAGGAAAAATTGTTCTAGATTTTGAACTGGAAGTTTGTGAAATTCCCAAAATTGAATTAATAGGTAAAGGGATTTTATATTTGTGACACAATCTGAATAAAGTGTTTTGAATCCCAGTTATAGTAACCGTTTGCTTCTAGGATCTCCAGAAATTGTCAATTGTTATTTATATACTAGAGTATTATATAGTGTGTTTTAAAGCAAGCTGTTCCGACCTGACATGTATCAGTTAAGCTCAGTTATGTGCTGCTTGAAAATAGTATAAATAACCGATTTCGGTCCTTATTAGATCACTTCTTGACTATGCTACACATTGGCGTACGAAACAGGGGGGGCAGGGCAATCCCCCCAAAGTTTAGAAAACCAAGGAAATTCGGGTGCAAATGTTTGGGGGGAAAATTCTGATGCTGTACTTCCTCACGTCGCTTAATTTCGCAACCAATAGTATAATTAATCAAGGTGAATGACTGTTATTCGTCGTCGTGTTGGACGTTCGTAAATTGTTAATATACGTATACATGTCATAACGATAACTTATAAAAACTTAACTGTGTTTTGTAGGTATTCGACGGAAACGCTTAAAAGGTGATACATGGGCTTATAAAAAGATTTGTGAGGAGATTTTAAAAGAAGCAGATTTATAGAAAGTACTGTATGATATTTTATTTATGATTTTTCATCACGAACATCCATGTGCATGTAAGCGAAATTTGCCGCGGGAGTGACCCCAGTGAAGAAATAATTATTTTCTCTCTACGCATTGATAGGATATACACTATGCTTCGATATTTGGGATAAGACTGGTTCTCCCACAATAACGAAGCTTCTAAAGCTAAAATTGAAGAGCAGTCTGTCTCAGAGCTGCTTAACTTTGCACCGATTCATTCAGAAAACATCGGCTTAATACATACGCGCCCTTTCTAAAGCATGCATTGTTATGATTAAGCCCTCGCCGTAGAAATATTTAGTTATTTTTTGAAATGTAAGTATGCATTAATCCTATTTACTTCAAAAATAATTTGTATAAATAATGAATGAAATTAGACATAGAAAATTTTAGTAATACATGGCAGATGAAACAGCTAGAATGGCTACTGTATAAATCGACATCGTATACATTGTATGTATACTTGCTTTGCAAAACCTAGACCTTAAGTATATTATGTGAAACAGGAAAACGCTGATCTATTATCGTGATAATAAATAATCACCCTTGATCATTTATATCTATACTGCATGCCCAACGTCTGTGCCATAAATAATATAGATATGGAATGTGTATTCCTATCTCTTCCCATTTTGTCTACACAAAATGGCGGATTTATAAGGTCATTTTGACTCATTCCAGTCTCCCGTTCAAGGAATTTCGCATGGTGACGGGGAGTTGAAGTTGTTTTTTTGAAAACGGTTTCCATAAAGTATTTAATATCGATACTTAAAATCAGTTTTGTAAAGAAGATAAACTTTCTATGGTCTGTGCAAGTGCAGTGCCCAGTAGTAATGTAGGTAGTTTTCGACCCAGATTTGTGAGCTTGCGTCATCATTAGCATAAATTGAGCTGGCGCAATGCTGTATACAATGATGTCACGGAACAAGACCAGGCAAGGCTTGTTCAGGCAATGCTTATTTCATCATATTTCGTGGTTACGTCACATAAAGCCGGTTACAGACGAGCAAGTTTTCTATGACAAGTTTTTATATGACAAGTTTTATTTGCTCGTCTGTATACGCAACTTTGGCAATTTTTTCTATGACAAGTACACTTGTTCAAAAGCTAGCATGCTAGCTTTTGAACAAGTGTACTTGTCATAGAAAAAATTGCCAAAGTAAAATTTTGCTCGTCTGTATGGGTCAACAAGGAAAACTTGTCAAAGTAATTTGAGCACTTAGGTACGGTTGGTCAGCAATCTATTGTTGTATTCGCTATCATTGCGGTCAAAAAACCAAAAACTTGTCATAGAAAATTTGTTGTACGTACACACGTGCGATTGGCAAATAAAACTTGTCATATAAAAACTTGTCATAGAAAACTTGCTCGTCTGTAACCGGCTTAATAACAAGCAGAAATATGGCTTTGTTTCGACAAAGGTAGCATGGTGAAATGTTATTAAAACTGTTATTCCCTTATGCCTAATGCAAAGTAATAACAAACGACTTTCTGAGACGACCAATATAGCGAATGTGACGCTTAACCTAAAAAGTTTACAAAGATAGACAAAGTTCGTACAGGAATTTAAAGTTTCAAGCGTTTATATATAGCAAAATGTATACAAATTGTGAAAAGCAGTGATTTTTAAGCGAGTTTTTAACATCGATTTTACAAGCATAGTTTTCATGCAAACATTATATATAGTTTTTGGCGTTAGAAACAAACACATTTCTATGCGTTGCTATGTTAGGCTGTCAGTCATTACTAAGTCATTACGGTAATTAAGAAGTTATCTAGCTACAAAATTTGCATAAAGGAGAATATTTAATGCATCTTAATGGACAGGACGGAGTAATGTTGTACAGTTTATATAGTTGGTAGATAAAACGGGAGAATGGATAAAAATATACTATATACGATATCCTAAGACACTGTACGATATCCTAAGATACTGTATGATATCCTAAGATACTGTACGATATCCTAAGATACTGTATATGATATCCTAAGATACTGTACAAATATCCTAAGATACTGCATGATATCCTAAGATACTGCATGATATCCTAAGTTACTGCATGATATCCTAAGTTACTGCATGATATCCTAAGATACTGCATGATATCCTAAGTTACTGTATGATATCCTAAGTTACTGCATGATATCCTAAGATACTGTATGACTACGACTATAACTATAGTCCAAGACTATGACTATAGTCCATGGCTATGACTATAGTTTATGACTATGACTCTAGTCCATGACTATGACTCTAGTCTATGACTATGACAGTCCATGACTATGTTTATCCACCAACTATATAAATTGTGCAACATTACCCCTTCCTATCCAATAAGATGCATTAGTTATTCTCTTTTATGCTAATTTTGTAGCTAGATAATCTTCTTAATTACCCGTAATGACTTATAGCCTAGCAACGCATAGAATTGTGTTTGTTTGTAACGCCAAAAATTATATACGATGTTTGTATGAAAACTATCTGATTTTATGCTTGTAAAACTTTATTCGATGTTAAAAACTCGCTTAAAAATCGCTGCTTTTCACATTTTGTGTACACTCTATGTCAGAACTATGTCTATCTTTGAAATAATTTGTTGTTAGGTTAAGCGTCACATTCGCTATATTGGTCGTCTCAGAAAGCCACTTGTTATTACTTCGCATTAACTATCGGGCACTATACGAGAATATATTTAGTCCTAATAAGGAGTTTATAAATCATATATTTCACCACGTTACGTAACCACAAAATATGCTGAACTCAGCAAAATTCGCCTAGTCTTGCCTGGTCTTGTTCTGTGAACTGCATAAATAATGGAACGATAGGACTCAGGTTGGAAATTATAATGAAGCCAGCTTAATTCAGTTTTCTGAGTTTTTAGTTGAAATACTTAACGCCGAATCATTGGGCTGTATATGAAATTGAAGCTATTAAAAGTTCTGGTCAATTTGATATAAAAACTTCAAGACTTTAGGTAAAAGGAAATACTTAAAACTTTGAGGGAAAATGGGCCTTTTCTTGCCGTTTATTTTACAAAATTGCGGTTGTTTTGTATTTTTAAGTATTTCTGCATTTTGCCTAAAGTCTAGAAGAATATAATGAAAAAGACAAGTCTTCCAGACTTCCAGTTTCGTAAAATGTTTACCCACTGACCTATACTAAATGGACTGAGCGCGCAATCTATTTTATCAGGAGCTCGGTGTCCTCACCACTGCTGACGTCATATAGGTCCTTGCTCTCATGCGTAAATTCGCTGACATATGACGTTGATTAAAGGAGTTAGCGTTATATTTTTACTTCAGATTTCAAAATCTGGTCTTGTGGTCTTGGCGAGAAATTCTGTGAAATCATTGCATGCATAATGAGATCCCAAAGGAGTAGGACCAAGTTGTATAATTATAATGAATGACATAATGCTCACCCCATAGTCCCTACCTCTGCTATTGAATTTCCGAGGGATATATACATATTTTGGCCTAGTTTTTTCTACCAACCAAAAATATTTAATAGGTTGATTGTTTGAGGGTGCGTATCGGAACAGATCGGAAGCTCTCGGAATTCGACGGGAAATCCCCAAAATTCTTACTTGCGCGAATTTTGAGGTAAACAAATTCCCCCCAATGTAACGTATATGCTATTAGAATTATTTTAAACCATATTTGGTTTTGAGACTCAACAAAATTTGGAAATATTTTCTTTTTCATTTCACTGTGCTGATTTACACACCTTGAATTACTATTTATTATATTAGAGAGAAAGGGCAACATAATCACATGATTTCAAAACTGTCTGTATTTCTGGAATTTAATCTCTCAACTGATGCGCTTTAACAAGCAAGAATAGTATAAACATGGAATTTCTGGCAGGATTTTCAAAGGTACTTATGGAAACAATTACAGATCACATAAACAGTGTCGCAGTTTTTGGTATCAACGCGAATTTTTATATCCATCTTACTTTGGTTAATGGATTAAGAAAGCTTCAAACTATCGTTTAAGGATAGTCTCGTTTTGAGGCTCTCGGCTAGATATTTTACAATCTGAAATTGAAAATTTGGCTTTTTCTTATTTTTCGCAAAATGGCGATTTTGGCCCTACCAAATCTCACAGGTTTTGATAATAAGAAAACTATTTCTGTAATTTTTGTATAGAAAAATGTGTAAAAAATTAAATTCAAACCCACCGCCGCCAGTTAAACTTTTTAATTTTATCTGTTCACGGAGCCAAAACAACTAGCATCTTCGAACAAAGCAAAATTTCGCTCATGTTTCGTCGCAGAATAATATCCTTTAAATTATAATTCTCTGATTTCAGTCCAATTTCTTTCGTCATGTTTATTTTGTCATAAACGTTGTAGAAAAGTATTTTAATACTCATGGTCAACAAATTGCGGGCGCACGCAAAAAAATCTTTCAAAATATGTTAAAATGAGCAAAAACAAGTTTTCGAGTGTCTTTTTTGGCCAGAAAACAGTGGATTTATCAGTATCAAAATACTTTTCTACAAAATTTATGACAAAATAAACAGGACGAAAGGAATTGGATTGAAATCACAACATTAAAAAGGATATTATTCTACGGCGAAACATGAACGAAATTTTACTTTGTTCAAAGATGCTAGTTGTTTTGGCTCCGTGAACAGATAAAATCAAAAAGTTAAACTTACGGTGCATGGGTTTGAATTTAAGTTGAAAACTTCTATACACTTTCTATACAAAAATTACTGAAATAGTTTTGCTTATTATCAAAACCTGTGAGATTTCGTAGGGCCAAAATTGCCATTTTGCGAAAAATAAGGCCTCAAAACGAGACTATCCTTAAACGGTAGTTTGAAGCTTTAATTCATTAATCAAACTAATATGGATGTAAAAATTCGCGCTGATAGCAAAAACGGCGACACTGTTTATGTGATCTGTAATTGTTCACAAAAGTACCTTTGAAAATGCTGCCAGAAATTCTATGTTTATACTATTCTTGCTTGTTAAAGCGATTCGTTTGAGAGATTAAAGCCCATTGATTCCAGAAAAATGGGCAGTTTTTAAATCATATGAATATTTTGCCCTTTTTCTCTGATATAGTAAATAGTAATTCAAGGTATAATTCAAGGTGAAAATCAGCTCAGTAAAATGATAAAGAGAGCCTCAAAGATCGAGAGCCTCAAAACCAAATACGGTTTAAAATACCCCTAATAGCATATACATTATATTGGGGAAGAATTTGTTTACATCAAAATTTGCGCTAGTACGAATTTTGGTGATTTTCTGGGATTTTCCGTCGAATTCCGAGAGTCTCCGATCTTTTCCGATACGTATAAAGATGTTTCTTTACGCAATTGTTACATTTTTAAAAGTTATTATTCATTTGCTTGCACTCTCAGTCAATCAATCTATCAAATATTTTCGGCTGGTAAAAAAACTAGGCCAAAATCTATAAAAATCGCTCGGAAATTCAATAGCCGAATATACTTGCCCCAGATCTCATTTCTAATAACCGCGCGAATTCTAACGCATGCACGCTCAGACCATACTCAGACAAAACTCCCACCTGTTGTTCAAACGTGAGTTGAAGACATATATAGCATGAGCTATACAGATATGCAGGTAGGACGATGTAGGCTGACCCAGCCAGGAATTTAGTATTCTTGCTTTCCTCTGGAGTGTAGGAATTAATAGCAACTCGACTCCCGGAGCTAGTGTATATTATGGAATAGGCCCTTGGCCTTGCATAACGTCGCAAACATATCAAAACAATGAGTGACTGGATGGCATAGAGAAAACTGGGATTTTCAAAACAGAAAAGACAATGGAACATTCCGGTCACTGCCACTGGATCCTGTTATGCTAAGTGTTACAAGGGGTATAAGTATTTAATATTATATGGATAACGCCACAGGTAGAGACGTTTTCCTACGGCTACGGTTTTCGTTCTCTATATAGCTGGAAACGTCGAACCTTCTTATATCATTTATGTACATTATACGTGGTTTTGTGGTATCGAATGTTAAACTGGCCGTTTTTAAGGCGAATTTAAAAGATACGATTTTAAAAGGTATCTCGCACCCCATGCCATGGCTGATCCTGATATACTACCGAGTACTGTACATTTTATACAGCCAGCGTTGCTTATAATCTTTACTTGTGACTTAGCCTTAGAAAACTAACTTAACTCGTACGTGTAAAATCGCCTGCTTAGTTTACGAAAATATAGAACTATATATTTATATTATATATATAATTATACTGCAAATATTATTGCACTCAACTGAATTGTTGTTGCCGGTTATAAATATTTCGTCGCCTTGATTGTCAAATATATTAAACAACCTGTTTGAATGTATTAAACATATAATCTAATGTATAGAACGTATTTTGCAGCCAACATGGAGAAGTTCTTGTTTTAAGGTTAAAATTATGCGTCATTCTGCTGGTAATATTGTTTCAGCATTTAACACCTTCAATATAATTCTATATAATGAGGCGTTATCGCTCCTTTCGACAACCTTCACTCGCTTTGCCTACTGACTAAAGTACTGTCTAAAGTCTAAATGATATATATATATATGAATATATCATCCCATACTCCATATGTAAATTATTTAAAGAACGTTATATTTCGAGTAAAGTTGTACAGTATGTGACTATCATTTTCCATCTGGAACATATATAGGCTTAGTCGCAGATCAAGAATCAATATATATATATATATATATATAATTATATCAAATTAGCATTGCAAAATATATGCATTCACTGCAATAACGAACTACTGTTATAGTTCAAGTGTAAAATCGTCCCAATGCAAACTAAAGTTCTACAACACGAAAGATCCATCTAAAAGTTTGCCTACCAATAACCAATTCTTCCATTATTGGCATTATATAACCACAAAATAAATTTTACACATTTATAAATAAAACGCTATCAGAAAGATATAGCCGGCCGCTTTGTTTTGCCCCGCAGCCGGCCGCTTTGTTTTGCCCCGCAGCCGGCCGCTTTGTTTTGCCTTTTAGCGATAAAATTACTCGGCCTGCTGCAATACAGATTACAGCCGTTATTACTAATGGCTATATAGACTGCCTGCATGGATTAGTTTTTCAATGTTCAAGTTATCCAGGTATATTATTTACTATGAATGAAATATATAATATTCTCATTTGTGGACTGTGGATCAGTTTGATTCAAAGAAGACATAATTCCTTGAGTACTCGATGTCTTATCAAAGTTTCGCGATATTTTCTCAAACTAAGGCCCTTATGATCGACTATAATATATTTCTCCATTTCTTCACATATTGCGTAACGACGATAACGTTCACCTATTTCCGGTTCTTCATCACTAATTGTGTCTTCGTTTTTGGCAAAATTTCTTGGGATATCATTATTTCCTGTTTTGTCTTTGTTGATATCAAATTCTGCATCTGGCGATGTTCTTTTAGTTGGACTGCGTGGAACAAGCTCGTTTATCGTGCTTAATAATCCACATGCGTTCACACTTAAAATATCTTTTGTCCGTATGGGAGATGAGTTCTCACAACTTTTTATTTCGATTTGAATATCGTTGGTTTCAGTTTGGTTGATTTCAGTTTCTGTTTCGATAATTTCTGTAACCGAGTCTTCGCTGTTGTCATCATCAAATGAATACCAAGGACTAGAACCACTCGAGCATGAGGAATGAGGTAGTTCTGAATGCGCTTGTCCAAAATTCTCAAAAGAGCCATTACACTGATTATTGTTGTCGTGTCTATCATATTTTGTCTCATTATCAAGTAATTTCTGTTTATAAACTGCTTCGTCCAGTGATTTTGAACGCCGGCTTGCAGTGACTTCTCGAAATTTCTTCTGAATACTGGATTGAACATCAACTGACCATTGTCGTCTAAGTGATATTCGCTTGCTTTTATTATTTTTCATTTCCTCTTCATGTGTAAACACTGATTATGAATTGAGAATAACCTGAAATGACTGGCTCAGATGATGCTTTAGCTTCCGCGAACCAAGTAGTAATTAAATAAGCAGAGGTGTATGCACGATAAACTTGTCACTGTAGGTGTAAAAGACCGCGACGCGTGGACGTTGTTTTGTTCGTCGCGCACACCTTGTCAAATTGTGATCTCTCGATGCTCAGCCTCAAAACAGCTGGTCGTGTATGCTCAAACGTGCAGAAAACTCCGCTGGACCTTTGTATCGCGCCATCTATAAATTATAAAACCAAACAAACTTGATCAAATGTTGAAGCGTGAAAGAACATCGTATTTTCGCAAATATTTTGAAATTATTTTAATTTTATATTATAACGTCCAAATATCTTGAAATCATAGCATTATGATCTTGTTAATACATATAACGGTGTAGGATAAAAAATACACACTTCCCTACCCCCGATATGGACAATTTAATACAATGTTTATAATAATCATGAACTTTTATCGAGAGAAATAATGTAACGACGGATTTTAAAATAAAAAGGATTAAAATGGGAATTTAATGACATATTTGGTTTGATATATTCAACACAGAAAAAAGAAGATTATGGCTACAAGCGACAGAATTCTTAACTCTTAAGCCATTGTCATTGTCTTTCAAGCAGACCTGTATTTCATTTTAATATTTTCTACAATTCAGTCAGGGCAGGGCCGGGCGGATATCGTCTTCGCATTCCACGTATTTTTAAATTATGTAACAGTTCAAACTTACATTTAGAACTAGAAGCCTGGTAGTCGATGTAGCCGATGTGGTCGGTGTTACAAGTCTCTTCAGCAAACCAATGTGTCAGAAACCGAGATATTGCATGATTAAACAGAAAAATATGCATCATGCATCTTTCGGTTTGGAATAATGCTTGCTATGATCAAGGATTCAAGCCTTTCCTTTTCTAAATACTTCTGAGCATGCAAGGAATGTAAGACAGGGACCGCGGAGCAGGGAGAGGGGGACTGGTTCTTGTCACACATATTGTGATTTCTAGTAGCCTTCTCGCGCCTTCAGCATTCAATACTAGTGCCACTGCGCCCTCTGAGATCTTTAGCCCCCCCCCTGCTCCAAAAAATGTCCCGCAGTCCAGTAACAGTGTAAAGGCCGCTTTCCACTTCAAACGTATCGTAACGTACCGTAGCATTTTCTTTTGTGTCGAAGTCATTAGTTCTACCCGAGTGCTCAGGAAACAAAGAAATACGCTACGTTTCGCTACGATACGGTTGAAGTGGAAAACAGCCTTAAGACCATTAGACTTTGCATTTTGCATTAAACTTGTCTTACTTTTTCGTTCCTTGTCTTCATCCCTTGTATATTGTTCGGCAAGGGCAATCGTTAAGGCCGTTTCCCACTTCAGACGTGTCGTTGCGTTTTCTTTTGTGTTGAAGTCATTAGTTCTATCCGAGTGCTCAGGAAACAAAGAAATACGTTTCGCTACGATACGGTTGAAGTCGAAACGGCCTTTAGGCGAAACAATACAATCCAATTTGCTTTCGCACGCGTGGTTTACAGGCTTATGCATATGAATGCTTTGGTTGGCCAAATGAGGGAATGTTAATACCTTTTTTGATGACTTTAATTAGCACATGGCTCGGTTGACCGATGTTCTTATCATGTCTAATCAGCCGTGCGAAATTATAATTCTCGTATGTGCATTGATCTGCAACCGTTTCTTCATTTTCTAAAGTTATTTTTTCTTAAGCAGACCATAGGCATAGAGCCTGATTAGGTATATGATGTGCTTGTAGTATTTGACAGCAGAGATGATTGTTTAGAGAAAATATTATAGAGATTGCGACTTTAGTCTTTACAGCTAGACATTTTCTGATAACCTACTGTGATTGTCTGCGTTATAGCAATAACAAATAAAGTATATTCTTTAGTATTTAATGAAAGGAGCATGCAAGGCGAAGCGTGAACAAAATGTTAATATCTGATCTTATTGCAGGTGTACTAAATAATGTTATCAACAACAAAAATAATGTTTTCCATATAGATTGTCATGCCTGTTTCGAGGAAAATACTTAGTGTTTAATTTACAATAGACATAAACAAATACTGCATAATTTAACCTTGTTCATCGCACGCCCTGCAGTTCTGCTCGATCGCCTGTTGCGTTTGAATGAAAAAGGCGAAAATTTACTGATTTAATATGAAAAACGTAGGCGCGCAACGGGAAACGTTTGAAATAAATATTGTGGGTAGGATTTGCTTACAAACTTAAAGATATACATGTATGGGGTACTTATTCCCGACCTAAGTCTATATCATTTGCTGTCGTTTGGAAGTCTAAGAAACTATCTACATCAACAACAAAAATTCTGTGGTACGATGGCTATCTATTGAACAAGTTAGATTGTGTCTAGAACAGAACAAAGATCGGTCGTGCAGCCATGCACTCAACTCTCAAGCCCTATATAGCCACTCCTGCTCCATGTAAGTAACCAAATGTCCTTGACAACTTGCTCATGTATTTTCCTTCTTACACTTGCATGTGTATACAAAACATGGCTTACCTGGCAATTAGATAAGGAGACTTGTCAGGGAAACTTGTCAATTTTTGTGGAACCATACCACGAGCTGAGAACTTTACTCGCATGCTGTAAGTCTCATTATATATATAGACCGTTTTATTACGTTCATTTTGCCCGCGCGAAACGAGCAACCTATTCGAGTCACGTGATCAATTAGTCGCGAGGGTACCACAGTAAGTGAACTACGTTGAAATGCATTCACCTTTCTTGGCTTTCCCGCCCGACTGATCAAATACTTAACTTTCTTGACTTGCCAAGGAATGCAGTCACCTAACTATTGGACTTCAATAAAAAGGCTTGTCAAGGAAAATTGTCAATGTCTTGTCGTAGACAGGAGTAAATAAAACTTGTCATGCAAAGAAAAGTTTTCAGGAAAAAATTGTCAATCTTTACGGGATTTCACAGGATTTCTACCTTGTTCCCAGGTGGGAGGAGCGTGTGTATCGCCGTAAGCAGAGGGAAGGATATGAGCTTTATATCGACCGTCACAGGGACAGCGGACCATTTTTTGGATTGGGGGAGCTAAAGCTCTCCGAGTACGCAGTGACACTAGTGTCGAGTGCTGAAGGCACATTAATTTCAGCTTTGATCCGCTTGTAATATTGTATATAATACTGTAAAGCTTTTTCTGCTAGTCATTAGGCTAATTTATCTGATGAGTGCCGCCACATCTTGTGGTACGAAACTAAATAGTAATAAAGATGTCTAGTAAAATTTGTATAAATATATATATGCCCTGCAATTCAGGTATATATATGTTCCAACATCCCCCGCCCATATGAAGGACAGAAAATAAAAACTGGATCCCCTTCACAGAAACTTGCTATTCTAGAGTACGATTTCATTTATATTTTAGCCATTAAAGTTTACAACTATTTATAATATATAATTAGCACAATATAAGCCAATTCTTCTTAATGTGCTTCAAAATTTCCAGTTTGTGCACTATTATGTCAGGCTTATTCTAATTGAGATTGGATGCTATAAATGGCCAGAAAAGCACGGAGAATGTCAGTTGCAAATAGTATCTTAGCCCAGACCTTGCATGTACCATCACAATTGAGATTGTGCATGTTTAAATAACCATTATAGATGTGAGGCAAAACCCAGTTGACAAAGACCGAAATCGTAAATTATGTACACCCGGACGAACATCTTCGCTTACAATATGCACTCTAGTTTGCTTTAGCTTTCCAGTTCCTGTTGAGACTGATGTTTTGCTAGGTAATTCATCTAGCTGTACATCTGCTGCTCCGCCAAATTTATTATGAATCGCAATAGCTAATGTTCTTGTCTGTGCATCAGCTAATGGTAAATTCTTATCAACATCTAAAACAGGTACACTAAGACTAAGATCTAATACTGCACCAGGTTTCATTGCAAGGAGACATTGTATTCTATCTGTGCGAACATCCCAAGCTGTTACATTTCTTAACTCAAATCCATATCCTTTTAACACATTGACGTCATTTAAAGTATTCTTGAAGACTTTCGTGTAGTCTGGTGTAAGCAACGTCCAACAACTAGGTTTAGGATTGAGTGGATCTTTGAATGCTGGAATTTTCAATTGAAATACATCCTGAAAATCAACGTCGTTGTCGTCTAGAATATTAAACCTTTTCATGTTGTCTAAATCATCGGCTAAAACACTTTCAAATACTCCTCTAATGTACATCATTAACAGCATTGCGACCTGAGCATGCCCTAAAAGATTAGGATGATATCCATCGTCACCGAATAGTTCTTGATTTACAAATGTTCTTTTTGTAATTAAGTTACAAACCATTCTTCGCCAGCTGAGTGATGGAATATCGTAGTACCGTGACAAAACATCCACTTCAGTTTCCTCAGAGTCCGGACATTTTTCTCCTAGTTGAAAGTTCTGTTTATCTCCGCGAAAAAAGTTGACATAAATAAGAGCAGGATGTGAGGGTAGTTGTAAAATTATCCTAGTGAGTTGTTCCAATGGTTTACTTGGATCAAAATTTCTTTCGTTAAATCTATTGTAGTCGTTTGCAGATAGTTCCCAAAGTACAATATCAGGATCACCTTCCAAGAAATTGTTTATACAGTATGAGAAATATTCAGAATCTGTCCCACCAATTGCTACATTGTTGACCTCCATTTTGGAGTTGGTAACTGGAGTGACTGTCCTCTCCCACCAATGTGCAAGAGCTCTGTGATACACACCATCTATGTTTCCACGATCTTTCCACAACCCTCCCCCGGCTGAAATTGAACCACCTACCACAAACAGTTTGACATTTTCTCCTCTCACCGCCTTTCGTACTGCGTGTTGCACTGGCTTACTAGATCCAAGATTTACTATTCCTGCTTTGAGAAGACTTGGTGTAATTCCAAGCTCGTCGAAGCTTTTCTGGTGATAAATCCAGGTATCAAATGGATCCTCAGCTAAAGATGCTATCAAATGTTTCATTGTTTTAATACGGAAATGTCTGGCTGCTTTTAGAACATCATCTTCACTTTGTTCGTCTGCTGTAGATGGGTTTGGAGGTTGAAATGTCTGTTCTTTCATTTCCTTCTGCTGATCAGCCTTGTATTCATTTTCTACATTTGTTTGTTGGTTATTTTGAGAAATTTTCTCTGACTTTCCTTCTTTCTCTTGGTCTTGTTGCTGATGCTGTTGTTGTTGTTGATGTTGTTGCTGTTGCTGCTGTTGTTCTTTTTGCTCGTCTTGTTGTTCTTCTTGTGTTTGTTTTTCTTGTTCTTGTTCATGCTGCTCCTCGGCGTGTTTTAGGTTGTTTTCTTCCTTTTGAGATTTATCTTTTACTATCTGTTCTGTTTGTTTTTTGTCTTTAACTTTCTTTCGTTCTTCTTCATTTTCGTCCTGCTGTGATTGTGTATGCTTAAGCTCCTTTTGCTTTTGTTGTGTGGTTTGCTTTAGTTTATATGGTATTTGAAGTTGAGAGTTTGCTTTAAGTTTTCGTTCCAGTTTGCCTTTGCCTGTTTTTGTTTGTTGCCGGTGTTTATGTTTTAGATTGTCTTCTTTCTTGTTCTGTTCCCGTTCAGTTTTAGATTCCTGGTTAGTTTTACTGTTTTGAAAGGCGCTTGAACGTTCCTTTTGATCAGAAGATGTTTGCTTTTCTAGTCGTACCTGTTTATCAGTATTACTTTTTGGACTGTGGTCACTTTTAGAATCGTTCTTCTCGACAAGGTTCTGAGAATTAGCGTTCATTTCTTTTGCTTCGATGCTATCCCCTCCTGTCTTTTTAGAATTACGCATTGAGTTGATCAAGTTGATGAATGAATTCGTATAATGAATATCGTTTTTGCTTCCGTTCATTTTTGCATTTTGTAATCCTTTTAACTGTTTTTCCAACTTTATGAATTGCAATAGTTGTTGGGTTGTATTTGCAATAGCTTTGTCCACTGTTTCCTTCAACTGTTGACCAGGGTAATTTAAAGTTGTATTCCCATTTGTGAGTTCTGTTCCATGCATGTTTGCTGTTTCTAATGTTGAAATAGGATTGAGCTTCTTTTCAGCACCTCTTTCATTAAATGTATTGAGTACGTGCTTCGTCTTCGTCTTCTTGTAATCTTCTTTTGGAGAACCTAACCTATGATTTCTTTGGGGGTTTGAACTAGAATGTACAAGTTCTTTTGATTGCTTGTTGACTATTCTTTGCAGATTATTTTTGTCATTAGAGGTTTTATGTTCATGACTGTGTCGTTGCTTCTCGTTGCCTTCTGAGTGTAAGCGTTTCCATTCTTTAGCAACTGCTAGAAGAGCATTGACATCCGATTTTGACATACTATTTAAGTTATTTGTTGGTTGAAAATTGACATTCCTTTCTTTTGGAGACATAGCTTTTAGGATAGTCAAGGGTGTCTCATCTTGATTAGAAGAGTATTTTTCCTCATTATCATAATAATTTTGTACATTTGGCTGTTGATTTGAGTTATCCACCAATTGAGTATTGGGTGTTTGCTTTGATTCATGACTAGATCCTAAGTTATCAGTTAATTTCGAAGATGCTTGTGTCGAAATGCCAAAGGCTTGTCCTCTTCCTACAGTTGCGACAGAGCTCTTAAGTTTCTTGACAAATTTCTGCAGTACCTTAATATCAGTATTGGTGATCAAATCTGATGCAGTTGACTGTTGGACCTTTGTTGTTTGACTTTGCTCAGTGTTTGTATTTGCCATCCGCTTATTGTTATGGTTCGTACTTTCATTTGAATCCAGAAGGAAGCTAAACTTTCCTTTTTCTGAACCATTTCTTGCATTGGAATTAGAAAATAATTTGGCATTTCCTGGAAAATTGCTTTTTAAAAATGCTGAGTTCAGTTCGTGTTTTGAGCTGTCACTAGCGACGGTCGTTTCGCTTATAGAGCGGCTTTTACCATCAAAGTTAGTAACAGATTTGGCAGCCGCATTTGTAGGAATATTGTTCTGTAAAAACACTGAACTCTGTTGGTCGTTTGAACTTTCAACGGGAACTGTCTTTCCATTTCTTGTTTGAACAAATTCAATTTCAGCAATTAAAACTTGAGTGGTTATAAGTAAGACTATAATTGTGATTCCAGAAGAAAATGTCTGAAGCATATCTGTCTAAACATGTACCTTACGTTTCTTCACTCTGATCCTATATGTAATTATAAATGAATTAACAATTAGTACAAGAATATATCTATAAATTTATTAATCCATACATGTGATATACAATTACGTACACCATGCATGCATGTGGATTTATATAGAGAGAATAATACATGGGTGCGCGGAAATACCAGATTTATTTCGAGTGTTGAACATAATATCTCACGAGTGAGTGCAGCGAACGAGTGAGATATCATGTTCAACACACCATTTTCATAAACTTCAAAAGCGATAATTTTCACATGTGAGATTAACATAAATAATCTCACATGTGAGATTATTAACAATTATTGGATGAGGCGGAGCAGGATATCGATAATTATTCAGACCAAGGTCAACGTTATCTGCCGAAGCGAAGCTGAGGCGGATAACGTTGACCGAGGTCTGAATAATTATCGATATCCTGCGTAAGCCGAATTCAATAATTGTTTTATTATTCATTTTGTAACATGCATTGACGAATAGAACAAGCAAATATTGAAAACAAAGATTTTATTACTGTTCATAAATATCAATACAGAAGAAATATGAGAATATTTCAAAAATACCTCTCTTGCCACTTTTGTGCTTTTTTTTTGTGTTTTCCGAGTCTTTGTTTTCTACTATTTTCTCAATTTCTTCGTTTGAAAACGTTGCGAAACGAGAACTAGCCATTGTAAATATTAAAACTTGAAGACAAAACAAACTTCAAAATTTCCCACTTATTTGTAATTTTATGCGATATACCGCTGGAATATTCCGGGCGCCGTCCAATTATCTCTGCAGATTACTGTTTCCGCTGAAAAATAGCGCGGGCACCGGCAGATATCGATAATAATTCGCAAGTTTTTAGTCAATGAGAAAACGATAACACAGTACAATGAATAATAATCAGTTTTATCAGTGCTCGAAATCTCTATAAAGCACTATACTTGATAATTTAGCGTACATGAAAAAAGAATAAAAACTCGTCAACGCAATGTTCTCTTTCGTAAACGGTCAGCTCCTCCAGAACGGTCAATCCCCACCTCTCATTGCATGTTGGGAAAGAAAAGACTTAGGGTTTAGAATCTCTTCTCACAGTGTAAAAAAATCTGTTGAAGGATTGCAATGAAAAGAATTTTTAAAAACAATTTTTAGTTAAAAATTAAGGCACGACATAAACCACAACAGCAGATAAGTCATTGTTCAATTGCTTATATTGCGTTGAGCTTTCTGCACATAATTACAAGCAAATAATTATTCGTATTGCACAAAATATCCATTCGAGCAATACAAGAAAAGATGACAAATTAGGTGCATGGCAGAATATATATCAGCTTACCAGGTTCGTGTTGTGCTGTTACAATGAAAAATGCTTTAGTGGACTTAAGTAATCTTTACTCATCTTTCAGTATTACCTAGCCTTATAGTGAGTCTTTCTCGATTCTCAGATTATTTTGTACATGTAGCCTGTAGGAGAATAACTGAACCCTATACTACCCCCGTAGGGAGACAGGTAAATATATAACACACTAATTTAATGTTCCTACATCCGGTTTGAAACATATATATTTGTCGGTAAGACAAAACAATAAATAAGATATATGCCGTTTATAACTAAACCAACAATTTCCACAAAAATGAAATAATGATATTGAATATAAATACCTTGTGTTGTCGCTAATATATTCTGGAGACCTTGTTATTTAGTCTTCTTGTGATCTTTGGATCTAGACCAGCCGATTTCTTTTCATCTTTAATAGACGTCTTTAACTCTGTCATCGAAAATATCGTTCAGATCATATTGGCTGATTGATCATTAGGGCATTTGATAAATTTATTATAATTGTTTTGATGAATCTCCATGTTTTTAACGACCTATATCTGACAATTCTTCTTGCCTTGTATTCGTAGCCTGTTGCCACCTGTCAATCCAACGAATACATCTTTTCAAAAGACCCAATGGATTAAATATATAATGACAACCTTCATAATGATAACTAAAGAAGCATTTTACTCATAAAACATGTTTCTATTGAAAGCTGTTTGAACTGTCAGTAACTTAAGTTAACCAACCCAGTCGATCACTTAAAAATCGAATATTTTTAAAGTTTATTTACGGTTATCATGGATCAGATGGACTAAGATTATGTTTACACGAGACCGGACTATTTATAAAGTCGGAACCGAACGACAAAACGTCGGGTTCCAATTCTTCACAGGGGAATTGGTACGGTTACGATAGATAGATAGAAGAGATTTATTGCCCCCAATTCTGGAGAGACTTACAAATTTTCAGAAGATCACTAACAATATATATACATAAACTAACCCTAAGATAAAAGTTACAAATTACATCAATTTATACATGCATGCAGTCACTCTGCTAAACATAGCAAGTACACTTCGAGCTACTATAAGAAATTGTACTCTGTCCACCTCGTTATTACCATCAATGTTCAAGCCTCCAAGAAGGCTGTCGTAAATATCAGGATCTGACCTATTAAACAGGTTTGACATGCTCCTTATACATATATTATCATATAAATTATCCCACACATCTGATTGCGTTCCATCGAGGAGCAAATATATCTTACCACACATTTGCAGTTTAGTGTGTGGTAATAAAGGATTACCGACTGGTTTTCCGTGCAGGATTGCGTGATCTTAACACGCGGGATGTTGCAAGACTTTCTGAAAGCGTAAAGAGAGGGGGGTCCGGGGTTTTTGAAATCTATGTACTGTACCCATGCTGTAATCTATGTACGAAATTTATGTACTGTACCCATGCAGACCAAATTTATGTTCCCAGAACGCGTAATGACTAATTTGTAAATATACACCCCACACTCCCCAGTAATGAAGGAATAGCACCATTCCTGAATAGGAAAGATACTAGTACTGCAAACATTGACTTCGTAAAATTCAAGCCATATGCCCATAATCATAGATTTTGTATTCGTAGATGATAGTTTTAAAGCTAGCCATAATATTGCACCTAATATTGCGCGGCGTCTCTGATCTATTGTGTAAAGCAAACAGAATAGATCAGAGACGCCGCGCAATATTATAGTTGGCGAAGGATTCGTTGGATTACGTATCTCTTTGTTTTTCTATACTATAATCAACTTCCATTTCCTTAGCATTACAGCGAATTGAGCCAAACTCCGTTGTAGATTTGCCCGTCGCATAGTTAACGTTACTGCTCGGTGAGTCGGTGTGCACCTTTTTGAACTTTATTATTTTAATGTTGAACAAAAAATATAGCTGCATGTATACATTAATATAGTTCTGGTTTCAATTGAGAAATGAGCATGTTAATCAAGGATCTCAACTTTAATTTTCAATGTTAGTTTTACTCTTTTAATTAATCTTTCTCTATATTATAGCAACAAACTACTCCAGCTCCTATACCGATGAATTAAACTATATTTTCGTACAGATGTGTCGACAAAAAGCGCATAGTATTCTATTCTATACCACTCACAATTCATGCTCAGATGTGATTTAGGTATTGGGAAATATTGGTCAGCGTCGGACAAACCTATCTATTGCAAACCCAGAATACCCGCCTTTCTGTAAAAAACCCCATTTATTCCGATATCTCTTCCCAATACCTCAATAAAACCAAAACAAACAAAGTAATAAAATTATTCAAAGTTTACGTTTAGCTAAATTATCCGACGGAAAAGCACACATAACGTTCTCGTTGAAAAGATCCCGTAGAATGACGAAAGTATGAAGCAATGGAGACCTTGTTTTGTATCCAAGCCAACACTTCATGTTGCCTAGGCGAGGGATGCCTATGAGAAACTGCCTCCCAAAATGGGAAATTACGATGCAACTCCCCTGCACGGAAATCGCTTGGGTCTCAAAAGAGGAGATGGGAAACATCACCAACAGCCTCCTCAGCCTCTACCCGTGTGTCGCCCAGAAGTTCCGGTGGCCAGCCTCGTACCCAGGCGCAAAAAAAATTAAAAATAGGCACACTACAGAATAGGCACACTGAGACTGAAAATGCCCAATCTTATGACAATAAAAACAACGAGCATTCGCCGAGGAAGGTTCGCCCCGACCACGAGGAGAATAAGATGGTGTCGATCTTGCACTTTGCGGGCGTTGACGTATAATATGCTTGTCCACCTTCGATACAATTTCCGAAACACCCTCTTGTGAAAATACACCCACTGCGCATAGACAATCTGGTGGAAAATACACCCACTGCGCAAAACAATCTGGTGAAAAATACACCCACTGCGCCGAACAATCTGGTGAAAATACACTCGCTGCGCAAAGCAATCTGGTGAAAATACACCCGCTGCGCAAAGCAATCTGGTGAAAATACACCCACTGCGCAAAGCAATCTGGTGTGAATACAGCCACTGCGCATAGACAATCTGGTGAAAATACACCCACTGCGCATAAACAATCTGGTGAAAAATACATCCACTGCGCAAAGCAATCTGGTGTGAATACAGCCACTGCGCATAGACAATCTGGTGAAGATACACCCACTGCGCAAAACAATCTGGTGAAAATACACCCACTGCGCAAAACAATCTGGTGAAAAATACACCCACTGCGCATAGACAATCTGGTGAAAAATACAGCCACTGCGCATAAACAATCTGGTGAAGATACACCCACTGCGCATGAACAATCTGGTGAAAAATACACCCACTGCGCCAAACAATGTGGTGAAAATACACCCACTGCGCATAGACAATCTGGTGAAAAATACACCCACTGCGCAAAACAATCTGGTGAAAATACACCCACTGCGCATAAACAATCTGGTGAAAAATACACCCACTGCGCATAGACAATCTGGTGAAAAATACACCCACTGCGCAAAACAATCTGGTGAAAAATACACCCACTGCGCATAGACAATCTGGTGAAAAATACAGCCACTGCGCCAAACAATGTGGTGAAAATACACCCACTGCGCATAAACAATCTGGTGAAAAATACACCCACTGCGCATAAACAATCTGGTGAAAATACACCCACTGCGCATAAACAATCTGGTGAAAAATACACCCACTGCGCATAAACAATCTGGTGAAAATACACCCACTGCGCATAGACAATCTGGTGAAAAATACACCCACTGCGCCAAACAATCTGGTGAAAATACACCCACTGCGCAAAACAATCTGGTGAAAATACACCCACAGCGCATAAACAATCTGGTGAAAATACACCCACTGCGCATAAACAATCTGGTGAAAAATACACCCACTGCGCATAAACAATCTGGTGAAAAATACACCCACTGCGCATAGACAATCTGGTGAAAAATACACCCACTGCGCAAAACAATCTGGTGAAAAATACACCCACTGCGCATAGACAATCTGGTGAAAAATACACCCACTGCGCAAAACAATCTGGTGAAAAATACACCCACTGCGCATAGACAATCTGGTGAAAAATACACCCACTGCGCCAAACAATCTGGTGAAAATACACCCACTGCGCAAAACAATCTGGAGAAAATACACCCACAGCGCATAAACAATCTGGTGAAAATACACCCACTGCGCATAAACAATCTGGTGAAGATACACCCACTGCGCATGAACAATCTGGTGAAAAATACACCCACTGCGCCAAACAATGTGGTGAAAATACACCCACTGCGCATAGACAATCTGGTGAAAAATACACCCACTGCGCAAAACAATCTGGTGAAAATACACCCACTGCGCATAAACAATCTGGTGAAAAATACACCCACTGCGCATAGACAATCTGGTGAAAAATACACCCACTGCGCAAAACAATCTGGTGAAAAATACACCCACTGCGCATAGACAATCTGGTGAAAAATACAGCCACTGCGCCAAACAATGTGGTGAAAATACACCCACTGCGCATAGACAATCTGGTGAAAAATACACCCACTGCGCATAGACAATCTGGTGAAAAATACACCCACTGCGCAAAACAATCTGGTGAAAAATACACCCACTGCGCATAGACAATCTGGTGAAAAATACACCCACTGCGCAAAACAATCTGGTGAAAAATACACCCACTGCGCCGAACAATCTGGTGAAAATACACTCGCTGCGCAAAGCAATCTGGTGAAAATACACCCGCTGCGCAAAGCAATCTGGTGAAAATACACCCACTGCGCAAAGCAATCTGGTGTGAATACAGCCACTGCGCATAGACAATCTGGTGAAAATACACCCACTGCGCATAAACAATCTGGTGAAAAATACATCCACTGCGCAAAGCAATCTGGTGTGAATACAGCCACTGCGCATAGACAATCTGGTGAAGATACACCCACTGCGCAAAACAATCTGGTGAAAATACACCCACTGCGCAAAACAATCTGGTGAAAAATACACCCACTGCGCATAGACAATCTGGTGAAAAATACAGCCACTGCGCATAAACAATCTGGTGAAAATACACCCACTGTGCCAAACAATCTGGTGAAAATACACCCACTGCGCCAAACAATCTGGTGAAAATACACCCACTGCGCATAGACAATCTGGTGAAAAATACACCCACTGCGCAAAACAATCTGGTGAAAATACACCCACTGCGCATAAACAATCTGGTGAAAAATACACCCACTGCGCATAAACAATCTGGTGAAAAATACACCCACTGCGCATAAACAATCTGGTGAAAAATACACCCACTGCGCATAGACAATCTGGTGAAAAATACACCCACTGCGCAAAACAATCTGGTGAAAATACACCCACTGCGCATAAACAATCTGGTGAAAATACACCCACTGCGCAAAACAATCTGGTGAAAATACACCCACTGCGCATAAACAATCTGGTGAAAATACACCCACTGCGCATAGACAGTCTGGTGAAAAAAACACCCAATCCCCAAAACAATCTGGTGAAAATGCGCATATACAATCTGGTGAAAAATACACCCACTGCGCAAAACAATCTGGTGAAAATACACCCACTGCGCATAGACAATCTGGTGAAAAATACACCCACTGCGCATAAACAATCTGGTGAAAATACACCCACTGCGCATAAACAATCTGGTGAAAATACACCCACTGCGCATAAACAATCTGGTGAAAATACACCCACTGCGCATAAACAATCTGGTGAAAATACACCCACTGCGCATAAACAATCTGGTGAAAATACACCCACTGCGCATAAACAATCTGGTGAAAATACACCCACTGCGCATAGACAATCTGGTGAAAAATACACCCACTGCGCAAAACAATCTGGTGAAAATACACCCACTGCGCAAACAATCTGGTGAAAATACACCCACTGCGCATAGACAATCTGGTGAAAATACACCCACTGCGCAAAACAATCTGGTGAAAAATACACCCACTGCGCATAGACAATCTGGTGAAAATACACCCACTGCGCCAAACAATCTGGTGAAAATACACCCACTGCGCATAAACAATCTGGTGAAAATACACCCACTGCGCATAAACAATCTGGTGAAAATACACCCACTGCGCATAAACAATCTGGTGAAAATACACCCACTGCGCATAAACAATCTGGTGAAAAATACACCCACTGCGCATAGACAATCTGGTGAAAAATACACCCACTGCGCAAAGCAATCTGGTGAAAATACACCCACTGCGCAAAACAATCTGGTGAAAATACACCCACTGCGCATAAACAATCTGGTGAAAATACACCCACTGCGCATAAACAATCTGGTGAAAATACACCCACTGCGCATAAACAATCTGGTGAAAAATACACCCACTGCGCATAGACAATCTGGTGAAAAATACACCCACTGCGCAAAACAATCTGGTGAAAAATACACCCACTGCGCATAGACAATCTGGTGAAAAATACACCCACTGCGCAAAACAATCTGGTGAAAAATACACCCACTGCGCATAGACAATCTGGTGAAAAATACACCCACTGCGCCAAACAATCTGGTGAAAATACACCCACTGCGCAAAACAATCTGGTGAGAAAATACACCCACTGCGCATAAACAATCTGGTGAAAATACACCCACTGCGCATAAACAATCTGGTGAAAATACACCCACTGCGCATAAACAATCTGGTGAAAATACACCCACTGCGCATAAACAATCTGGTGAAAATACACCCACTGCGCATAGACAATCTGGTGAAAAATACACCCACTGCGCAAAACAATCTGGTGAAAATACACCCACTGCGCATAAACAATCTGGTGAAAATACACCCACTGCGCATAGACAATCTGGTGAAAAATACACCCACTGCGCAAATACAATCTGGTGAAGATACACCCACTGCGCATAAACAATCTGGTGAAAAATACAGCCACTGCGCCAAACAATCTGGTGAAAATACATCCACTGCGCATAGACAATCTGGTGAAAAATACACCGACTGCGCATAGACAATCTGGTGAAAAATACACCGACTGCGCAAAACAATCTGGTGAAAATACACCCACTGCGCATAAACAATCTGGTGAAAAATACACCCACTGCGCATAAACAATCTGGTGAAAAATACACCCACTGCGCATAGACAATCTGGTGAAAAGTACACCCACTGCGCCAAACAATCTGGTGAAAATACACCCACTGCGCAAAACAATCTGGTGAAAATACACCCACAGCGCATAAACAATCTGGTGAAAATACACCCACTGCGCATAAACAATCTGGTGAAAATACACCCACTGCGCATAAACAATCTGGTGAAAATACACCCACTGCGCATAGACAATCTGGTGAAAATACACCCACTGCGCCAAACAATCTGGTGAAAATACACCCACTGCGCAAAACAATCTGGTGAAAATACACCCACAGCGCATAAACAATCTGGTGAAAAATACACCCACTGCGCAAAGCAATCTGGTGAAAATACACCCACTGCGCAAAACAATCTGGTGAAAATACACCCACTGCGCATAAACAATCTGGTGAAAATACACCCACTGCTGATAAACAATCTGGTGAAAATACACCCACTGCGCATAAACAATCTGGTGAGAATACACCCACTGCGCATAAACAATCTGGTGAAAATACACCCACTGCGCATAAACAATCTGGTGAAAATACACCCACTGCTGATAAACAATCTGGGGAGAATACATCCACTGCGCCAAACAATCTGGTGAAAATACACCCACTGCGCATAAACAATCTGGTGAAAATACACCCACTGCGCATAAACAATCTGGTGAAAATACACCCACTGCGCATGAACAATCTGGTGAAAATACACCCACTGCGCATAAACAATCTGGTGAAAATACACCCACTGCGCATAAACAATCTGGTGAAAATACATCCACTGCGCCAAACAATCTGGTGAAAATACACCCACTGCGCATAAACAATCTGGGGAGAATACACCCACTGCACAAAAACAATTCGGTGACAATACACCCCCTGCACATAGACAATGTATGGAAATATACCCACTGTAGATAAACAAGGTAATAAAAATACAGCCAGTACACCCACCGTGAGTCAACAGTATATATGGCCACACCCACCCGTGATAAATAATATACATGCTATAAAGGACAATTTGAAAGTAAATGTATGTGCATTGTAAACGGGTAGTATAAGAAACCAATTAAAAAGGCGAACCCGTACAGTTGTAGAAGTCTGATACGGAAAGTTAATTGGGCTAACAACAAGAAGTCAATGCAACAATAATGCAGTAGAAATTAAACAAATAGTTTCACAGCCAACTAAGACTAAGTTACACACCATGCATACAAATGAAATAGAGCATAGCATGGCATTTCATCACATTTAAATTGGCCCAACGGGATTATCTTTGCTCACTAGACTGTTACACCCGAATTCGACTTCAGCGAACCGTCGAAGATGTCCCAAATGACAACATGGAGGCCAGATCGAAAAACATAGTGTGATCATGCACGTATACTATAAATGGCAAGGCGATATATAAAAAAAAATATGAGAGCCCAACAAAGCCTAAAAATAAACCGTTTAACAGGGGCTTACAAGAGTAAGCACAAACACAACCGGTAGGAACAGCTAATATCCTTGTTCATTGAACCGATTAAAGCAATCAAGGTGACAACTGTCAAAGAATTAATAAAAATACGGGCTAGCAAAACGAAAATGCCATTCGCAAATAAGGCGTAGTGGTGAAAGGCACCACGATGTATAGAACTTACAACAGACTATAAAACCATAGATACTTCCAATTCCGCCGGAGCTTCAACGAGGGCCGGAGGCTGTTGTTGTGCAGGCAGCTGCCGTGGTGGCTGCGGCGCTTGGCCATCATCTATTCATCTTCCTGAGCAATCAACTCAGCTGGATATTGAACCGGCTCTGCCATGTTGTTCGTGGCGTCAGAAATTCGCGTGGGTCGTTGCTAAACCATAAATTTTTTTATCTCCTTATCCGCTGGAACTGAGCACGAACTGAGTGGAATGCAAGAAACATGCATTTTATAGACGTCCTGTCGATGCTATTAGCACGTTCCGCATCATTCACTTCCTTTGTGGCCATTATTTTAGTTTATTTTATCTTCGCATATCATTATGAGTGGTATGAATAGGACATGCGGAACGAAATACTACTTCTGTTTGCTTCAACATTGTCATTGAGGGGATTTTACTGGGATTATACAGTACGTCTTTTTAGCAGAAGAGAAAACAAGCACAAAGTACGTAATGGCGCTAGAATTAGATATGTATAATATGCCTCAGAAATAATTTACGATAACCGTGGTTAACATGCGATAGATCCTAGGATCAAGCACCGATCGACCACGGCAATGAATACGGCAGCCCCACCGCTACTAAATCTTAATCAAACCGCAACTCAACCGCAACCGGACCGCAGACTTGCTGCTACTAAATTGCAATATATAGAACTGTGACCGCCCGGCAACCGCCGTGTTATATAATAGGATATACTTCTATACTACGATTACTTTTACAGCAAACACTACAGTTTATGACTTAACTTGGCCAGTTCTGGCTGTCTATATTTTGACTTATTGTGTCTATAATTTTTTAAATATCCAAATTATCAGTGTTATTGTTTTCATCTTGACTGGCTACCCTGTTATGGAAACAACTTTTGAACATTCTTCGGACTCCTTTACGATAGTTAGAAAATAAGAACAGTTTGGGATACGGTTAAAAATTATATTCGTAATAATAGTTGGATGACTAGATCTGATCCTGAAGTTATTAGATAGATAATATCTGCTATGGCATTATTAGATAACAGTACATTTGTTGGATTTTCCATCAACTTTGTCTTCCAAACAACTGAAGCAACCAACCAGTTATTAAACGCACCAAAAAGGACCAGAATTATATTCAATGCCATTATAATATATATACACTAGAAATGGTTCATCACAACTTCTCGCAAGGTTAAGTGTAGTGTTTGTGGTATTGGTCATATTTGAAACAGCATCTTCTATCCCAAATTTAATGTTCTGTATTGGACAGGATATTGTATTGATACTGAAATTCCGGCCATTTTCTGTGTTCCATTCATTTTGCTCTTGTAAAGATATGTGTATAACAAAAGGTTTATATGAAATGAAAATAAAATGCACTAAGCATAGTTACTAAGCAATGTCTTAGTTATGCATATAACAAGGGATTCTTTAAATGAAATGAAAATGCAGTAAGCAGGGCAATATATATATTGCTTATAATTACTACTTTCAGTTTGATAAACATCTTGATTAGTTTTAACAATATTTATTGAGTTATTTTAAATAATTGATGATTTTCATTCGTCTAATTGCTTCCGAGCGCAGAGAGGCAGCAAACTATTTCTGCTTGCGTTTCTCCAGATCACTTGCCCAATCTTTTTTGCGCGATCTATATAATTATTCTTCATGCTCTTTCTCAGGGCAGCCAAGAAGCTCTTGAAGTCTCAAAATGAGACCGACCCATGAATGATGAATCCAGACCTACTTTTATATAACCCGACCGAATTATATAATCCTAAAAGTCGATAAATTCTGCGTGCTGCTGCAATAGAGTAGCAACACAATTCAATGAGTAGCAACACAATTCAATGAACATAATAGGGCCATTTATACGGGAGAAAATTAGACGGGACTGACATAGACGCGGTCAAATTCTAATAAGTCGCTACTTATTGTGGAACAGCCTGAACCCCTGTTCTTATTTAAGTCGCGACTTACTAGAATTTGACCATTTATACGATCGAGTGTGTTCGCGTCTTATATAAGACGCGTCTTATGTCAGTCCCGTCTAATTTTCTCCCGTATAAATGGCCCTAATATTCACTTACGTAAGTCAGTAAGTTACGTTTCATATTTTTACTAGTGAACTCGTGTACATAGGGGCAGATCCAGCAGAATAGGACGACTGATGTAGTAGGTCACCCATTTGCAAGGGGGGTGGTCCCGGGATCCTAGGACCTCGGAGACGCGATTTCCTGCGTTTTGAACAAACATTTTATTCCAATTTGTACGTGGAAATCAGAAAGATACGCAAAAAAATTGAAACTATATGGCAAAAACAACATAAATTTTCCGGATAAGAATATGTTTAGCTTCCTGTACAATAAATTTTCCCATAAAGTAGTTAATATGTAGATCCTCTGATGTAGATCATAGTAGTAGTGTGGCAATATGGTTTTATTTCAAAGTAATTAGTTTTGGCCTCCTGTCTCAAATTTCCAAGACAAAAAATTATTGCAATAGTTGAAGACAAGGCGCATACCTCACTGAATATTCATTATCCCTCGTGTTTATATTAAAGAATGATAATTAGTATGGCAAACCTTAGATAGATAGATAGATAGATAGATAGATAGATAGATAGATAGATAGATAGATAGATAGATAGATAGAGAGAGAGAGAGATAGATAGATAGAAAACTTTATTTATACAAGCTGACCTCGTCAACCGAAGCTGATTTCCACGAGGGGCGTGGCAAACCTTGCGGCTATTACCATTCTCTTTTGAGAAGTAGTAATCCCAGTATTCATTTCCAGTAATATCTCAAAAATGTATGGCACTACGTGTTCTGTTGCCCAGTAAATATATCATTTATCACCTTGCCAAATATATCATATCTCGTACATATATACGTACATATACGATTCGTACATTTCTCGTACATATACGATTTACAGCGTCATATTTTTAATCGCAAAAATTACTTAATATGTTGAGTTTCGATACCATAACAAACATTTGGTCCAAATTCAAGAACCCATACCTTTACATAAAATAGTAATATATACATGGGGAAGATTTTGATGCATTGAAACAAGTTACTGGACTTAAAGTCAAACCGGAAGTTATAATCGGACTGAAATATTGTCGATAAAATCATGTGGTTTTACCAGCCTCGTATCCAGGCGCTTTTAAGGAAAAGAAAAAAATCGCATTCAGCTAATTTATAGAGATCAGTGGCTAAGCTGAGCGAGCGCGCGGGGTGCTTGGGGAGGTCGCTCAGCTTAGCCACTGATCTCTATAAATAAGCTGAATGCGTGTATGAAAATGCAGTAAGCAGGGCAATATATATATTGCTTATAATTACTACTTTCAGTTTGATAAACATCTTGATTAGTTTTAACAATATTTATTGAGTTATTTTAAATAATTGATGATTTTCATTCGTCTAATTGCTTCCGAGCGCAGAGAGGCAGCAAACTATTTCTGCTTGCGTTTCTCCAGATCACTTGCCCAATCTTTTTTGCGCGATCTATATAATTATTCTTCATGCTCTTTCTCAGGGCAGCCAAGAAGCTCTTGAAGTCTCAAAATGAGACCGACCCATGAATGATGAATCCAGACCTACTTTTATATAACCCGACCGAATTATATAATCCTAAAAGTCGATAAATTCTGCGTGCTGCTGCAATAGAGTAGCAACACAATTCAATGAGTAGCAACACAATTCAATGAACATAATAGGGCCATTTATACGGGAGAAAATTAGACGGGACTGACATAAGACGCGGTCAAATTCTAATAAGTCGCTACTTATTGTGGAACAGCCTGAACCCCTGTTCTTATTTAAGTCGCGACTTACTAGAATTTGACCATTTATACGATCGAGTGTGTTCGCGTCTTATATAAGACGCGTCTTATGTCAGTCCCGTCTAATTTTCTCCCGTATAAATGGCCCTAATATTCACTTACGTAAGTCAGTAAGTTACGTTTCATATTTTTACTAGTGAACTCGTGTACATAGGGGCAGATCCAGCAGAATAGGACGACTGATGTAGTAGGTCACCCATTTGCAAGGGGGGTGGTCCCGGGATCCTAGGACCTCGGAGACGCGATTTCCTGCGTTTTGAACAAACATTTTATTCCAATTTGTACGTGGAAATCAGAAAGATACGCAAAAAAATTGAAACTATATGGCAAAAACAACATAAATTTTCCGGATAAGAATATGTTTAGCTTCCTGTACAATAAATTTTCCCATAAAGTAGTTAATATGTAGATCCTCTGATGTAGATCATAGTAGTAGTGTGGCAATATGGTTTTATTTCAAAGTAATTAGTTTTGGCCTCCTGTCTCAAATTTCCAAGACAAAAAATTATTGCAATAGTTGAAGACAAGGCGCATACCTCACTGAATATTCATTATCCCTCGTGTTTATATTAAAGAATGATAATTAGTATGGCAAACCTTAGATAGATAGATAGATAGATAGATAGATAGATAGATAGATAGATAGATAGATATAAGTATTGGCACTTTTGTAACCTTTACAGGGCACTTTTGTAACCTCATAGGGCATTTTTGTAACATCATAAGGCATTTTTGTAACATTATGGCATTTTTGTAACATGGCACTTTTGTAACTGATCTAGGGCACTTTTGTAACTTTTACAGGGAATTATTGTAACCTGTTCTGGCACTTTTGTAACATTGTTTTGAATTTTTAAATTTTCAGGTTCAGGTTGCAGGATGCCTTTTACAAAATTCGGCATTCTTGTCTATACTGTATATCTAAATTCTTCAACTTGTCTTTCATGGTTTTTACAGGTATTTAGGGCAGCAGAAGGGCATTTGATGCAGGCCAGATATTTTTTTCCAAAGGATTTACTTTTCCCATCCTAATTGTTTTCTGGAATTTTAAGAGGCTTGGTTAATATTATAATTACTTTTATATGGCTTTTGTGAGGTTTTAAGAGTTCATTTCGAGTTTTTCGCATGGGCTTGCTTGCAATCGTAAATAAGTGGGCTCTTAAAAAAAAATAATGGACACAGAAACAACATGGGTACTGTCAATACAAAAACAATTGGATTGTTGGTAAATTTCCTGATAAATATTTCAAACAAACTCTAATTTTGGAAAATGGAAACAGTGCATGAATATACTTCTGTCTGATAGATAGAGGTATTGACACTTTCGGTAAGTACCTATATACAAACTGTAATTGGTTTTCTGAAACAAAAGTGGTCAGTGTATATGATTCGTTCTTTAGAAATATAATTTCCATAGTCTATTGTCCTTTATAGTCATAACCAATCAATCTGCATGGCCTGTTCATATAGATAGGCAGTGCTGGAAATGTCCGGCAGCGCCAGCAAATGTTTGACAAAAAGTCTTCACAGGAAATTTTTATGTCTCGCAGGAAATATTTGTCATTTTATAAAAACAAACAACAGATAATTAGCTTGTTTGTGATATAAAATAAAATTTTAATTTTTAGAAAATTTAAGTCCGACACAGGAAATTTTTGTTTTGGGATTTTGCTGCCAGGAAGGAAAACAGATTATCTAGGCCTGTAGATAGGTACTGACACGCATGCACTATCCAATTACTCACTTTTTGAAAAATTCCAATCAGATGTATATTGCATAGCACATTTATTTGTGTTATGTATACAAATACAGTTTTATACCTTGCGTCTAAATAAATGCAAAATTCTGTGTGGGGAGTGCGGCATACTTAACGAATTGAAACAATTTTTCAACCAATATCCCTTATATTTAAACCAAAAATTTACATACTTAGTAAAAACGTTTAAATTAATTAACCCTACCCATGCAAGTCATAAGTTGTAATAAAAGAATGTCTGAGATAACAATACTACCATATAGTTCCAGATCGTCATTACATCAAGAGAGATGTAAAAAGTGATTAGTGAAATGTCATTAACGTTTCTCTCCTACATTTATTCTCGATTTCCTTTTCTCATACTTAATCCTATTAATTATTCGACTTACTCCCATTTTACTCAGTAACTTCTTTCCTTCTGACGATTGATTACAAACGTGTTCTATCGTAACCTTTGATATCTTAGCATTGTTTACAATCATATCAGTGAATAGTTTATTCAGAGCATCAAAGTCATTATCGGAGAACAGATCTCGACTGCACCTTTCACTGGGCTCCACCACACTAATAGATGCTTTGTCCGCTGTTGTCTGATCTTCTGTGACAATTGTTTCCATTCGCTGGACTCTATCTATCATTGATTCTTCCTCTTCAGGAAGTTCACTAACATATTCGTTGTCCCCACCAATGTCACTGGTGCTTTCTTGATGAGGTTTTATATCAGCTTTTAGACGATTGTAAATTCGCCTTGGCGACATTCCATGTAGTTGCGCATTGTCATTAACTCTCTTGCGAACTTCGTCGAGTTTTACGTGCTTTCTTTTTATTTCTTCGCTGAAAATTTCCTTCACCTTTCTCAGCTCATCCTCTCCCCAAGCCGTTCTTGTCTTGGCTTCAACTTCTTTCAAATCTTGGCTTTCTTCCAAAGATCCAGCTTCCACAGATACTTCCCGCATCAATCGTCCAAGATTTCTTGAAGCCTCAACAGAATCCTTTGATTTCTCTGTCAGCAAATAATATTTCTTGGCTGTAAACTCATTGTGTGCCATAAGTCCGGCAAGCTTCCCACTCAACTCTGGATTCTTTTGATGGACGTTGGTAACGGCAGCTTTTCGAAATGAAGTCGATGTTACTTTAACTTCAATTTTCGCCTTTTTGAAAATAGACTGTACAGCTTTATTAATCTGACCTGATTCCATACTTTGGCCGTTCCAGGAGAGGAAAATGGGACCATTCTTGGAAATGGTTACAACAGGTCGCATCACGTTGATGAAAATGGACAACCAGGCCTTTAACTTCCTATTCAGCACAATATACGCAGGACCATGAGCATGAACTGTTTTGTGCTTTTTCACAGAAATTATGAAGTGTTCACCCTCTTCACGCATGTTTTCGAATTCTTCCAAGGTCATGAAAGAAAGGACACCAGGTCTGTTGGCATTGTCAATGAATATTTGGGCAAACAAATAATCGCGAACTAAAATGTAGTTGGCTTGAGTAACATTCTCTCTGATTTCCTTAGATTTCTTATTGACGTCACCTGCAGATGCTTCAGACTCCTCACTTTCAATTGGTTTCCAGCTTTCCTCACTTGATTCACTATCTTTGCAGCTATCGTCTCGGTCGTCCAACTGGCTTTCAAAAGTTTCCTGTAGAAAAATGAGGGGGCAAACAATGTTAAAGACATTGGCAACGAACAAATTTGTTACTTATATTTGTTAAGCATGTTTACGGAATACTTAATTTCATATTTTGGTTGGTCATTCGCATTTAGTTGTGGAGAAAGTACAATACAAAGTCAGTACAATACCGGGATCAGAAGTCCTATGAAGGAATCCAAGCATTTTCTGTGCCTTAGCGCATACATTGGATATATTGAGTCCCCATTTTAAGGTACTAGTGGTAAACACTCCTGTATATCAATGTCACCAATGGTTTTCGATATTGTTCCCGATTCAAGTCAGATACTAGCAGTATGTAATGTAAGTAATATTTTTTTACTTTGCACTTTCCAGTATTAAGTTTGTTAAAACTTATTTGATTCTCGAATTTTAAGGACTACAAGACAAGAAGTGATCAATATTATTGTCAAAAACTCCGTTCCCTATACACCGGAGCATATTCGATTTATAGTTCTATAATATATTAAATACGGCATTTGTCTGTCTGATAGCCATTTGGGCTTTACCTTTTAGGCACTTTAATTTTATAGCTGAACCTTTTGACTCACATACACTTGCATGTTGCGAGTAGCTAATGCTTGTGACATTAAATACGAGTACTCGCAAGTAGCGAGTCAAAATGAGTACTTGCTTCGACTCGCGAGTACTCGTGTGAGTGAACGTACCTTTACTCAGGACAGGTACTGTATACTGAATTGCAAGTACTGTGTACACATGGAAAGCCAAGAATGAGCACTCAGAACTGCAAACATCAAAATTTAGCTTACCTGACTAGACTCTCCATAGTTATCTCGATCTTCCTCATTGATGGAATTAATCCGACTTGCTTCTTCATTCCATCTAACCGCATCTGCGTTCACTAAAATAGCAATTTCCTCAATTTTGTTGTTCACGTCTTCTTGAAATTGCTATGATATAAGAAAAAAATATTGAAAATAACCAAAAAGGCTTTTCAGACTGATAACTTTAATTTTAAAGTAAAGCTAAAGATTTCATAACACGACGAAGTCCACAGTTATGTTATGGACAAGCACTGTACATGCAGATATTTAAGAAATACATTTTAACTAAATTTATAATTGTAAACTATTAGGGACTGGACAGGCAAAGCAAAAGCCGATCTACAGTATTCCGAGAGATGGCCGAAATTCATAAGCAAAATACTTTGCCGGTCAGTTTCACGTTGTTCCATCATTTGTTTATTGTGCATTTTCCATGCAGACTGTATATAGAGAAAGCAACGAAACAATTGGAAACCTGAAATATGAAACACGCGTGATCCAGTCAATAATTTTCAATCATACGTATAGTAGTGGCCTCCAGGAACTTACAAGTTCATTCATCAAAATGAAAAAAATCGCAAGATATTTAGAAATAGCAACTTACAACAATCAGATAAACTTATAACCATTTACAATAAACAGCAAAGAAATTACCTCATTTTGTAAAGAAATGAGAAACGTTCCATCATTTATCAAACTGTTGTCTTTCCAATGTTGTTTGAATCTTCCATTTGCATCCTAAACATTTTAACAGTCATGAATACAGTAATAGCCAGTAGAGATTGAAAGATCACAGAAATCAGATGAAGACACAACAAAGATATGGAATAAAGCTCACTTAAGAAACGATCATCAATCTAAGACGGTTCAAAAATAGGAAAGACATTCAATCTGTTTTCTTTAGCGTTAAAGAAGCGAATGTGCAAGTGCGTTCGGGAGCATGAGAAATAATTGGACAGAGAACGAGTCTGAAGGTGTTGTTTCGAGTTTTTCAAATCTTGTAATGTGGCTATTACAGTGATAAAGGCAGGAAAAACCAAGTGAGGTTCGGAAAACATTAGAGAGTGGGGACAAGATATGGATTTTATGATCGATTGGCAAGATCAATAATTATAAAAAAGGCCACTGTTTCTTGGATGTAAGTGGCATATGACTTCAACAGGTGTTATTATAGTTCACCATAAAATACCCTCTTCCATGCACCAAATACCATTATTACAAGAAAATACTAACCCCTTCAACAAATGCCTCAATATCTATCAGCTTTGCCAAGATCATTGCTTCATTTTTGCCCGTTTTTGGGAAGGCAAAGGAAAAATCTAAATTTACCCCATTTCTGTACTCTAAAAATAACAAGTTAGAAGTTCGGATTAGTGTGTTTTGTATACAGTGTATGTTACTTATTGTGTACTGTATTCACTCAGTGTATGTTACTTAGTGTGTATGTTACTTAGTTTGTATGTTACTTAGTGTGTATTCTCCAAAGAGGCACATAAGCACCAGAACTGACAGTTATAAAATCACATAGAAAGAGTGCTCAATACACAAACGTAGAGCGAAGTGATACGTGACAAAATCTTGGTTTAGTAACAGTATATGAATTAAGGTGATGAATTAAACCAAGATTGTGTTGTTATATATACAGCTAATTCAAAAAAGGTTGTCCTTTTCAAACCTTAAACTCTAAACCTTAAACTGTAAGCATGCAAAGCATAATGGGAGCATCATTTAATCAGTTTAGAAGTTATATACATGGGGCCCATTTCGTAGAGACAGTAAATATCTGCTTACGAGAACAATTCATTCACAAATAGCTGCAATATTCAACTACTAAGCTTGAAACTTGTGCTCCCATTAAGCTTTGCACACTTAGAGTTTAAGGTTTAAGGTTTAGAGTTTAACGTTTGCAAAGGACAACCTTTTTTGAATTAGCTGTAAATATATGTTTACCATAAACACTAATGCTAAGGTGATTCAACATAATAATGCATGTTTGCCATAAACACTAATGCTAAGGTGATTCAGTATATAAGTTCACTACAAACACTAATGCTAAGCTGATTTAGTATATACTGTAAGTTCATTACAAACATTAATGGTAGGCTACATTAGTATATGCTAAGGTGATTCAGTATATAGATACTGTATGTTTACCATAAACACTAATGCTGAGGTGATTCAGTATATACAGTTATTTCAAAACAGGTTGTGTTTGTGGTGAACTTATATAATATACTGAATTACCTTAGCATTAGTGTTTGTAGTGAACTTATATACTGAATCATGTTAGCATTAGTGTTTGTAGTAAACTTATATACTGAATCTCTTCAGCACTAGTGCGTATGGCAAACATATACTAAATTGCCTTTAGTGTTAGCATTAGTTCTTATGGCAAACATATACTGGTATGTATATACTAAATGACCTTAGTATTAGTGTTTATGGTGAACTTATATACTGAATCACCTTAGTATTAGTGTTTGTGGTAACTTGTATACTGAATCACCTTAACATTAGTGTTTGTGGTGAACTTATATACTGAATCATGTTAGCATTAGTGTTTGTAGTAAACTTATATACTGAATCTCTTCAGCACTAGTGCGTATGGCAAACATATATATACTAAATTGCCTTTAGTGTTAGCATTAGTTCTTATGGCAAACATATACTGGTATGTATATACTAAATGACCTTAGTATTAGTGTTTATGGTGAACTTATATACTGAATCACCTTAGTATTAGTGTTTGTGGTAACTTGTATACTGAATCACCTTAACATTAGTGTTTGTGGTGAACTTATATACTGAATCATGTTAGCATTAGTGTTTGTAGTAAACTTATATACTGAATCTCTTCAGCACTAGTGCGTATGGCAAACATATATATACTAAATTGCCTTTAGTGTTAGCATTAGTTCTTATGGCAAACATATACTGGTATGTATATACTAAATGACCTTAGTATTAGTGTTTATGGTGAACTTATATACTGAATCACCTTAGTATTAGTGTTTGTGGTAACTTGTATACTGAATCACCTTAACATTAGTGTTTGTGTTTCTAGTGAACTTATATATACTGAATCACCTTAGTATTAGTGTTTGTGGTGAACATATATACTAATTAACAATTATTCGCAAGAAGGTGAATATCGGTGAATAAAAACCGAGACGAAGTCGAGGTAAACATATATATGCTGAATCACCTTAGCATTGGTGTTTATGGCAAACATACCATATGTATACTGAATCACCTTAGCATTAGTGTTTTTGGCAAACATATATATACTGAATCACCTTAATAGCATTAGTGTTTGTGGTGAACTTATATATACTGAATCACCTTAGTATTAGTGTTTGTGGTAACTTGTATACTGAATCACCTTAACATTAGTGTTTGTGGTGAACTTATATACTGAATCATGTTAGCATTAGTGTTTGTAGTAAACTTATATACTGAATCGCTTCAGCACTAGTGCGTATGGCAAACATATACTAAATTGCCTTTAGTGTTAGCATTAGTTCTTATGGCAAACATATACTGGTATGTATATACTAAATGACCTTAGTATTAGTGTTTATGGTGAACTTATATACTGAATCACCTTAGCATTAGTATTTTTGGCAAACATATATATACTGAATCACCTTTAGTTAGCATTTGTGTTTCTAGTGAACTTATATACTGAATTAGTTTAGTTTAATTAGTTTAGTTTAATATGTTTACCACTCTGAGGTGGACGGAAAGCCTTAACAGGTTTTGCAACCCAACTGGCAAAGGTTCGGAGGGTTAGTTAGTGGTTAGTGCCTAAGGGTTAGAATCACCTTAGCATTATTGTTTTAGTGAACTTATATACTGAATCACCTTAGCATTGGTGTTTATGGCAAACATACCATATGTATACTGAATCATCTAAACATTAGTGTTTATGATGAACATATATACTGAATTACCTTAGCATTAGTGTTTGTAGTGAACTTATATACTGAATCATGTTAGCATTAGTGTTTGTAGTAAACTTATATACTGAATCTCTTCAGCACTAGTGCGTATGGCAAACATATACTAAATTGCCTTTAGTGTTAGCATTAGTTCTTATGGCAAACATATACTGGTATGTATATACTAAATGACCTTAGTATTAGTGTTTATGGTGAACTTATATACTGAATCACCTTAGCATTAGTGTTTTTGGCAAACATATATATACTGAATCACCTTAACATTAGTGTTTGTGTTTCTAGTGAACTTATATATACTGAATCACTTTAGTATTAGTGTTTGTGGTGAACATATATACTAATTAACAATTATTCGCCGAAGGCGAGGTGAATATCGGTGAATAAAAACCGAGACGAAGTCGAGGTAAACATATATATGCTGAATCACCTTAGCATTGGTGTTTATGGCAAACATACCATATGTATACTGAATCACCTTAGCATTAGTGTTTTTGGCAAACATATATATACTGAATCACCTTAATAGCATTAGTGTTTGTGGTGAACTTATATATACTGAATCACCTTAGTATTAGTGTTTGTGGTAACTTGTATACTGAATCACCTTAACATTAGTGTTTGTGGTGAACTTATATACTGAATCATGTTAGCATTAGTGTTTGTAGTAAACTTATTTACTGAATCGCTTCAGCACTAGTGCGTATGGCAAACATATACTAAATTGCCTTTAGTGTTAGCATTAGTTCTTATGGCAAACATATACTGGTATGTATATACTAAATGACCTTAGTATTAGTGTTTATGGTGAACTTATATACTGAATCACCTTAGCATTAGTATTTTTGGCAAACATATATATACTGAATCACCTTTAGTTAGCATTTGTGTTTCTAGTGAACTTATATACTGAATTAGTTTAGTTTAATTAGTTTAGTTTAATATGTTTACCACTCTGAGGTGGACGGAAAGCCTTAACAGGTTTTGCAACCCAACTGACAAAAGTTCGGAGGGTTAGTTAGTGGTTAGTGCCTAAGGGTTAGAATCACCTTAGCATTATTGTTTTAGTGAACTTATATACTGAATCACCTTAGCATTGGTGTTTATGGCAAACATACCATATGTATACTGAATCATCTAAACATTAGTGTTTATGATGAACATATATACTGAATTACCTTAGCATTAGTGTTTGTAGTGAACTTATATACTGAATCATGTTAGCATTAGTGTTTGTAGTAAACTTATATACTGAATCTCTTCAGCACTAGTGCGTATGGCAAACATATACTAAATTGCCTTTAGTGTTAGCATTAGTTCTTATGGCAAACATATACTGGTATGTATATACTAAATGACCTTAGTATTAGTGTTTATGGTGAACTTATATACTGAATCACCTTAGCATTAGTGTTTTTGGCAAACATATATATACTGAATCACCTTAACATTAGTGTTTGTGTTTCTAGTGAACTTATATATACTGAATCACCTTAGTATTAGTGTTTGTGGTGAACATATATACTAATTAACAATTATTCGCCGAAGGCGAGGTGAATATCGGTGAATAAAAACCGAGACGAAGTCGAGGTAAACATATATATGCTGAATCACCTTAGCATTGGTGTTTATGGCAAACATACCATATGTATACTGAATCACCTTAGCATTAGTGTTTTTGGCAAACATATATATACTGAATCACCTTAATAGCATTAGTGTTTGTGGTGAACTTATATATACTGAATCACCTTAGTATTAGTGTTTGTGGTAACTTGTATACTGAATCACCTTAACATTAGTGTTTGTGGTGAACTTATATACTGAATCATGTTAGCATTAGTGTTTGTAGTAAACTTATTTACTGAATCTCTTCAGCACTAGTGCGTATGGCAAACATATACTAAATTGCCTTTAGTGTTAGCATTATAAGTTCTTATGGCAAACATATACTGGTATGTATATACTAAATGACCTTAGTATTAGTGTTTATGGTGAACTTATATACTAAATCACCTTTAGTTAGCATTTGTGTTTCTAGTGAACTTATATACTGAATTAGTTTAGTTTAATTAGTTTAGTTTAATATGTTTACCACTCTGAGGTGGATGGAAAGCCTTAACAGGTTTTGCAACCCAACTGACAAAGGTTCGGAGGGCTAAGGGTTAGAATCACCTTAGCATTATTGTTTTAGTGAACTTATTTACTGAATCACCTTAGATTGGTGTTTATGGCAAACATACCATATGTATACTGAATCATCTAAACATTAGTGTTTATGATGAACATATATACTGAATTACCTTAGCATTAGTGTTTGTTGTGAACTTATATACTGAATCACCTTAGTATTAATGTTTGTGGTAACTTGTATACTGAATCACCTTAACATTAGTGTTTGTGGTGAACTTATATACTGAATTACCTTAGCATTAGTTGTAAGGTTTTTAGCATTAGTGTATGCCTTTTGGAGATAAATTTGAGAAACAACTAGTAAGGGATCAGTTGATATGGGGGGTACTTTTATACAGTTTACCTTACCCATATAACGCAATATATGATGGCGTGTATTTTGATGACGAGTTCTCCCGTTCTTTTATGGCGTGTTTTGATGGTGTATGTATTCAGTGATTATTCGGGTACGGTATTAAAAGTGTAAAATTTCCAATAATATAGGGTTTCAGTTCGAGATCTGTGAAAGCTGTTGAAATGTTCATGTGTAATACTGTAATACATTCAATTTTATATATGTATAACAGGATGTATAGACGGGTAAACTTTGTTTACATTTTCTGGCAGGCAAATAAGCATGACTGCTTTTTTACAATAGATCGGTATTAATTCGGTATGCAAGTATTAAACAAAATATTTTATTCTCTTGGGTATTTCTGCCTGCCAAAAAACGTAAACAATGTTTACCCATCTATAAAGCATGCAACGAATTTGTTTATAATATTTCACATATTATTCTACTGGGTACTTTTCAGTCTTTACTTAAAAAGTTATGAAAAAATAAAAAGGTTGGATACCTTCATCGACACTGAGTAGTTCTCTCCCAGACATCTTGGCATGTTCACGCATACAACAAATCTTATGTTTAATACAACCGTATCTTTGATCTTTCAAAATCCACTCTATACTTTGCTGTAAATAAGACCAGTTGATGAATAATCTTTCCAAAGAGAATAATAGGATTTCTTTCAAGACAGGCAGTATACTATAAACCTTCCAAATAGCGATTCTTCTACAAACTTCAGGACGTGTTGTTTGTGAAACGAAGCCACACGTGGGATTATAGTGCTTCCGTTTCATGGAGGAAATTTCAATTTGTTTTTCGACTTCGACTTGATTTTTGGAAACTGTCGTTCATGCCATGAAGGCTGATGTATTTATTATTTATGTGGAAAAAACCTCGAGATTTTAGCAGATACTGCTAGGAATTTCAACAAAGCAGTATAGGTAAGTTATTTTTTGTTATTTCAATTTAATTTTGTCATAAAAAACATCGCTATTTTGGTCAGCTCTGGTCAAACTAGGTAGTTTGAACAGGCTCCATAGAACTTTGATCAGACCCAACAGGCACCAAAGAGCTTTGATCTTTAGATCAGCGATCATTTACGTGAAAAGCCACGTATCAAACCTGAACCTTACCATATTCCAGGTTGGAAAACATGTATCAAATTCCCTACGCGTAGCTGCGAGTGCTCATGGATTGATCATTGCGAGCTGCGAGTCAGCGAGTGAACCTCCGATGCGAGCTGCGAGCAAATTTAAGCAAAGCCAAAAAGTCGTCAAGCCCTATAACAAAACGTTAAATATATACAGAAGTTTGGTCCAGAATAAGTTTGATACGAAGAACATTCCATCATTGGAGATTTGATTTAATTTAATTAATGATAACATGATGATTTATAGTTATAAATTTCGGGAGTGGAAGCGAAATAATTTATCTTTTATATTGAATATTCAAAATTACTGTGAGAAATGGCTGGAAATGCACTTTCAGAGCTTGTAATTTTCAAAATTTTGTGGGGGAGTATGCCCCCAGACCCTGTGTATGGACTGCAGGTTTGTTTGCTTTTTTGGCCTGGTCTTTTCAATGATATATATGGTCATATATGACAAAACATTTTGGATCAGTAATATGAAAAACACTTCGCATGAGTCAGCTTAACCGCTTTTTTTTCTCTTCTAACAAACTTAATGATAATTATACGGAGTTTTGAAATTTAATGTACCTTGTCATTTTACAGTTTTTGTTGGTTTTATTAAATTTCTTAACAATGAAAAGACATATATAAGAACCAAACATTCCATAAAGTCTTAGAATGTTGTCAGGAAGACCATTAACACATTGTCATTTAAAACTTCTTGAATCAAATGATTTTTAAAAATTGTGATTTCTATATCAAATGTGGCAATTTTGTAACATTGGAATATTTTTGAAAATATGCTATAAAATCAATTTGAGACATCATAAAATCTGGAACTGCTTGTGACGTGTCTCCTAATTACAAGGAATAATATATCTGAATTTCATTTGATTCTGATAAAAGCAAGTTGCAAAAATTGGCATCAACCTCAAAAAGTGTTGTACACCAAAATTCGACTGAGAGCTGAAACCTACATGCAACAAACTCACTTGAAAGTTTCCAGAGTGAAAAGAAAGGATAGTTGAGATTGTTTGGAAGGAAGGTAATGTGGTTTTGTAATGTACATATACCCTGCTTTAAGTATCAATGCAAACAACCTCTGATTTTTCAACTTTTAAACCTTAAAAACGCGTAGGGAATTTTTGTAACTTTATCATTACATCTCGCCCCATTTCATCTTAAATACTTCACTTTCCGTCATTATTTTCAGCACATTTAAAGAGAAGATATAGGCCAATCTTTTAAGCTACTACAATTTGTAATCGGGATGATTGTTCAATAAATATTCGAATGGATAGAATATGTTACGGGAATGCCATACTTTACCTCTACAGATAGATAGATAGATAGATAGATAGATAGAGAGAGAGAGAGATAGATAGATAGAAAACTTTATTTATACAAGCTGACCTCGTCAACCGAAGCTGATTTCCACGAGGGGCGTGGCAAACCTTGCGGCTATTACCATTCTCTTTTGAGAAGTAGTAATCCCAGTATTCATTTCCAGTAATATCTCAAAAATGTATGGCACTACGTGTTCTGTTGCCCAGTAAATATATCATTTATCACCTTGCCAAATATATCATATCTCGTACATATATACGTACATATACGATTCGTACATTTCTCGTACATATACGATTTACAGCGTCATATTTTTAATCGCAAAAATTACTTAATATGTTGAGTTTCGATACCATAACAAACATTTGGTCCAAATTCAAGAACCCATACCTTTACATAAAATAGTAATATATACATGGGGAAGATTTTGATGCATTGAAACAAGTTACTGGACTTAAAGTCAAACCGGAAGTTATAATCGGACTGAAATATTGTCGATAAAATCATGTGGTTTTACCAGCCTCGTATCCAGGCGCTTTTAAGGAAAAGAAAAAAATCGCATTCAGCTAATTTATAGAGATCAGTGGCTAAGCTGAGCGAGCGCGCGGGGTGCTTGGGGAGGTCGCTCAGCTTAGCCACTGATCTCTATAAATAAGCTGAATGCGTTTTTTCTCCTTAAAAGCGCCTGCGTACGAGGCTGTGGTTTTACATAAACCGTGACTCGGTGAGAGCATGCTCGACGTTAACATACACAGGTTAAGGCCATCTATTGGCATAGCCATACGCGTGTTATAGTCATAGTCAGAAAGTAGTGTTCAATGAGACCAATAACGATGGCAATATGAAGCGGTTTAAAACATCAGCTAGCGGGGACAGATGTCATCTTTTAGAATCGCTGGAGCTTACCATTATACAAGCAATACGCATGTCTTCGACTTCATTCTTTTGAAAACAGACAGACTGAAGTTCAGGTTATGCATTTATATAATGGTGCGTTCTAGACTTTCAGTATAATTGTGAAAATCAGAGCGTTTATATATACATTACATAAGCGCACTGGTATGGTTTATACATCGACTTAAACAAGTCTTTAGAAATTAGAATGGAAATATATCATCTGCAGAAGTACTAAAGCCTATTATTATTTTATCAAAATGAGAAAATAATCTAATTATTTTATAGCATTATAAAGAAACCAGCAAATATCAAAACTGCAGCGCGTTCAGAATGCTGCTGCAAGATTGGTGATGGATATTCCGAAATACTCTCATATCACACCCGTATTATACGAACTACATTGGCTCCCAGTATGCGCAAGAATACAATTTAAAGTCTTACTATTTGCTTTTAAAGCTATACACGATCTCGCGCCATCTTACATTAAGGATCTCATAGAAATCAAATCGAAGTCCTCCTTCAACCTAAGATCCACCAGTGGTACTCTACTAGAATCCCCAAAGGGGAAGATGCTTACTACCCTTGGGGCTCGATCCTTTCATGCGGAATAGCCTTCCTCTTAGTATACGTTCACTCCTTAGTGTCCTTATAGCATATTTATGAATATTAGCATCAATTAAACTTATAATTAACAATGTAACTATTTATGTAATCACATAATTACTAATTGATAATTGTAAATATTTTATTTGTATATAAATTTTGTAAAGCGCTCTTGATCTTTCCGACTGTAAATAGGGCAGTATAAGTAATTAAATTTATTATTATTATTAATTTATCCCACTTTCATGTAACGTAGAGAACTATAACATTAAACTTATAAGGTAATAAATCATTCTATTCAAAGGGCTATCTTTCTAACTGGTATATGACATGATTACATGCAATATTACATGCATTTGGCTGTTTGGTGGAATTTGTTTTTGGAATGCGTTTTGTTTAGGAATTAGTAAAAATTAAACTATGGCTAATTAAACTAATTTTGAGATTATTTTCTAGCAAATATTTTCTTTTTGTTGGTCTCTTTAAACACTTGTGGTTAAAAACGTGTGAATAAAAATTAAATAATACTGTACAATAATTCATGTTCATATAAAAATTGGTTTCATGCATTTTTTATTTAAAGAAATATTTATTATTTAACAGGTATAACTACATCGTAATTATAAGGCTGTTTATGCTAATTTTTGGCATTTTCAAAGCAAGTTCAGTTCAGCAAACATCAATAGCGCCAGTCAATATTGTACGTAAATTCAAGTATTATATCAAAATCCTAAGTTAGCCCTTTCTGCATAGAATGGTCTTTATTTCAGTGCAATACCTTTTATAGTTTTTACGTTACATTAAATCAAACACTGTCCAGTTTTTTTTGGGACACCCGGTATTTTGTGGCAAATTGATAGAGAAATCTTTCAAATTTACTAGTCCTATAAGTGTAAACATTTCTGAAATTGAGTCAATTGACCACCATCTGCTGCAATGTACCCTACCATTCTTGCTTCTTTTAACTTATTTATATAAGAAATTTACCAAACGAAATATATTTATCATTATTTATTGTTGTTGGGTCATTCAAATGAAGTTGGAAATAATGTCGAAATAATATGCTGCGGTCTCCACTATTTATCACCAATGGCTCAGACCAGATTTTTTGGCCGACACTTCCCAGTGGTATCAAAGACGAACTTCGTTCCCAGGGCTTTCTAAGCAGGTTTTGATCAAAGACTCAAGTATTTGATTGTCAGATTTTTTTCTATTTAATAAAATATCAAATATAGAAAATACAAGTTGCACAAAGGAAGTCGTACAAGGTCAGCAAATTAAGGAAGTTAAATCACTTGACTGTCTTCTAACTGTCTTAATATACAGTCTTTGTCAACAAAATATTTTCGGACATCCTGACTCACCCTAGCCTACGTCATACTCATGAATAGTGTATGGTCTATGACGTACCCTAGACTCACCCAAGTTTATCAAACACAACCATGTCTCAATGTTTTTAGATGTTTTATCACCTACATCACACCTGTGTATAATATAATTATAGTATTTTCATAATTCCTGAATAATTCCTTCGGTTTAACAGAATGTTTTGTCAATTTTCCCACAAATCCTCTAAGCACGAGTCCCCCCTCCTCTATTAAGCACGAGTCCCCCCCCCCATTTACAACTAAGAAACACCTGTGTACAATATTGATATATTATTGGTCTTCAAATTCACGTTAATTTACTGAATTACTTCCTTCAATAACAAATCAATAACCCCCTCACTATTTAGCCCTACCCCTCCAATAAGTCCCCCATTCAAACATGGTACAAATATTGATGTAGTGATTTCTAAGCTTGAAAAGCGATAAAAAATGTAGTTTTGTACTTTTGTTTGTTTCTATATATTTGTAACAAAAGATACATTTTCGTTAAATTCACTGCAAGTATAACACATAAAAGTTGCAAATTTGACCTATATCACCGTATTTCCCTATATCTTTGTAATGGATCTGGTATAAAATATTAAATACAGAACATTCACAGTATAAATGACAACAAACTACAAAAGCAGAAGTGGAAAGTTCCAATATTTTGACTGTAAAATTGTTTTTGGTATTTCTAGACCTTTCTAGTACATAATCATGACCCCTGATCAGTATTAAATATTTGGAAAATATATACAAACATGATATAATGAGTAGAATATATGGACTGGCGACTGCATTTGTATCAAGTTGTTATATTTTTTTAATGCACTGCGAATGCGGCAATGGCGATGATTCCGAAATGTCAACTGGACTTTCGAAAAAACTATCAATTTTTTCCACGACGTTACACAGAGAAACGTCACAGCCACTAACCCACTCCCCCCCCTCCCTTACACCCCAACGTCCATATGACGTTTCTCGTGGGCGATATCGATATGTGAGGCTTCCCTAGGTTGATTGATCACACAACACTCCTTGGGATGTATATTCTTTGTGTGATATTTATATACGACAATAATAAAATATTGCCACACAGTTTAAATTCATTCAGTTGAGCAAACATGTCCGAAGTAATCACAGGCGTTTTGAAGCTTACCTTCGGTTTAATATCGGACAAAGTTCGTACTTATGGCGCTGAGAAACTCCAAGATGGAGGTCTCACTGATCAAAAGTTTCGAGATTTGTTTGTTCGTGAATTGGACGATATTAAATCCAAGCTTGATGCTATTTCGAGAAAAGATCTTAGTATGAGCATTAGTTGCCTCAAGCAAGGTATCGACCGTCTCAACAAGTCTCTTGGCGAATCTTCTGAGAGTGGAAACCCGACGTCTGAATTACCAAGTTCAATCGAAACGAAGCCAGGTCAACAGTCAGCAACTGTGGGAGACGCAGTTGCACTTGCCAATGCAATTGGGAAACTGAAGATCGTATCAAATGAACGATTCGAGCTGGCTAAAAAATCTTTTGAAGAGGCTGGGAAAAAAGCGAGCGAAGCATTTCATAACGCAGCACTGAGCACAGAAGAAAGAATTTTAGCGAGTAAAGTACGCATCGCAAGCGGAATACTTCAGCATTTGAACGACCCAGAAATCGCGGCAAGCGACTGCTTGCAATATCTGCAAGAACTACATGACATGCCAGCCATACAAGAAATATTTTCAGTGCATCATAAAGGAGGAATAAAATCTGTCTTCAAAAAAGAGTCACGAACGGAAATCGTGGAAACTGTAACGATGATCTATTTGATCTCGGCTGATTTTATCTCGACGTTTACAAAGCATAGAATGGCTGTTTTTGATTGGCCAATGATAAAATGTGGTAAGCAAGTTGTCCATCCGATTCATGACAAGAGTTTACCAAATCTGAAAGAAATTGAAATAACACCACCCTGGGACATTGTAGTACTTGGAGAGAAAATATGGCATAGTAGACTAACCAAAAAAGGAGATCTCGTTTGTTTCACCAGCGGTGGTCTTCAAAAACTCGACAAAACAACAGGTAAGCTGCAGCTTTTGGAAGACAACACTGAACACCCTCAGCCCGGTGGTAAAGTCATTGATATAGCTGACCGCGAGCTGCAGCTTTTGGTAGACAACACTGAACACCCCGCTCAGCCCGGTGGTAAAGTCATTGATATAGCTGTCGATGAAGACGACACAGTGTACGTTCTGTCGGGTGGCGAGAAGGTTGGCTATACGTTGTCAGTGTACAGGGCAGATGGAAGAAATACGCATCGTTGTACTTTGAAATTTCTTGAAGGGTTATATAATAATAACATTGCCTTTACGACCAATGACAAAAATATTGTCATTTGTTGTAGACCTGCTTGGAAAAATATCCCGGTATATTTATGTAACAGCAATGGAGAACTGATAAACAGCTTTGACACAGGTTTGAAGAGGAATGAACATGTAATAAAGTCCGTGTCTGTTTCTTGCCATGAAATAATACTCGCAACAAAAAAGTGGTCTGATCGTTCTAAAAATTCAAACAGGCTTTACATCTACACAGAAGACGGAGAGTTACAAAGGACTGTTAAATTTCATTCAAGTGAAGGTATAATTAGTGATATCTATAACAGAATATTTTACAATCAAATCACCAAGAACTTCATTGGTCACGCTAACGACCGTGATGATGACAAGATATTGATAGAATATTTCTCTGATCAAACTGCTGAACTTCAGTGTTCATATTTACTGTATAATACAAACTTTCCAGAAAATATACACTATTTTCATCTTGTCTGCCATGCAAATGGTGCACTTGCTTTGGTTAGCGATAAGTATGTCATTTTTCTACAGAAACCTTCTCCGTGAACTTTAACAGAATGTTTTGTTGATTTTACCGTAAATCCTCTATTAAGCGCCCCCCCCCCCACCCATTCACCGACTAAGAAACATCTGCGTGCAATGTTGATTACAATACATTTATTAATTGGTCTGGAAATTCACGTCAATTAACTGAATTTCTCACATACTGTGTCTCACTATTTAGCCCACCCCTAGCTCCAATAACACCCCCCGCCTCCACCACAAACATGGCTGAAATAGATGAGGATTTATTGTATATATAAATAACGCATACTGCCTGTATATAAAGTAAGTGACCTAGTTTAAATATTACCCATGCAGACTTTATGAAAAACAACATAAATATAATTGCTGTGTTTAAGCCATAATGAAATACTATGTTACCATTCTCTTCTGAGAAGTAATTCCAGTATTCGTTTCTAGTAATATCTCAAAATGTATGGCACTACGTGTTCTGTTGCCCAGTAAATATATCATTTATCACCTTGCCAAATATATCATATTTCTCAACCACTCTGTCTCCGCGGTGATACATATACATTTTAAGCATAAGTGCTTTGGACATCCTGACTCACCCTAGCCTATGTCATACTCATGAATAGTGTATGGTCCTAGACTCACCCAAGTGTATCAAACACAACCATGTCTCAATGTTTTTAAATTTGACAGATGTTTTATCACCTACATCACACCTGTGTATAATATAGCTTGTAAAATTTTATAGTAGTTTCATAATTCCTGAAGATCACTGAAGATTAGTCGAAACCTAGAAAATGTTACTTGATACGAAAGGAAGTTAAAATCACTTGACTATCTTGAGACTTTCTCAATACAGTCTTTGTCATCAAAATATTTTCGCATATTTTAACTCACTTAAGCTTTGGACATCCTGACCCACCCTAACCTAAGTCATACTCTAGCTATGGCGTAGCCTAGATCAGCCAAGTTTATCAAACAACACGTCATTAAAATATTTCATCATAGTTCAACTGGACTTAGTTGCGGTACGATGTCAGAATCAATCTCAAGTGTTCTGAAGTTTGCCTTCGGTTTAACAGAATGTTTTGTCAATTTTCCCACAAATCCTCTATTAAGCACGAGCCCCCCCCCCCCCCAGCCATATTATTTGGTATTCAAATTCACGTTAATTTACTGAATTACTTCCTTCAATAACAAATCAATAACCCCCTCACTATTTAGCCCTACCCCTCCAATATGTCCCCTATTCAAACATGGTACGCATATGGATGTAGTGATTTCTAAGCTTGAAAAGTGATAAAAAATGTAGTTTTGTACTTTTGTTTGTTTCTATATATTTGTAACAAAAGATGCATTTTTCGTTAAATTCACTGCAAGTATAACACATAAAAGTTGAAAAATTTGACCTATATCACCGTATTTCCCTATATCTTTGTAATGGCTCTGGTATAAAATATTAAATACAGAACATTCACAGTATAAATGACAACAAACTACAAAAGCAGAAGTGGAAGGTTCCAGTATTTTGACTGTAAAATTGTTTTTGGTATTTCTAGACCTTTCTAGTACATAATCATGACCCCTTATCAGTATTAAAAGATTTTGAAAATATATACAAACATGATATAATGAGTAGAATATATGAACTGGCGACGGCGTTTGTATCAAGTTGTTATATTTTTTAATGCTCTGCGAATGGGGCAATGGCGATGATTCCGAAATGTCAACTGGACTTTCGAAAAAACCATCAATTTTTTCCACGACGTTACACAGAGAAACGTCACAGCCGCCAACCCACTGCTCCACCCCCCCCCCCCCTTACCCCTCAACGTCCGTACGACGTTTCTCGTGGGCGAAATCGATATGTGAGGCTTCCCTAGGTTGATTGATCACACAACACTCATTAGAATGTATATTCTTTGTGTGATATTTATATACGACAATAATAAAATATTGCCACACAGTTTAAATTCATTCAGTTGAGCAAACATGTCCGAAGTAATCACAGGCGTTTTGAAGCTTACCTTCGGTTTAATATCGGACAAAGTTCGTACTTATGGCGCTGAGAAACTCCAAGATGGAGGTCTAGCTGACCAAAAGTTTCGAGGTTTGTTTGTTCGTGAATTGGACGACATCAAGTATAAGCTTGATGCTATTTTAAGAAAAGATCTTTGTACGAGCATTAGTTGCCTACAGCAAGGAATCGACCGTCTGAGTATATCTTTCGGCGAGTCTTCTGAGAATGGAAACCCATCTACATCTGAATTATCAACCGCTGGGGCAAGTTCAATCGAGAAAAAATCAGCTCAACAGTCAGTGACTGTGGAAGACGCAGTTGCACTTGCCAATGCCATTGAGAAATTAAAGATCGTATCAAATGAACGATTCGAGCTAGCTAAAAAATCTTTTGAAGAGGCAGGGAAAAAAGCGAGCGAAGCATTTCATAACGCAGCACTGAGTACGGAAGAAAGAATTTTGGCAAGTAAAGTACGTATCACAAGCGGAATACTTCAGCATTTGGACGATCCAAAAGTTGCGGCAAGTGACTGTTTGCAGTGTCTGAGAGAATTACATGATATGTCAGCCATACAAAAAATATTTTCAGTGCATATGAAAGGAGGAATAAGAGCTGCCGTCAAACAAGAGTCACGAGCGGAAATCGTGGAAACTGTAACAATGATTAATTTGATCTTGGCTGATTTTATCTCGAAGTTTACAGAGCAAAGAATGGCTGTTTTTGAATGGCCAATGATAAAATGTGGTAAGCAAGTTGTTCATCCGATTCATTACATGAGTTTACCAAATCTGAAAGAAATTAAAAAAACACCACCTTGGGACATTGTAGTACCTGAAGAGGAATTATGGTATTGTAGACTAACCAAAAAAGGAGATGTCGTTAGTTTCACCAATGGCAGACATGGTCCTCAAAAATTCGACAAAACAACAGGTAAGCTGCAGCCGTACTGTCTTTCTCCTTTGGAAGACAACACTGAACACCATCAGCCCGGTGGTAAAGTCTTGGATGTAGCTGTCGATGAAGACGACACAGTGTACGTTCTGTTGCGTGACAGGAAGGATAGCTATACGTTGTCAGTGTACAGAGCAGATGGAAGAAATACGCATCATTATACATTGAAATTTCTTGAAGGGGTAGATCTTCATACGATTACCTTTACTGTGATCAATGACAAAAATATTGTCATTGGTTGTGAACCTGTTGAGAAAAATATCCGGGTATATTTATGTAACAGCAATGGAGAACTGTTAAACAGATTTAACACAGGTCTGAAGACGACTGAATATACAATAAAGTCCGTGTCTGTTTCTTGCAATAATGAAATAATACTCACAATAAAAAAGTGGTCTGATGTTTCTAAATGTTCAAACAGGCTTCACATCTACACAGAAGACGGAAAGTTACAAAAGACTGTTAAATTTCGTCCCAGCGAAGGTAAGGATTACTATCAAAGTATATTTTACAACCAAGTCACCAAGAACATCATTGGTTACGTTAGGGACAATGATGATGACAAGATATTGATAGAATATTTGTCTGATCAAACTGCTGAACGCCAGTGTTCATATTTACTGTATAATACAAACTTTCCAGAAAATATAAACTATTTTCACCTTGTCTGCCATGCAAATGGTGCACTTGCTTTGGTTAGCGATAAGTATGGCATTTTTCTACAAAAACCTTCTCCGTGAACTTTAACAGAATGTTTTGTTGATTTTACCGTAAATCCTCCATTAAGCGCCCCACCCATTCACAACTAAGAAACATCTGTGTGCAGCATTGATTACCGAATACATTTATTAATTGGTCTGGAAATTCACGTCAATTAACTGAATTTCTCACATACTGTGTCTCACTATTTAGCCCACCCCTAGCTCCAATAACACCCCCCCCCCGCCACAAACATGGCTGAAATAGATGAGGATTTATCGTATATTTAAATAACGCATTCTGCCTGTATAAGTAAGTGACCTAGTTTGAATATTACCCATGTCAATACCTATATCAAGCTTGTGTTTTGATATTTGAATATATTGTATATAATTAGTAGGTTAAAAGTGTTTACAAAAAATGAAAACCATTTGAAATTTCCAATAACAAACTACATATCTTTTTCAAATTACATCTGTGTTGAAAATAATACATATTAAATTATTTTAAGTGGTTTTGGTTTATTTTTGGGAACACTGTATATAGTTTTACACATAGAGGTTTCATATATTCATTTGTGTATAATATAGACATTTTGATATAGACATTTCAATATATAATAGTAAACAAATAAAATATAAATCATGTAGCTGATTCTTTCACTATTAATAGTCAGTGGTCTCTGCCTACCCTGGTGCCTAGGCCCTTCTCGTCCAAAGGTTCTGGGGCTCTCCCTTCATAATGTTGACTTGGGATGGGCACCCTGTGCACTATACATGTAGTGTTACTGCATAGTTATTGAACATTGTAGGCCAACAAAAATTGCCATTACTACAGACCTGGCCATTTCAAGGCACGCGATTGCAAGCGTGCACCTCCGCACATGCTCTAACTGGTCAAGATGCATGCTTTGTCATGCGCCTTGTTTGTTTTGAGAGTATGAAATCGCGCGCCTCATGTATGCCACTTTGCAACTTTTAAGTTTTTATGTGAACAGTTCTCAACTTTAGACTTATTTACTAGCCATATGCGTTGCACACAATATAATGTTGCCAGGTTGCAAAGTGGTAATCTAGTCCACTCTATTTGCATAATTTTTTTATCGTTTTTCAAATACGCACCTGACCTGAATATGGCACGCGATATTCCACTTGCCTGCAAAAATGCTCAAGGCAGGCCTGTACTAAGAAACCAAGTGCATTGGATGTCTTCATTAATTAGCAGATGTCTTCATTATTTTGACAAATAAAGCATATAGCCATTTATAGGATGTGTTGAGCTCATCAATTGCAGCCTCAGCTCAATCATGTGAACCAGTCTAAGACCAGCCGCAATATATCCAAAGAACAAGTTTCGTATTTGCAAATCAAAATTTTTAGAACGATGTGTTTGTTTTCAATTTCTGCAGCGCAATGTTTTTTTCCTAATGAGTAAGACACACAAAAAGAAGGAAAATAGTAGAAATCCCTTCAAAATCTTAACAAAATTTGCAATGAAATGGCCACAATTTTGTTTTTGCAAGCCATGTTTCTGCATTTCTAAATCAAAATTTACTTTGTAATTCCACAAAATTGATTTCCATCTCTAATTTGAACCCTGTCATTGGTTGGGATTACAATAATCCCTATGCTGGGGATGGTGAATCGATTATTTACGCATATTCATCTCGAACATCTAACCGATTCTGGCGACAGCAGGCAATATTACTGTAGCATAGAATAATGAATGCAATCACGTCCACAGACACACAGTGAAAGCCTTTATGCAGAACGGCAGAGTAGAGTGCACAGTCAGTTAAAGGGGGTAGATATATTTCAACACTCTGCAACTTAATGATAATGACTGTACAATTATTTAGCTGAATATGGATATAAATTAATGAGTCTTCAATTGTCATATATACCTTTCCTGCTAATCTATTTGAAATGATTCCATTGCTTGCTACAAGAGCATCTGCCAACGTTTGCATCTACGGATAGCCTGTGTAGCCGGCCCTCGCTGGAGGGAAAAGACAAACAGCAAAGAGGACATCCAGTAAAAATCATGCTATTCTACCTACACACATAAAAATCCTTGCGCACATATTGAATCTTTAGATTAAATATATCCTAAGGATCGATGAATCTAGTAAATCCCAAGATTGAATCATTATATTATGTGACTGAATCCTATCATTAAATCCCATATAAGATTGAATCCTATAATTGAATCATTCCGACGTTTGATGTCAAATTGATATGATGTTACAACTCCATAAGTTTTTCGCAGCCAATGGGTCAGTGATATAATAATAATAATAATAATAATAAGTATAGGTTATCATGCGATGGCGAGTACAATTAGGGATTAATAGTACGAGTGATGTTTGGAAATTTTGCCAAAATTGGACGAGCCGCCGTTATTATTAGCATGACAAAATTTCCACCATTTTGTTTCTTTTGGGAAAATCATTAATTGTACTGCAGTACAATTAATGAAATAATTTTACTCCTCTCAACCAATCAGCATCCAGTAATTTTGTCATGCTAATAATAATAATAATAATAAAACTTCATTAGTGAGGGTAACACGTAACAGCAAAAAGCTGACAAACTTGAGGCCCTCCTACAATTCTAAAATTACAATCATAATAAGATGACAATATACAAATTTAGGTAAAAACATTATATATGTATAAGTTAAGTATTAAAAATCAATGTTTCAAAGTTATCAATGTGTTCATATTTTGCTAGAAAATAAGAGCGTATTACTTTATTAAAAATATTAAATGTTTCAGACTTCTTAATTGAGTTCGGCAGACGGTTCCACAACTTAATGCTTGACACGGTGAATGATCTACCACCTTCAGTCTCTCGTTTGTACCGTGGACAAACAAGATTAGTATTACCGTGCCTAGTTTGATGAGCATGAATGTCAGAGTTTCGTATGAATAATTGATCGATATAAGATGGTGTAAAATCATTCAGTCTTTTATAGATTAATTTACATTTATTGATTTTAATTTATCTCGTCGAAAAAAGGCATCCATCCCAATTTGGAAAACAGATCAACACTTCTGGCAGTTTTGTCAGCATTTAGGATTGTCCTTGCAGCTCTTTTTTGCAACCTAAGAACTTTCTGCAAATTTTCTTTGGAACAAGAACTCCATATAGAACCACCACCATACATCAGAATATCAGATTTGGCTTTATCATAGAATTATAGAATAGCATTCTTTCGCGAAGGGGAAGACATCGGCGAATTTTGCGCAAAACACCAATTTTCTGCGCTAACTTTGTACATAATTTATCAACGTGTTCATTAAAGGACATTTCTTCGTCAATAATGAGTCCAAGTAGTTTCTGCGTAGAAACCTGTTGAATTTGTTCACCATCAATGTTCACTTTCAACTCAGTTGAGATGGCATAGATTTCAAATAGTTAGTAACTTTATCTTGGGTAATTAATGGCAGTCGAATTTGCAGGTTATTTGAATATTCATTTCAGTCCGCAGCCATATTGAACCAAGTCGGCAGATATGACGATTTCACCTATGGCTGTTAGCCATTCAGAAATTCACGAATTCTTTTAAATACTAGATAACAATAAAACTTAACGTCTTTTCTACTTGCTCGTTTTTGAAACGAAACCAGTTCACATCGCGCGTCAAAAAAAATTTTGTTCTCCTTTAGGCTTCACTATATAGCTGTAGGCTTTAGAATTCGGTCTATTAGCCACATAAAAGAGGCTATAAAATTATAAAAGGCGTCTGTGTGGAAGGCAGTGACACCAAAAATATCTTCCTACAAATGCGTATTAAGTCGTCATATAGTTCTGATATACCGCATGATGTTCATCGACACATCATTCTCTTGAACAAACGCTTAAAAGCCTCTCTGTACTTTGCATCAAAAGACGCATAAATTATCGGATTACAAACACTATTTAATGGAGGGAGAATACTATATGTTAAAGCGTGAGTTATATCGCTTTGGGAATTCGAACGGACGTGGATTGTGAATACGAAAGAACTTGAGTATAAAGAAAGGACCCCAGCAAAAGATAAAAGCCCCCATAACAATGGCCATCATACGAATATTTTTGAGGTCTTGATAGAAAGAATTTCGATGATTGCTAACTTGGTTGGTTTGACCCAATTCGCCATTTCTTGCTCTTTTTCGTCGTCTACGAGCAATGAAAAGTATACGAGTGTACATGATCAGTGTTATGAAGGTAGGAACGAGAAACGCTGAGATCGCAGAAATAGTAAAGAATAAGGAATTCTGATTGGCGCATCCATGAGGTGTAATATAGACACCAGGGCTTCCTGTGTAAGGAAACATTGCAAATGTAGCATACGCAGTCGAAATCATCCAAATTATGGCAATCACGATGAATGATTTCCTAGCTGTCATTAGTACGTTATACCGCAGTGGCTTGCTGATTTTAAGATATCGATCAAAACTTACCAACGTCAGTGTATTAATTGATGCTGACTCAGCAAATACATTGATCCAAATGTAATATCGACAAAGATGAATCGAGGTAATACCAGCTTCACTGACGTGTTCGTACAACTGAAATGGAACATAGAAAACGCCAATCAAAAGATCAGCCGCAGCCAGACAAGCAATAAGATATCTGTTTGGTTGACGGAGACAGCCAAAACCATAAGGTTTCCTATCGTTGCTAGGATAATTATCAAAATAATTAAAACAGCTGTTGTGTACCAAAGTGCGTTTTTCTCTATTTTGAATGACGTCTGGTTGCTTTGGTTAGCAGCCACGAACATTGAGATGTTACTGTTTGGTGGCATATTCTGTTAATCATACAAAGGAGAAAGAAAAAATAAATACATTACAAAATATCTCATGAATACAAAAAATAAAAGTAACTATATATTATATAGTATAGGAAGGAATATAGCACATGTAAAATTTTATCTAAAATCGCCAATTTGGTGTGCTAGATGGGGTGTAATGCAAGAGTAACGATTAATGGATTTATAGTACTTACGTTGGTAAGAAAATTAAGCCTTGAAGACATCAACAGAAGTCCGGTCTTGATCCTTTTTCTTGAATAATACTTTCACACTAGTGATATTTATAATGCTCGTGCATATTCTTATATTTTGGACTCTATAGCAGACACGCGTTCCGGCTAGCAAGGGCAATTAATAATATTCATTTTTAGCATGCCACATAATTATTTCGCCCTCTAAAATGTTTCAGTATTAATATTCAACATCTAAAGAAGGGACACAGACAAAGGGAAGTATAACGGACAATAAGAAGGGCGAGCAATCGTGTATGCAGCAAACATGGGATAAAAAATAAACCACGTAAATTAAAGTTCAATAATTCATGTAAATATACCAATACTTTTGGATGGCCGCCAAAGAATGAGCCACCAAAGATGATTGAATACAGAAGCTTAGTTTGCGAATATTCTACTTGTATTCTGCTATTTCGAACTTTGTATTTAACTTGCAGACGATTGCATGTGTTCAAGGCTGAATAGTTATGTGGCGTGCATAGTGCTAATAACGAGTATTATCAACTGACCTAATTGCAGGACTTCCGTCGATTTTCATTCAAGGCTTTTCTTAGCAATGCATATAAGTATTATGAATCATTTGACACATCCATTGCTCGGTACTCATTTTGCCCATTACTTGCATGTTACTCGGAATACGAACACCCCGCTAGATGGCTTTCGTGAACTTTTGCTGTTGATGTGGAACCGTATCAAAAATATATGCTTATGCCACAAAATGTAACCATTTCATAATTTAATAACCATTTCAATTACAAAAGTGTACTGCATGACCTCAAAGGAATATAAAAGTTCAAGTTAGTTTGCGGCTTATGGCAAATATTATACCTACACTACTATAATTATAGAGGTTGCAAAAACTATACATAAGAAAGGAGACAATGTAAACCTAGCCGCGACACGCCATTTTCAAATAATTTAGTGTAGTATAGTATTAATTCTTCCATATTTTGAAAATTAGCTAGAGCCTTGGAAAATATTTGCAACATACCTGAACGCGGGAAAAGTGAAGAGACGAACGGATTAATAACTGCAGAAAATCGCAGTAAATTTTCGACAACATGCGACGCACTTAAGTAAAACATAGACTAATTTGATCTAAATTAGTTAGGCTTGCGATCTTTGGCCTTAATTTAAAGGAGTCAAAACAAATTGCTTATATAAACATTGGAGATTCTTAATAAAAACTTATGACAAATGATAGGCCAGATGTTACCGATGTGCAATATTAAAACTTCATAATCAATTATAATAATATAACAAAACAATAAACGGCCAATTTTGGCCACTAATGTAGGAAGCTTTGAATAATTCCGGTATAATCACTTGGAATTTTTCAAAAATCAAGGGTAAATTGATGAGGTCATGGAATTACCATAAAACGGCTGTTAAAAACAACTCCCAAAATCGGCGGGGAATTGCAAGTGTGCATGGCCAATATAGAACCGTTTTTGTGCAATATTTAATCCCCAAGCCTATATATTCACATGGGGCGAGGGTACTAATTCCTCTCGCAGTCTCGGGTATTTACACCCGAATGTATGATGAAGGAGAGCATAGCGAAGTGCAAAGGATCCTACATAATGGACATTGGTTTACACAAGTCACAATCTAATCAGATTTGAGACTTTCCAACAGCATTGAGACTGTTTTCACTTTCTCATGGCTTAATTTTTCAAATGGTAGCTATTGCAACTTTTCATGGCCGAATTTTTCAAAAAAAAACAAGTTAAAAGTGGTTGGAGACTACGTTAGCAAGAAAATATATCAATATAAGCACAAAACAAGAATTTCTTTCTTGAATCGAAGAAACGAAAAAGTCTAACAAAGAAAATATTTTAGTTTCCCCCGAACGTTTTGAAACAAAATTCCTGAATGTTGGGGCAAAACTATAATAAATTTCTTGGCATTATTATCGTCTCCTTCCATCCAACAAATTATTCTTGTAATCTAAAAAAACAGAGTACACTTTTTCAATATTTTTAAAGTTATACATATATACATGTTGACAACGGATTTTCACACAACTTTGATATATATAAACAGAAAGCTAATTCTATGTTCTCATTCGATGTAAAATGTTCAATTTGCCCTTGGCAATCTACGTGGATGAACTTATAAATATTATTTTTGGATTAGTTACTGGATAAATCAATTTTTGTCTTTCTGAACAAAACCATTTGTTGAACAATGGAATGAGCTCACAAGACAGTTTATTCCTTCCTATGACCGACAAAAACCTGGGGGGAAGGGGGCTTAGTCGAAAGGACCCTTAATTCAGCCGGAGGGACCCACATTACTGACTAATTGAGGGATTCACACCAAATGCACACAGGGCGATAGAGCTCTTTTTATTTATCCACCCTAACCCAAAGTTATTCAAGGCTATGTTAAGTCTAGGAGTGTGGTCTTAACAGAAACGAGATCCAACCATGCAATATCAAACACAGTCGGTTTAATCAAGTCATACAATAATGTCCACAAAAAAACCCTTTGTCCTGTTTTGACTTCAGCTCAGTATTATGGGTACCATATCAATGGTGTCTGTGGCATAAGTTTTCAGTAACCTATATACAGTGGCATTCACCCTCACAGTAAAACCAAACAAGTTTCCTTGACAAAGTTAGCATAATACATTGTAAAGACAGGGCACATTGTAACTCAGCAAATTGAAATGTACTCTCAAAATGTACTTTGACTTAAGGAGAACTTTACACAAAATGCACCTGGGAACTTAAACTTCAGTTAGGTAATACAAGTACTATGCCACTATTGATGTTTGTGGCATAAGTAATTTAATTCTTTGACAATGAAAGATGTTGGAAATTGAAGGTCAACCAGACTAAATGCATGTATCTGTCATTCTATACCCATGTTTCTTGTCAACACATCAGTACTGTGTTGTCGTTGGTAATACACAATTGTGAATACTACAGTATCTCTTCTCAACCATTAACTCACAATGTACACTCAAGTGTAATTTTACCCTGATTAATGGCAGTCAATATCAAGGGAAAAGTTGCCCGTTTTAAGTGATATATGTCAAAGTCTTTTGAGTATTTTAACAAAGACCATCTACATAAGATCTCTAGGGCATTGACTAACGTGCAGTTTATATGGAGGTGGGTCGGGCAGCAGGGTTAACTCGGTTTACCTCAATCAGGCATTTGATATTATTTCCTCAGTAATAATTTTCATTTTTGTTTATTTGGGAACTATTAGCTGCCAAGCCTATGGAATATCCCCATCAGGATATTTGGGTACGAAGACAGGGATAAGGGGCAAGGTCCAGAGAAAAACTCTTGGCAGCTCTCTATTCTAAACATCGAGGCATACAAAGTAAAATGTAACTGGGTAAATATTTGAGAAGGTGCAAATTCAGGTTTGTTTGAAAATATGTCTATATTATAAAGATCTGTTCTTTATATTATAAAGATCGGGTTTGCACCCTCAATGTAATCTCAATTACAATTTTGTAATCTCAACTTTTCGACATGCAATAGAATAGGTTCGTACACGTGCATACACACTGTTTGTCTTTTGCAATATAAATAAGTCAAATATCAGGAGAATAACAGTTAAAGTAAGTCATTAAATATTGAAAGTTAGTGGTAGGTAAATAGTGTCCCCAATTAGCTATTGTAGCTAAATACATTGACACTTCAATAAAGTTTTCATTCATTCATTCATTCATATACAATTAACATATTTTGTATCGAGGCAACACTCTCCTTCCGATAGTAACTGCTAGTTTTAATACTAATTTAAACTCCTAACGATTCGATTAGTATACTAAGGATTTAAATATATTATTCAACATTAAAACTTGAAATTGTATTCTCCTTTAAATCGTAACCTCCACCTTTCGCTCCGCAAAACATTGTATATCCAGTAGCGCCGGCAGGATTTTTTATTGAGGGGGCAAAATATGTTACATTACTTGCTTGTTACGACACATTCCTAGGAGGGTTCGAGGGCATTCACCCCCAGGAAATTTTTTGAATTGGGGTCTCTGAAACGGCATTTTCAGATACCCAAATTTTGAAGGCTGTTTGCAATTGGAGCAAAATATATTTTATAGCATTTTCAAGGGTGTAAACCGCAAATATTCTTACATAAGAAATATTTCGGTTCAAACCGTATATTAGGAAACCAAAAACATAAACAATTTCCCATTCAATACTTTATATATATATCGTCATTTTTCAGAATGCGAGGGGAGACTTAAAGACTTCATATGAATTCAGGAACGCAGCGAAACATCTGGAGTTGAGGGAGGGGGTGGGGTGTCAAGGGATTTTACCTGAAATGTGAATTTCATTGTAAGTTAAGTGTGATGATTGTAATAGACCTTTTCTGATTGATTATCATTGTAATACTGAATTGGTTAAAAAATGGGGAAGTCTAGAGGTCCTCCCCCAGAATATTTTTATATTTTTGAAGCTCTGCACCTATTATATATTTTGCCGTTGTTACTAAATGAAGGTAAAGCTATATGTAGAACGCTACTTGAAACTCATTCTATTTGTACAGCTATATGATTATGATGGATTTTATTTCGCAGATAGCAATCATTTCGCCTAACTTTAATTTTAATGAATTTCTACTTGCTTAATCTCCCTAACAGCTGCCTGAAAAGCCGATATGCAGGGAAGCCTATATGAGAGAGACAAACTGATTTTCATTTGTGGAAATAAATTACGCGATACGATAATACTGAGAAACTGAGATGATTGAACTAAGTGGAGTACATGCAATAGGCCCTTTGCCTCTTTGGGCTTTGGTTTTGCAGGATGCTAAATAAAAATAAATAAAAACAACGAGTAACTGAAACGCACGGAGGACAGTGGGATTATATCAAAACAATGAAATGACAACGAGCAATTATGCCCACTGGATCCAGCTATTGTTATGCAGCTGTGTCTGAAATCAAAAGCGTATTTTTTTCAAGCGGCCTTCTAAAATTTACCTGGAGTAAGTTTTCATAATAATAACTTGAATCAAAGTTTCTGTCGATCACGAAGTTCTGAAGTTGGGTAGATTTCGTAGCGTTATTTATCTGGCAGCTTCTCAAGGATTGAAGATTTTCTCTTGCTTTGACTTTGTAATTGATTGACTTGCAACTATATAGAAGGGTTTCAGACAATGGTGACGGCACATTCTGTGACCCTGAACACTTTAATTTTAGTTCATTGCTTGGATAGCTGACTTAAAAGAAAGCGGAATAAGGTGCTAACTCCCTGACGAAAGGCAAGTGTTTTTATTATAATAACCTTTTTTTCAGATTGTTCAGACACAACCACGACAGCTTAGTGAGTTCCATCAATGATAAAATTTGGCTTTACTAAAATAGTCTAACCAATAATTATTGGTTACCACTTTTTGCATGGACGTATGAACGGCAAATTAAAATAGGACTCAAATTTGGAGTTCTTTTGAAATCTGAATATAAACTTTCTTATATATAAAAAAGCCTGAAAAAAGGATTTTTTAAAATATCTGATTGAAATATCGTACCAAAATAATCATGAAAGGTTCTCTACCTTGGCATTTTCCAGCTCCTTATAGTTATTGTAGGGTTAAGGCAGTCACTGTTTTTTACTGAGAACTGTGTCAGAACATTCAAATCTAAACAGTCAATTTTTCTTGCCATGTATAATAACAACTACAATAACTCAATTTTTCGTCTGTATAATATCCACTGCATGTTAATATATTGATTATTGTGACATGCCTGACGCAGATAAACTGAAGAAAGCACTCGACTTCAATCATATATATTAACTATGCTTCAATGTAGCACAAGTCTTACACAGCAGTGTAAAAAGGATGGATAAAATTTGATATTGTCTGAATAACTATACATGCATGCATGGTATAGAATCGACTGTCAAAATTCGTTTACGTCGGATGTCCACGAGTATATAAAAGGTAACAAAAAATCATCTGATCCCTTTTCATCTGATACACCTCCCTATAATGCATTATTCATTTCAAACCACGGCCCCCCTCCACCCCCGGGACATAGCGGGGGATTAACAAAATTTAGCGGGGATTATATAACTAAATGTTTTTATAACCGGGGAATTGACCCGGGATTTAACAGCTATATATAAATACACCGGGGATAACCGGGGACTTATTAAACATTTTGCTAGATCGTTTTCAGATCTCAGTTTTTCTTTCGCTCCTTAAAAACCTCACAGCAAGCTGAGGCAGACTTGGTGACTAATCTGTAGGTAGGGCCATGTAATTGATAGGTATACATACAGTATTTAAACACTGACTTCGAATACAGGTAGCTCAAATGCATGGACATAGACATAGACATATTTATTTCACACTATTTACAAGTTGGTATAATGGGTTGAATTAGGAACATAGTACAGTTGAGAAGAATTTATATAAGTTGACATTAATATTTAGTAAGAAAGTGTACAGAGGCCGTGACGCCGAGCTAGCATATAGCTTTCGAGCCGGTCTCTGAAACATTTACAGTACGATACAAACTATAGCAATTTACAAACAATTATAAATATGTAAAGGCTAGAAGTGTTAATTCTGATTTTGTATCAAAATTAATATTCATATAGCTTTTCTTAAAAAGTGATAATGAAGAGGATTTTTAATGTTGACATCAATATTTTCCCATATTTTCGAAGAAACAAACTTGAAAGTATGAATTCCATAATTAGTTCTTACTTTTGGTCTCACAAGATTCATTTTTGAAGCATATCTAGTATTATAGGTATGTTGAGTAGCTGCTTGTAAAACAAAGGATGAGAATACTCGTGGGACATTGTTTTTCATATTTATAAGCTTAAAAGTAAACTGTGCGATTCTTAATTTGAATATATTGTCGATTTTTATTCCAAGAAGTTTAAAATACGATTCTACTTTTTCTCTAGAGTGAGCAAAAAAAATATTTCTAACAACCTTATTTTGCTTAGTCCTTATTTTATCCAACTTTGAGGTGTATGTATTCCCCCAACTCATAATTCCATAATTAAGATAAGGGTAAACAAGAGTGTAATAGAGTTGCTTTAACATAGAGAGGTTTAAATAATATCTTATTATTCCTATATTTTTAGCAATTTTATTATCTAGGAAGATTCCTAAATATTTTATAAAACTCTTCTGATTAAGGTTACCTATTTTTATTTGAGGGACATCATATAATGAGTTTTCTTAAAGTTAACTGATAGCTTATTGACAGTACAATAGTGTAACAATAATTTGAACTCCTCATTCATAACAGTCTCCAGTTCATTAGCATGTTTGGAGGATAAAATACGTTTGTATCATCAGCAAAGATGCGAAAAGCACTTAGGCATATCATTTATGTATGCATGATGCGGAATTTGTCTTATATTTATAGTTTAGGTATATACTGAAGCCCAACTGTACGGACCGGTTTTAAGAGACCAGTTTGCCCCAGGGGCGGGGGAATTAATGTTTTTTAACACTTGGTTAGTGTTAAATTCCCCGCTATGTCCCGGGGGTGGAGGGGGGGGGCGTGGTTTCAAATGACTGAAGCATAATAAGGCTATAAATACACCTCTCTATATAATAACGCTTTAATCCTATATTGATCTGTTTGCTGGAGTAATTTTATCCATGCCTGACAAAAAGGAATATTTATATTATAGCAACACAGTATCTTAATACAATACAAAGCAATACCGTACAAACTGCCATGTAGTTTGGTGTTCTTATAAGGACATTAACATAATCATACATCATAATGTAACTTGTAAGTAAAGCCCATGCACTGGTAAAGCCTGGTTCATACTTTGTAAAACCGATCCACTGAGCTATATAGATGGTCACATACTTTTGTTTGTGAGTCCACTCATTCGCATGCGTTTATGAGTACGTATTTGCGTAGCGTAAGTGCACAGGCTCATGACTTGGATTAATATATCGTATGTATCCAACAAGAAAAAGGCTGAAAAATCCGAAACAGTTGATCTGGAGATGCGATAAGTTTCTCTGGATTCATTCAACCAAGCAGCGCCGGTTTTTTCTTCTTATGTGAAACAGTGTAGAGTGTAGACTGTATAGTGAAACACTGAATTGATTCACTGTCCACTGAAGATGCTGTCACTTAATTTTAGAGTAATTATAATTACAACTTACAGTTACAGTGTAACGGCCACGGCATGTTTTCCGTCAAAACACTTGAGCAGAAACTTTGTATCAACTAACTGTCAGACTGCGAACGAAACTGTATATGAAATCATAAGTTTCATCGCCTAGATATAATCAATTATCAGTTGCTTTTATGCAGAGCTTTTATGTTAATTATTTTCATCTTAAATATCAGTTTCACCATTGTTTCCAAAAGGTAAAACCATTATTCAACGCCGTAAATATTTTTCGTCAGTAATATATTTAAAAATACATTCTAAAAATACATTTCTTGGCACTGTTGATGCCGATTTACAAGGTAGGATTGGAACCATGTGAGTTCGAATTGTGAAACACCGTAGAATACTAATTTTTCAAGTAGTATAACATGGTCTATAGAATCGAACGCTTTTCGAATATCAAGGAAAACTACTACAAGTTATCACACATTTGAATTAGAGCGGTAATTGTGGAATACCCTGGTCGAAAACCGACTTGTACTTGAATTTTGATATAAGGCAATTTTCATTTAAATGTTTGTAGTTTAAAAAAGTTGTTTAAAAATTTCTTTTTCGAAGACCTTACTTACTATCGGTAGAATTGATATTGGTCTATAATTTCCCAAAGTTCGTCTATTGCCTTCCTCGTTTTTTGGAGCTCGACGTCATACAATAGTCGGAAATCTCGTTTCTCGCGTGGTGTCCCGCATGCATTTCGTGGAGAACAATGAAAACACGCGAGTCTTTCAAAGCATGTTTTGTTGTTTTTCAAATTCCGAGTTTTAAAAATTTTATATACAATTTCATAATATACTGTGTCTGTTTATGGCTAACTATTAACTAAGTGTGGATAATAGCATGTAAGATCGAAGGAAATGTTGGATTGTTGGGTATTTACTGCTTACGACTAATTGTTACTGCTTTCCTCTAACAGCTAAGCTCAATCACTTTACCGGCGTCCGATGTTTGCGCAAAGCGGCCGTTGAAATTTTGTTTTTCTATTGCAGTTTGTTGTACGAGTTTCGATCCTGCCCGTTTCACACATAGAGGAAGAATTTTCTTCATTATTCGAATTATCTTTAAATTTATTGTCAGAAGTACTGGTCAATAGAGCTGGAAATATGACTACAAATACGTGCAGAAACGTTATATCCCACTGTTCGCGATACGACCCTCGCGTACGCCGGTGTCACAGCGGATTTGGTCCCCCCTCAAAATGGTCCCCCCGGACCATATCCGCTAGCGGATATGGTCCTATGGGGGTCCATATCAGCTAGCGGATATGGTCCCCTCTCGCGGATTTGGACCCCCTCGCGAATCTATCGTATGGCATATTAAATATCGAATGAAAACGTTTTGAATCATCTTTACATTTAAGGGGAGGTTCCACCCAAAGTGGTAGAAAAATTAATTTTGGTGCTAAAAGTACTGTGTAGGCCTTTGTTAACAGAGAAAAAGTGTACGAAGATTTTTTGGATTAAAATGTTCCTGTGAATTTTCTCGCGCTTTTCGACTGCAGGAACTATATTTTACTGCAACTAAAACTATATTTCACTGCCAAATATATATTTCACTAGCTGCCACTATAATATATTTAACTACGAGAAGTAGATTTTATTGCAATCAGAACTATGTTCTATGTTAAATGTTTTGTCTCAGCAGTGGGAAATACAAAGTTGTAAATGTTAACAGAATCTTATCATTTCAATTAAACTGACGCTTTGAACGCAACCAAAGAAATACTAGCTAATACTTATATAGGCCATGGGCCATGTGCCAGCAATTACTCCGTTGACAATTGATTGATTTTTCGGTGCAATTTTCCGTAAATTTAATTTCCATGCGCATTCACTAGTGGTATAGACAGAAAAAATTCTCTTAATTCTGCTTCGGTCCTGGAAACGATTACTAATCTGTTATTTGTGTCTGTTTCCGCATTAAATACCATGCCTACAGTTATGTAAATTTTAACTTTCAATTTAGATAATTTAAATGGTTCTGAATAGAATGCCATAAACAATAGGTGATGACTCATAAGATAAAAATGGTGATCTGAATACATATAAATACGCGCGACCATTGAATCGTGCCCTTGTGAAAAACAGCTTAGGTTGACATGATGACAGTCAGCGTGTTTAAATAAAGTTTTTTACTACTTAACTTTCGTAAATGTTTGTTGCCGTTTTTAATCAAAACGTCAGAAATTTAATTTTATACGCCAAAATGGAAAGAAAACCGAAGAAAAATATTCAGACGATTACTCTAAAACCAAATCATATGCAGCTCAAAAATACTTGTAGACTTTTGGCGAGAACTTTGTAAACAGTAATATACTTATTGTTTACAAAGTTCTCGTCTGCCTATGATTTCATAGGGGGGACCATTTCCGCGGAAGGGGGTCCATATCCGCTAGCGGATATGGTCCGGTGGGACCAAATTAAATCCGCGGGGGGACCAAATCCGCTGTGACATCGGTCAAAAACGGCCAACAATGCCGCTTGCAAAAGCAAATTTACCCTATTGTTTTCTCCGATGTCACTTCCAGATATCGTTGTGGATTTTAGAATTATTTTTATGTTTCTTTTTTATGCTTCGCATTTGTTTGAAAAGAGTTTTTCGGAAAAGAAACGCTACTATTTGTTTATATTTTGAAGTCCCGCGAGTTACACGCGATATCTAAGGTTCCCGCAATCCCGCCACATATAGGAAGAACGTAACCCGCGGACATAAAATCCTAGGGAGCCACCTTAAGCCTTTATAGATTGTGCTAATAAATTGAGTAAAAGTTGCTTGATATGACATAAGCTGAACTTCGAGTTATCGAGCAATTAGTAAAAAATAATGCAACATAATTTCAAAGTATTGATAACGAACATTTCGAGCGTTGTTCGCGTACATTCTTAAATTCATAACTCATGTCCCATACCATTTGTGCTTCCACATCAATAATCAGTGTTTTATTGTCATCTAAATAAGTTACAAATTTGATGTAATCTGTTCATACATCTCTAGATATTTATTTGTTCCTTAAAACAGTTAAAAATTGCTCATTTCCTTTAAAACAGGTAAAAGTTGCTCTGGAAGGGAAAAGTTGCTCGAAAAGCAAAAATGAAGTTGCTCAAATCTCCAAAAGTTGCTATAAAAAGTTGCCAGGCACAATTGTATCAGACATCAAAGACACCGACAACTTTCTGATCAGCCAATCAGATTTGTCCAGCGTGTACAAGTGAATATCTCGGCGCGGTTGCTAAGCTGTTGTATTTTGCAACTTTGTTCTCTTTCTTGCTTCGATTCCCAGTTGGATTCGATTTTATTTTAGAATCCTAAAAAATCTCTTCCATCAGACCATGGAACGCACTCATTTGCAGTTTGTCCTCTTCTTTACAATTTGTAGTTTATGCAGCATCTCATTGCAAGCGTCGATTAATGAAAAGCTTTACAATAGCGAAGTAATTCGCTCTATTGATATATCAAGTCAAGTCGTAAGGAGCAATGTTGTTATAACTCTAGAAAATACTGGTGAAACGTCAGCAAGCTCTTGTCATGTTCCTGTTGATGCAGTTCTCTCAAACTACCTGGCCTACATTAGTGCTTCGGTAAGATACATGTTTACAGTTATAAATGCATAATTTTGATGTTCAGATTACCTCGGTCTTGAATATTACAATCGCTGAATAGGTAGACCATTGTTCAACCTAAATAGTTTTAAAGTGTAAATTCTACATTTTCAGGTTGACGCTGGAGATGCAAAGCCGAAAAATTTAGATGTAAAAGAGGTGCAAATTAAAAAATTAAGGTAAGTTTTGAAAAAAGTATAAAATATATATCTCATATCTGGAAGTTGAGTGTATGGAATGTTATATATGAGCGAAACTTATATACATATTCTAGACCTAATCAGGAGCAGTTTCAAACTAGGCCCACTGGCAGGAATCGAACCTGCTGCCTTGCGATTCCAGTGCAGCGCTCTGAGGTACAGAGTCCAGAATTGAGTTAACCACAACCTGCCCCAAATTATATAAGGGTGATGCTTCAATGGGTAATATATCTATGGCATCTTACCAAAATAATAGCTTTTATCATGATTCCATGATTAAATTTATTCATGATTTTTATATATATTTCGTTCAGTTTTTATATATTTGGTGGTTTCTAAAAAAATATCTGGCTTTATGACGAGATTTGTTGCTTCAGGAAAGCGTAATTCCATGTTGTCGCCAATGATTACTTCGCAGTTAAATCGTGGATATACGCCGGTGGAATATATTTGCAGTATGCGCCAAACATTTAAGGCCTTTTATAACGCCTTCCAGCAATGAGTCATCGAACAGATATTACAAGATGCAGTTTATATCGATCAAAACACGGAGACAAAATTGCAAAACACCTCAAGATATTGATCGTGTTGAAAGTCTTTTGAATTTGTTTCCTGGTCAAAAAATCAACAAACTGAGACATAGAGAAATAGAGAATAAAGGGAAGTCATAAAAATTCCTTTGAAACAGACACAAAAACCTGTAAATTTAACGATATAATACAAGGGGGGTCGTATACTTCAATCCGAATATTTGTTATTGAAGTATACGACCCCATTGGCATAGGGGGGTCGTTAACTTCAATTGATCCCAGAGTCCAGAACTTTGCCAAGAGCTAACCACAAAGTCCATGTAATTATATATACTTGGGTGATGCCCGTGAATGGTATAAGGGTAATATATTTCTAGATTTTGGGCATCTTACTCGATAGAACTAAATGTAACAAAAAATGGCAGGAATCGAACCTGCTGTAGGCTCATTTACACTATTCGCACAGCATGGATAAAAATGGTACCTGTACCAAATTTATCCATGCTAAGATACAAATAGTCATCGCTACACAATGTTTCATGCCTCTTTCAAAGTGATCTTAGATAGATAGATAGTTTATTAGAAGCAGAATTACATAGCAGCCAGACGGCTGAATTGTGTAATTTGTATTTACAAGTGTTGAAAATATCAATATTAATTTATATATGGTTAATATATTACAATAAAAATACTTGTATATAAAGTCTAATAGGCGATTGTACTCCTATGATAGTTTGATTGCGTAAACTAATGCTGACGCAATGGATCATATGTGCATGTCCGTTTAAAATTTTGCACACTAAATGTTGTAATTCTACTATGGACAACGAAATTGTATATGTATCTTATTCTATGAGGGATGAGGTGATATCAGTTTTATCGCTCCAGGACGATATTATTGTCATGAGTCAGGGCTTTCAAAATTATTTCAAGTAGGCAGCTGCGATGAAAAAGTAGGCGGCTGCAGTGACGTCACTCATCAGAGCAACGCTAAATATTGGGGTGGTGCTGATAACGCGCGCCGAATGTGGGCACAATTTCAATGGGGTTCGGGGTCATGCACAGTCTGGAAATTTTAAAATTTATAATCTCTGAAATGCCGTTTCTTGCACTTTGGGACGAAGATTTACAGCATTCTGAAGGCCCAAACATATCATGAATAAAAATACTCTATTATTTTCTTGCCATGCGGTGCTGTGAGGTGAATGCAGAGTTTATCGCTTCAGCTTGAGTCATTCATTGCATAAAAAACTGAATTCGAGTTTTAAAACTTAATTCGAAAACGTCTGTAAAAAGAATTGCATTTTACCTGGCAAGTGTTGTGGTTTTTTGTCATTCCAAACGAAAACAGCGTCCCACATAGCCTGCGTGGCCGGCTCTCGTTGGAAGGGAAAAGAAGAGCGGGGATTGAAGGCCTGCAAGAAAACCCGCCTTTCGTGAGTAAACACCCTAATAAAGGCTCATTAAAATTGACCAATAAAAATGCAGCTGGACTATAGGGAAAACCCCGAACCGAAGGAAATGTATTCGCTTGTCCATAAACATGTCAATCAAGATGAAGAAATGTAGTAATATATTCCTGTGTGCGTAAACATGTCAATTAATTCTTGGTGTTGACCAATTAAATTCTACGTCCAAAAATTGAACGGCGTTTTATACTCACGAAAGGCGGGTTTTCTTGCAGGCCCTCAATCCCCCCTCCTCTTTTCCCTTCCAACGAGGGCCGGCCACGCAGACATTCCTTGTTGAATAATGCATGAATTCACATGGATTTTCCTGTGATACTTTGAGTAATTAAATTATTATGCATCAAAATCGACTCAGGATTACTCGAAGTACTGGCCTTTCCCGCTGACCAACAATTAAAGAAATTCAAAATGGACGAAATCAGTTTCTATCAACGAATATAAACATCGATTGTTTTTTAATAAAAATGGACACTTTTGAGTAACAAATGACTACATTGGATGCTTAAAGTATCGAGAAAGGTGAAGAGCATATATTTTGCTTCTTGAAAGAAAAGTAGGTGGTGGTAAACATCGTGGCACCCGGTGGTCCACCGCCGGCCGCTGGCTTACTTTGAAAGCCCTGTGAGTGAGCGCAGCGAACGAGGGACAATTATGATATTGTACCAAGAGGGATAAACTGATCACCGAGTCATGAGTGTGATAACCTTTTTATCACATCTAATGCCTTTATCAGGGTGATAAGCAGCGGGAAATAAAAATGATATCGTCCCTAGGGACATATCATTTTTTTGTCACCCTGTTGAAGGCACTAGATGTGATAAATATATATATGTACATATGTTGTTTGTGGTAGAGCTTTATACTTCTACACACGGTGGTAGAGCTTTATACTTTTATTTTCGGTTATCTAAAATTCGCAATTTGCCGTTACACAGTGTTTAGAATATGCCAGATGTAGTTTTTATAAGAAAGATACAATTCTTCACCTAAACTACCTTAATTTTTTTTCACATAAAATAGGCAAAAAATAGGAAAATGACAATTTATCCACTATTTTTGATGCCATTTTCCTTACCATACCTATCCCTCTAAATACCTGCTCTATACGATGTTTGGCACAACACCACTGCGCTTGACAAAATGATTAAACTTTTAAGTGTCAACCCCGATCCACTATGTGATTGTTTGAAAACTTGGAATTCGACCGTTTGTATATAAAATATAAGTTGGTGTTAATTTAATGGCTGATTTTAATGATAGGCGTTAAGGATTATCAGTAAAAAAATGTCTAATTGCCTGAACCTGAACTCAATTTGAATTCCAGCCGCCTCAGGCCAAGGATAAACAGGTTCTTAATTTTTGAGGTTATGAGAAACCTTTCAGTTTCAAGTCATGATGCTACCTAGGGGAATTAGTGCAAAGAAAACCCCTTTTTCCTATTTGCCAATTTACTCTGTAAAACAAGTATTAAACGTTACTTTAATTTTAGTTTGTCAAAAATGATGATACGCACTGGGTTATGATCAAATTGATTTGATTCCAATACTTTTTATATATCTGATTTGACAGTTTGATATATGTCAAGAAAAGTTATCGATATCAAATGTACCATGCATGTATGTGTGGAGACCTCCCTGACTGTCACAAATGCAATATACAAGTCTTCACAACTGCATACATTATTTAAATACAGCTAGAAAATGCATTCTGGGAGGGGATTAAACATGGCTGCTAGCCACAGGGATTTTTGGGATTGTTAGCCACTAACTCGCTTAACAGGTTAGGGCTGCTAGCCAAAGTGTTGTACCATAGTCTGCATATAGAATTATGAGGGGTGATTACCACCATCATTAAAAACATATATTATGCTATTAATGAAAGCATTTCATTATGACACCTTATATTTTGTGATTCTGTCTCGTATTTTATTATGCTTGCCAAATTTGATACATTGCATTATGCGATTGAATCAGGCATTTCATTATGCTGACGTAACGTTATGCATGACGCTCAGCAGCCTCAGTGAACGATTTTTTGGACGGACTGCGGCTCAACACTGGAACCGAGTGCGCCACTATGCAAATTTTTCGCGCTATTTCGCGAACAACTATTCGGAAAACGTGAGTCGTGCAATGTGTCTTCTTCGCGAAGCTGCAGCCGTGCTTGCTCAAAACAGCTCGCAAAAACAGGTCTTCTGATACCGGTGATACTGCTGGATCTGAAAGCGGGACGCCTACAACTACAAGTAGCAACAAAAACACAACGACGGTAACTCCGAATATAGAAAGCATTTTTATTATTTCTACGTTTCGACTATATTTTAGTCATCATCAGGAATGGATAATATTACAAGCTAAACAGTGCTTTATATATTTACAGTCGGCTCTCTTTTGTGTGATGTTGTATGATCTGTCAATAGAAAACCGACAGTTCACGGGATGCTTTGATGCCATGATTGAGTTACGGTTTTTGTCTGTGAATGGAAAGTGCTTCTTTGAATAGTAAGATTGACCAGTGTTTAGCCTTGTCCAGAATGGTACAGTTGTTGAGTAGGAATAGTGTCATGTCAAACTGTTCGTCTGTGTTTTGTTCAGTATTAGGTTAGTCTAAGTTGAGTTGAAGTAGGTTTGTCAGATAGATAAAGTCCTCTCAAGTTTCTCTGATTTGTCAGTTGTAGCATGTTCGTTAAGTCTTGTGTAGAGGCATCTGTATGTTTTCCTATGTATGGTTTAGATGAGAATTTGTATACAATGGAATTCTGAAATTGCTTAGGTATTTTGTCCTTACATGATACAAAGCAGCTAGTTGTCATTGTGTCCCAGTAAATAATGATATTGCATGGAGTGTTTAATAGTCGTGACATTTTTGTTCTAAAACTTCGTATTAGGTCAGTTCCGCACTTGCCTATGTATGGACGTCGTACGTAAATTTTGGTTTGTTGGTTGGTTTGTTGGTTGGTTTGTTCTCTATGAATGTTAGTACAGTTAGACGTAGGGTTAATATATCAATTCAAATTCAAAACGAATTGCCAACAAACTTGCACATAAATTTACTCCTAACTCTGACCATGCCAATATTAACCCTACGTCTAACTGTATACTAACATTCATAAAGAACAAACCAACCACCCAAAATTTGCGTACGACGTCCATACATGGGCAAGCGCGGAACTGACATAATGGCTAATACGAAGCTTTAGAACGAAAATGTCACGACTATTGTTAAACACTCATTATTGTAACATTATTTACTGGAACACAATGACAAGTAACTGCTTTGTATCATGTAAGAGCAAAACACCTAAGGAATTTTAGAGTTCCATTGCATACCAATTCTCATGTTCAGGTTGCTCTAAATCATACATAGGAGAAACATACAGATGCCTCTACACAAGACTTAACGAACATGCTACAACTGACAAATCAGAGATTTACAAACATAGAAACTTGCGAACACTTTGTCTATCTGACAAACCTACTTAGACGAACCGAATACTGAAAAACAAAACACAGACGAACAGTTTGACATGACACTATTCCTACTCGACAACTCTACCTGGACAAGGCTAAACACTGGTCAGTTTTAATGAGGTTATTAGCCTAGGACCTGTATATACGGTGGCCCATTAGGGACACGCTTCTTCCGTAGAAAATAATACTCGTTCCGTAGAATATAGCATGTTTTCCGTAGAAATGCAGTGTTATTCCGTGGAAGGGTAGTAAAATTCCGTAGAAATGTAGTATTTTTCTGTAGAAATGCAGTGTTTTTCCGTATAAATGTGATGCTGTTCCGTAGAACGTGTTTTGTATTTCCGTGGTAATGTGATACTTTTCCGTAGAAATGTTATGCTGTTCCGTAGAAAGTCATTGCTGCGCCGTAGAAAAAATACAGCTCTTCCGTAGAAACTTAAAACTAATGCGCACGCATGTGATTGTGTTGTCGTCCCTAGGCTCTTTTCTCTCACTTTTCAATATGCCACTGACTTGTGAGCAATATTTTGCCAAAGGTTAAGGCAAAGCTCACTTCAAATCATTCAGTCAATTCACATTAAGTTCTGTCATTTAATATTGCGGCTTTGAGCTCTGGTTTCAACCAAGGCATATTTTAACATATATACTGGGGGGCCACTTGGCCCCCCAGGCCCTCTTGATGGCCCCCCACTCACACAAAATTGGTCCCCCACTCCCTGGGCCCTTTATACATTGGGTCATTTACAGAGTAAATGATTTGTCTGTGTTTAACGAAATATTGTTTTTATGGCTTATATAGTTAGACATTTTTAAAGTTTTAGTTAAAACATTGAACTACTATTGGATTACAAGTAAAATATTCAATCTTATAGTATTCAGAATTGGCAATTTCAGAGTTCCAGATTTCAAACTTTTCCTGGGGAAAAGCTCCCCCGGACCCCTACAGGGCTCGCGCCTTCAGCACTCAGATTAAGGGCCCTTTTTCACAAATGGCCCCCCACTTAGAAATCCTTAAAATATGCCCTGGTTTCAACCACGGTTAGTAGAATTAGGAGTTTCCTTCTACTAACCATGTTTCAACAGATATGCATGTACTGCAGCAATATCTATTTTGCCAATCATTCGTACCGTAGATTCAAATTAAATCCTTTTTGTTGCCGGTGTCACAGCGGATTTGGTCCCCCCGGACCATATCCGCTAGCGGATATGGTCCGGGGGGACCAAATCCGCTAGCGGATATGGACCCCCTTCCGCGGAAATGGTCCCCCCCTACGAAATCATAGCCAAAGTCTACAATCGTCTGAATATTTTTCTTCGGTTAAAAATTTTTCCATATTGGCATATAAAATTAAATATCTGACATTTTGATTAAGAACGGCAACAAACATTTACGAAAGTTAAGTAGTAAAAAACTTTATTTAGACACGCTGACTGTCACCATGTCAACCTAAGCTGTTTTTCACAAGGGCACGATTCAATGGTCGCGCGTATTTATATGTATTCAAATCACAATTTTTATCTTATGAGTCATCACCTATTGTTTATGGGATTCCATTACGTTCATTGCGTTCAAAGTTTATTTAAATTCTATTAACTTTTACAACTTTGTATTTCCCACTGCTGAGACGTAACATTTAAATGGAACTACAGTGAAATGTATAGTTCTGATTGCAATAAAATCGACTTCTCGTAGTTAAATGTGTTATAGTGGCAGTGAATTAGTGAAATATTTTTTGGCAGTGAAATGTAGTTTTGGTTGTAGTAAAATATAGTTCCTGCAGTCCAAAAGCGCGAGAAAATTTACAGGAACATTTTATATCCAAAAAATCTTCGTACACTTTTTCTCTGTTAGATGTAAAGATGATTCAAAAACGTTTTCATTCGATATTTAATATGCCATACGATAGATTCGCGAGGGGGTCCAAATCCGCGAGAGGGGACAATATCCGCTAGCTGATATGGACCCCCATAGGACCATATCCGCTAGCGGATTCGGTCCCCCCGTGGTCCGGGGGGACCATTTTGAGGGGGGGCCAAATCCGCTGCGACACCGGTTTGAGCTCCGGTTTCAACAGATACATGACACCGCGTCAAAGCACGTACGCTGCTAAAAGTAATGGAGGCAAATTTGACTTCTTTGTCTTGTCCACATAATAAACCAGGCGTTTCTATTACATTTCCATGTCTTTATGCCGGTAAAATTGTTTAAGTCTTCCAAACATACACTATACTCTTCTATAAATCATGTATTGATTTTGTAGGATAATTTACGTTCGCATACGTACAAGAATGGTCAAAACAGCATCACATTTCATTTCTAAAAAAATACTACATTTATACGGAATTATGTATACTACATTTCCACGGAATAACACTGCATTTCTACCGAAAACATGCTATATTCTAAGGAATAATTTGTCTAAGTATAATATTTTACAAGAAAATGACCATGCATCACCCCAGGTCAACTGCTAATTATGCATGAAATAATTAATATACCTGGCAGAGATTAAATTTTCTTATTTCCTAAAATTTTTTATCATGGCATGAAAAACTATGCTTAATTTAATATAATTATTGTAGATTTCATAAGGATTGACATTGTTTTGTTTAAATATAATACATTTTATTTCACTTAACCTCCACCAAAACACGATTTCAGCCATACTTTGCCGTCTTGTTTGTACTCTTGGATACTGTCGGGCAGAGAAGCTGCGAGGCTGGCAATGGCGGCATATTTGACGAAATATCGAAGGACACAACATCGAAGATAAAATACACTGCACTGCTTCAAAACTTGACGAAACTTGGTTGAAATCTTTTTTAGCCATCTATCATTATGTAAAAGTACAACAATTGGATGATACTTGCAAGACTCGGCGATAAAAAGCGAACAAGACGGCAAAATATGGCTGAAATCGTGTTTAAACAAAACAATGTCAATCCTTATGAAATCTACAATAATTATATTAAATTAAGCATAGTTTTTCATCCCATGATAAAAAAATTTAGGAAATAAGAAATAGGTATGGCGAACGAAGGTGTTAACTATTCAAAGAAGCACTCGCCATTCACAGACAAAAACCGTAACTCAATCATGGCTTCAAAACATCCCGAGAACTATCGGTTTTCAATTGACAGATCATACAACATCACACAAAAGAGAGCTGACTGCAAATATATAAAGCACTGTTTAGCTTGTAATATTATCCATTCCTGATATTATCCATTCCAGTATCACCAGCATCAGAAGACCTACAGTACTATAGCTGTTTCGCGAGCTGTTTTGAGTAGGCACGGCTGCAGCTTCGCGAAGAAGACATATTCCATGACTCACGTTTTCCGAATCGTTGTTCGCCATATTGACTCGTCATGAAAATAGCGCGAAAATTTTGCATAGTATGCACTCGGTTCCAGTGTTGCGCGGCGGTCCGTCCAAAAATCGTTCATTGAGCGTCATGCATGTTACGTCAGCATAATGAAATACGAAATCGAATATTGAAATACACAGTGCCGTAATGAAATGCCTGATTCAATCGCATAATGCAATGTATCAAATTTGGCAAGCATAATAAAATACGAGACAGAATCGCAAAATATAAGTTGTCATAATGAAATGCTTTCTTTAATTGCATAAGATACGTGTTTAATTATGGCGGTAATCACCTCTCATATAAAATGACATACATGTATTTATTCTTAGAAGCCTTATTGATGCTAATAGGTGTTAATGCTTTTATAGTAAAGTGTTTGAAGTCACCCTGGCCAGCCCACTTACATCTGGCAAATCTGTGAAAGTAACTGTTGATATGGTGTTCTCTCACACCTTGAGAGCATTCCCTGAGAAAATTGGTCAAGCAGAAAAACAAAATGTTGTGTTTGAAGGAAACCACTATTTCTTAACACCATACAAAACTGGTAAACAAACAACAACAGTGAAACTAGCATCATCAACAGTGGAATCCTACAGCGAATTGAAGCCCTCGGCTCAGGATGAAGAGACAATAACCTATGGTCCATATGAAAATATTGCACCTCTTCAAAAGAGCAACATGAAAATTCATTATGAGAACAATTCCCCATTTTTGACTGTGAGTATGTTTGAGCATGAAAGAAGAAGGGGCAGACCCAGTCTCATCTGATACAGGATGTGCATTTTTTTTCATGGGGGAGAAACCCCTCCATAACCACATACATTTCAAAAACGCCAAATTATTAAAATTTTAACACACAGTCATGTAATTAATGTGATAGATTAATGTAAAACACAGCCTGCAGTAGTATAAACATATTGCAAATACTCAAGGTCTGAAATTTGCAGTATCCTGCTATCCACAGGATACTAAAATTTGATTTTGGACACCAAAATGTGAATGACTTGTATCCTGGCTGGATACTACGAAATTCCAAACATTAGGATAACGTTAAATGTCTCCAGTGGTCTCCTGATAGCTTGGCTGCCACCCTAAAGATAACAAGCCTTTCCGCATTCAAGACTACATGGTTCAGGAGTAACAAAACCTATGGTAACCGTTATCCAGAGGTGGGATACTAGATTCTCAGGGGGATACTAAAACTTGGAATCCTGGTATCCCAGTTGGATACAGAAAAATAATTTAAATTTCAGACCCTTATGACCATAGCAAGGCTGAGGCCAGGGTAAGGCATAGGTACATTCATTAATTACAGATGAGCTGACAACTATTTTTACTTCTATTGTATATCCATTAATTGCATTGAGAAATCACATTGTAACTAGAAACCATTGTGTGTAGGTTGTTAATATGGTTCGTACAATCGAATTATCACATTGGGGAAATATTGCAGTTGAAGAAACCTTCCACATAAAACATACTGGTGCAGAACTGAAGGTAAGGTTTAAACCAATTTCATTCAATTTATTACATACGATATGGTCATATAATAACTGGGCAGGTAATAACCGCACTAGGGAAACACAGATACGAGTCTGTAGAAACAAAACCTACAGTAAGTTATACATGATATTTTCAGAATTGACAACTACATCTTCCATCAATTTACCACCATTCTCATATTCTGTTCCAAGTTCCAACTTTTGGTGCACACTTGGTACAGTATACTGTTAGTAAATGCATGTTGTACTTCAGTACAGTGGCGTAGCCAGCCCGCCGATTTGATCCCGCTATGCAAATTTCAAATCATTATTCATTTCTTTAGAAATTGATTGTTTTCACCGTCAATGAACACGAACAAATTTGCATAGCGGGACTAAATCGGCGGGCTTCACTATCATGTAGCAGGTGATGGTCAACCAGCAATTGTAAAAATGAACAAAATGACGTTCGTTCTTTTCATTAACCCATTAACTGGCAGTATCCTACAACTGACGAGTAAAATTGTCTGGCGTTAGACAGAGTAAAATATTAAAGTAGGCTGCATCTGGGCGCATTGCCAGCTAATGGGTTAAAGAGTCACTGGCAGATAGTTCTGTTAACCCATTAACTGGCAGTACCCTACCACTGACGAGTAAAATCGTCTTGCGTTTTACAAGACAAGACAGAGACAGCAACAATAGAAATCTGGTCTGGTGTAGTTTATTTACTTGCTCCTATAAATGTTAGTAGATTTGAAGTTAATATAATTTATTGTTAAGAATAATTGGAACGGCGACAGCCGAGTCTGTGACTAATATGTATTTATGTCTGTATTTATTAAGGGAACATTCTCGAGATATGATTACCAAAGAAGTCAAACTTTTGCTGTGATAAAATCTTTCAAAAGTGTTTTACCTGCTTCCGCTGCTGATGTTTATTATCGGGATGAGATTGGTAATATCTCAACAAGCAATCTCCTGGCTATGGATGATTCAGTTGAACTAGAAATCCGACCACGTTTTCCGTTATTTGGTGGCTGGCAAACACGTTACTATGTTGGTTATAATGTTCCAAGTTATGAGTATCTTTTCAATACAGGTTTGTTTAGAAAACTTACTGGAAATGAGAAATCATGTAATTTTGTAATTCTCACGTAATTATTCATTCTTTTGTAATTACTCATGAAGAAAATACAAAGGAAATCAAGACCGTGAAGGAGCTTGTATATCTGATACAAAATCATGTTGATTTACTTAAACTTTATGGCCCTTTTTTCTCACTAAATATCATTCATGTCTTTGGATTACATGATGTACATATATATTACTTTTAAACCTGCACAATAATGTCGTGGTATTTAGAACTTTTGAAGATTAAATATTTTACTTCCATTGACTAGGGAATAACTACCAATTGAAGATGAGATTCGTAGACCATATTTATGATGACTTTGTTGTGGACCATTTTACGTTACGAATTATTTTGCCAGAAGGATCCAAGTACGTGCATGTAGAACCGCTCTTCTTTTGGGTTTCAAAATATTTATGATCCTCTCCCACCCTAACGGTAAACTGTATGCATGACTGACATATTTCATGCATGCCTTTAAAAAAGGCAGATGCCATCAACTGAAGACTTTAGAACCTTTTTGAACATGAAAATTTAAAAATCGACATGAGCATGAATATACAATTACTTTATGGTTTCCGTGTTTGGATGGCCTGATCCAAACACGCGGGAATGTTGCGAGAGTTAAGAAAAGCGCGCGAAATCTCGAGCCGAAGGCGAGTGATTTTGCGAGCTTTTCTTAACTCGTTGTTTTATAAAATAACAACAACACGATAGTCTTCCGTGTTTGGATGGCCTGATCCAAACACGGGTTTCGACCAATCTGAGCACGCGTTATATACATGTTATTTTATAATGGCTGTTAACATATACAGTATTGTTATATACCATGCATGTTTTAATGACATCCTATCTTGGCTTGAATAAATCTGATTGCTCTTGGTTTTAATATATAGGGATTTGAATATGCAGCTTCCTTTTGAAGCCACCTCCGGGAAAAAGGAGCTTCATTTTACCTATCTCGACACTTTTGGAAGACCTGTGGTTGCCTATCATAAGAACAATTTGGTTGAACAACACATTCAAGAATTTGAGGTTTGTTATTTAAACATGTTAAAATTGTGCACTGCGCAGTACTTTCATGTCAAACAGTTTTACCTGAGGATCGGACTTCAAAGGTGTATTGCAAGAGATTGTTATAAAGAATGCTTATGTAGTCACAGACAACTGCGGCTGCCATTGGCTTTGTGAAGTACTGTGTTCAGGACTGTGTTTTTTATACAGTATAACTCTTGCTCCTGACATGCCCTTGTACTCTACTTTTAAACATAATATATCCTTGAAAATCTTTCTGCTGATGACGACTTTCTAATTTAGCTCAAGTACAGATTCAACAAAATTTTGCTTCTCCAAGAACCTTTGTTGCTGGTTGGTGCTCTGTACCTCATGTTTTTGGCAGTGATCCTTTATGTACGAATGGATTTCTCGATCACAAAGGTACGTCTGACCAATATTGAAGACTGCACCTGTAATTTAGCCGGTGTTAGGCACGGTAGCTTGGTAAACTAGGAAGCATCATTGTTTCTTAAAGAATTTTCTTAAAGAAATGTGAGAAGTAAATTCTTTCAGAGTTATTTGGGCAACGAATATTGCAAACACGAAAAAATGATTGTGAAATTGTTAGGTATTTTCCCGGAAGCAAATATTGTTTCCGCATAATCTCATGGCTAGGCAGACTAGAACATTCCTGGAAACGTCTAATAGCAGCGATTCCAAAAATAAATGAGCAGTTCATATCCCAACTTTGATCAATTGACAATTCATTTAATCAATTTCTCGAAACTGACAATTATTTGGTCAATTTCTTGGAATCCTTTCGTTCCTGCAGCTAATTAGATCGATTGTCATATATTGTTTTAGGATGCAGTTCAAGAAGCTCGTCTTCGTGCCGCGGGTCTAGTCGAAGAACTACTTGGACTTTTGGAACAACGTAGACGTTTGTACGATTCATATAACGTTGCTGTGAATAAGTACAAGTCGAGCAAAGATTCTGTTGCATTTGTGAATGCCCGCAAGAAGATTGATAGCGATTATCGTCTTATTAGTAATAAGATTGCAGAACGACAAGCGGCACTGGCCAAGGATCAACCAGAGGGGGTAGACAAGGTAAGAAATTAAGTTTCCTAAGTACTGCACGTTGTGTTGTTTTGAACCACAAAGCATTGTGGTTAAATTGACAGTTTCGCCGCTCTCTTTATTGGCATCGTCAATACCTGTCATATTTTATATTGTTTAGAACAAAGTGAACAGTTTTGTGATAGTAGATTTAATTGTCAATACTCTTTTCTGTTTGTTAAGATTAGTGCATAACTACAGTATCATATAATTTTTTCAGATGATTGATCTGCAACGAAAGGAAAGTGAACTGAAGCGCCTGATAGATGATGCCATTGTCCTGGCCCAAAGAGTTGTGGATGGAAAGATAAACAAGCAAGCCTATGTTGAAAATGACGAGGCAAATGCGGCTAAACGTGAGAAACTTGGTCAAGAAATCGAGACAATTCAAGAAAGCCTTTAAGAACACTGCAAAAAGTTTACTTGTACTTAGGTAGTCACAAAATGATTCTTTGTAAGCAGTTAGTGTTAGCCAATGTGAAGTTTTTGAAGTATTTCCAATAAAGAGTGGTTGAACTCATGCTAGTTTTTGTGAGAATTTGGGCGACTTCTGTGTCGTCAATACGAAGATGCGGTACAACGTGAAAACAACATGTCACCAGGCACATGTATTAATGTATAAATGCCGTTTTCTATTACGGCGGTTTTCCATTACGGTCGCTTTGCCCGTGCGGGCAAAGCGACCTTGCTTATGCATGCCCCCGTTTGTCTGTAATCATAAAAAGAATAATAATGAACATACAAGATAATTGCTGCGAACAGCTCACTAATCATGCACAAATTTCAATTTTTGGTTGGTATGTTGCGAGCGATGATTTCTTCAGGGGTGGATGGTGGTAGCGGTCCATTGAAAGGTGTGGTAATAGGGACAGATAATTCAAAGATTTCTTCTGGGGTGGATGGTGACAGCGGTCGATTGACAGGTGTGGTAATAGGGACAGATAATTGAAAGATTTCTTCTGGGGTGGATGGTGACAGCGGTCGATTGACAGGTGTGGTAATAGGGACAGATAATTGAAAGATTTCTTCTGGGGTGGATGGTGACAGCGGTCGATTGACAGGTGTGGTAATAGGGACAGATAATTGAAAGATTTCTTCTGGGGTGGATGGTGACAGCGGTCGATTGACAGGTGTGGTAATAGGGACAGATAATTGAAAGATTTCTTCTGGGGTGGATGGTGACAGCGGTCGATTGACAGGTGTGGTAATAGGGACAGATAATTGAAAGATTTCTTCTGGGGTGGATGGTGACAGCGGTCGATTGACCGGGGCACGAGAGTTGATGAAATCGCACGCAAACTCTCGCTTGCCAACTCTCATTCTCGTTTGACCAAGTTCGCCTGAATGTTGAAAACATTTCAACTTCAATCGCGTGTCTGCGAGCACAGGAGTGGACGAAGACAACCACAGGAGTGGACGAAGACAACCACAGGAGTGGGCGAAGACAACCACAGGAGTGGGCGAAGACAACCACAGGAGTGGGCGAAGACAACCACTATCACTTTACACCATCATCATAACTTATGTAACAAATCAACATTACCTTTGATTACTAACATTAATTTCATTTGAGACTTGAATAACGCTTCTCTTACTCTTCACATATTTTATATATTGTTGTATTGTAGATTAATAATCCCTCCATTATCCACTGGGAAAATGCGTTGGCATATTATCAAGAATATGTCCAGGTTGAACTTGTTCTATTCGGGTTGGCAGACGTCATGAAAGAAGACTCAACCATTGTCTCCGCTTCAACATCTCCCAAGAGACAAATTCCTTTACGTGCACCACATAAAGACATTGATATTGCGTCTCTCCCTACTTGTCTATATTCATAATCGTTTGTCATTATTATGCATCAGTCAAATCCAAGCGTGCCCATCCCCCCGGGCCAACCCCCGGGAATTTGACAAATTTTGTAAAAATGGTGCTAATGCCCCCCGGTGGGGTCACAAACAAGTGAAAATGACCCATGGTGGGGCCACAAGTCAGTGGCAAATTCCCCACCCCGGGGAACCTTATTCCACTTTTGAAAGCAGATATTATTACAAAATATAAGCACGTTAATGTTGGTATAAGGCAAAACAACTACATAGCAAATATTAATAATTTTTTACACATGTACTGTATGTTAAAAAGCTATATCAAATTGGCATTGTGTCCGTATGAACAAACCATGCTTCGTTAGGAGCAAAATAATGTGGAACATTGCGGCCTACGCTTCAAAGGGCCTACGCTTCCAGACGAGGGCCCGGGGGGGGGGCACGCTTGGATTTGACTGATGCATTACTTCAGCATTTCATCTAGTAATAATTGCCTGCGTTTCATCTAGCAATAATTTAATTATCATTATATATTTCTTTAATCTGTGGGTTATATCTAGATTTTTAGTAACACATATTGGATATTTTATCTCCGCCTATTTCCTCTGTAGAAGGTCACCTGCTTTGGAAGCAGAAATAGAATTAAGATAACATATAGTCATAGGACCAGGTAAGTACATTCTGTAGTTGTAAATACAATTTCACTACAATGACTAAAACCTCGTTCCCAGGGCATTTCCCTTGGATTTGGGGTTGCAATGACCACTATCCTGATCACATCCTATTCCCACACCCTCCCCTCCCCCGGTTGAAAGAAGCACTGAAAACAAGTAATCATAAATGCCGAGTTCAATAGCAATCAATATGGCTAGACATCCTAGTACTTTTAAACGACGCACGTGTATAACTTCCGTGAGTATAGTGATAGTAGGTGATTCAATGATAAGTAAAATATCCCAACAATTTATTGTGCAAATTCAAGCTATCCATGACACAACAGGAACTGGTCTGAAGTTGTAACTAAAATATATCATCATATTTCAACTGCAGGCCATCATTACTGATCTGGAAACTAGGTCATCATGCTTGAAAATGAGCTAGAATGGTCATTTTCGCGACTGGCCTTGGAAATATATATGGCCCTGGGGGACATATTGGGGCTAGCCTAGTTCCTGGAAATCCTGGCCTTTCACTTCCGCTAAATGCTTTGGAGTGAGAAGCTCGAGGAGTGGTTGGAAGCGAGAAGGCCAGCACAATTCGCAATTTTGCCCTTCTAGGAACCATTTTTGCCCATCTATGAGTAAGACATAATTAGGTCAAATACACTTAAATTATAACTTACCATACAATATAAATGAATCTGCTTTCACTGATGTTTAATTTTCAATGCCATGTTAGAATAGCCCGGGAATCATGCGCTAATAATTTGCATATCCTGTAGAATCATTCTGAATACCGCATCAAACTAAAACCTTCAGTAAAGAATATTTACTGAAGTAAAGCCAAATGTTAATGGCGCAAGAGCTACCGAAGGCGTGGACCCAGAGGTACCCCGCGACAGCTAAGGCCGGGGCCCCTAAATTCATGAAAATTACGCCACTTATTTTCTATTATCAAGAAACAAAATATGTTTACATACAACTTTACAAAATATAAAATTGTTTTGAAAAATTGTTTTGTGACACTTTTCCATGTTTCCATATACCAAACTAACGTTACGTAATTTTCCCCATTTTTAATATTGTGTTTCTTGATTTTTCTTGATTAATTTGGTTAGGGTTTGGGTTAGGTTTAAGGTTGGGTTAGGGCATTGAAGGGTTAGGGCTATGAACATTTTCTAAGTCAGCATTTAAGCGTTCTTGTATTTCAGGTTAAGACTTGCCTTGGGTTGAAATGTTTGTGTCGTCAGCGAACATACTTGCTGAAGACGAAGTGAGGCAATTCGGTAAATCGTTTATGTATAATAAGAACAGTAGCGGTCCCAGGTTTGAACCTTGAGGTTTACCGCATTTAACAGACAGTTCTTTTCGTCGACATCGCCTGGTCTACTTTACACATTTGAATGCGGTTGGTAAGATAAGATTGAAACCAGGCAAGTGTATATCCTCTTATTCCTTAATAATACATTTTTTTAAATATCCCTTGTCCAAATTCACTAACCACTGATTAGTGATGTTGAGAAGGGAAGTATATGTCGAGTGTTTCTTACTGAAACCTGCTTGTTGCTCTTTGAGTATGCCATTGGATTCTAGATATACTTCAAACTGTTCAGTAATCAATTTCTCGAAAATTTTAGCAACAGTTGATAAAACAGAAATAGTGGTCTATAATTGTCACAATTTGTTTTCTCTACAGATTTATAAATTGGGGCGATGATTGCAGTTGATTGAAGATTATAGTTTATATCTGATTTAATAATTTTTCATGCATAGATATATGTATTCGATTGAAAATGTAATAGCTGAACATTTTGAATAAATATGATCGACCAAACAAGAAACTTTTCGGGAAGGCTTGTCGAAAGCATGTTCTAGGATTAATTCATCTAATCATCGACAATAAATAGAATCAGAAGTTGAAAGCCTGCAGCAACGTGTTTGTATTTGTTTATATGATGTATATTTCTCTCTCTCAGGTAATGCTATTAACCCTTGGAGCACGAGTGTAGACAGTGTACACCTGGCCCCGCTCTTGTGTTGCATTTCTTCGATCTTGAAAAAATGACGTCACGTCGGTATGGAAGATGGAAACAAGTGGCGATTAAATTCAATATGGCGGCTGATTTAATAGTCACTAGTCTGTCTAGTCAGGAACAGAAAGATCTGAAACGACTGAAAGTAGAGGTGTCAGAAGATTATTTTCCTCAACTTCCTAACGAAATCCTTTCTATGATATTCGTGCGTCTTTCATTCCCGGATTTGGCTCGATGTATGAGGCTGTGTAAACGATTTAAAACGATGTTAACAACTCAGGAATTCTGGAAGAATTATTTAAAAGCCAATTACAACTTCGTCCCAGTCAAACTTGATGACACAAAACTCAAGTCAAATAGATACAGTAACTTAGATCTATTAATGAATCATTGGTTTTGTTTTTGGGATGATTCCAACGAAATTCCTGGAGCGAATGATCCATCTCGCTATATATCCCGGCGTGTGCAATCGATGAAAATCGATGATCGGTTTGCCAATCGATCAATCGATATCAATCAATACCAATTAATTAATTGATATCGATTGGTATTTGCCAATCGATGACCAATCGATAGTCACAAAATTCAGTCCGTTTGTCAATCGATATTCATCGATTGGTATCGATTTCATCGATTTTTTAAATTCCCGGTCTAACTGATTTGTGTCTTTTGTAAATATATGTAACTTATAACATACCATGTAAATTCGTTTAAATGCTCTGAAAATGTTGTACTGTAAACAACGAAACGTTAGCTAATAAAATTTTCTTATATATTATTTGTGGCTTAAAAGTAATTTGCTGGGCTCTTATTCATTGGGCGTAAATAAAAAATCTGTCTGTGCGGCTGTGGCTAATAAGGCAAATTTGGTAATGTCAATCTCACCCACGCAAACAGTGTGCACTATTAAAATGTTCCGTTTGTATCTATCTTTATGTCAATTGAAAAAGGAAAAACCAACATCAAACTAACAAACGACTTGGAGAACTTAAGAATTCATAGAAGAACTGACAACAAAAATATAAAGGTTTATTATTATATAATATTCACCGGAAAGTGAGTACGGCCAAAGACGAGGAGACAATAGTGGTGACAGCTAATATCCTGTTATATTTATCGCGGTCAATATCACACAGTTTGCAATCTTAAACTTTTAAGGGAGTTACACAACTGACAACTTAACCAGATACAACCAGATAGCGTACATACAACAACCATGTCAGAAAGTCAAGACGTAGTACAATTAGTTATTCGCAACGTTGTTGTGAAAGGGTATCATGAATGTACCTTCGCAGTTAAAGTTGGTGAAACGTTTAGCGCTACCAAGAAAAAAGGAGAACGGGGAAATGCGCTGAAGGTGGCTAATTGTCGTGGGCAACTGGGTCACCTGCAAAGTGATCTAGTTGCATTACTTTGGCCCATGAGAAACGAGATTTCAGTGTAATTTTAGTTAAGTGAAATTTCAGTCTAGCATGTGTCAACTAGAGCTAGGCGTGAATAATATACTATGAAGGGCAGTACTTTCATGTTGCTGAATTTTTGTCGCTGCAGCAAGGGAAGGTATACCGGCCATCCATGTCTCGATTATCACGTTGGATTGAGTCTGCCAGAAATGACTTTTATGACAAAGTCGATTAGGCCCGTCCACGTCCAGTCTGGGTTATATCTAGATAATATTGTTGCGCTGTGGTTACATTCAAAAGGTTTGCATATTGGGTATGTTGTGCGGATTGTAAGATCTCCTTCATTAAAAAGTAATTATCCAATATTTGAATGGAGATCAGACAAAGATAAGATTGATCAGACAGTAACTGTTTGCGTAAGGCTTTTGGACTTTGACAAAAAGACAACTAACTGGGAATTGACCCGTTCAAATAAATTTCAATGGTGCAGTGTAGGATCGATATTAACAGTGCTTAGTGTGATTGGTAATACACCAAAATGGCCATTAGAGGTTGATTTGTCTGACGTTGTTAAGGAAATACCGATGCTTTCAGAACTGGACAAAGAGAGGGAAGAGAAAGAAAATCAAATCCGAAAAGAAGAAGAAAAACGAATAAAGGACGGTAGTGAAGAGGAAATATCAGTACGATTACTACAGGAGGTTTTAAACGAGATGGGAATACATTATAAAAAGAACTGTAGAAAAGCGGATCTGATAGAAAAAGTAAAAGAAGCTAGAAAAGAAAGAAATGGGACAGAGAGAATTGTTACGCACAGTATTGGTACGGAGGACACAATTATTTTAGATGGACCAGGCACAACAACGGAGAATACAGAAGGAGACAGTAGTGCCAAGTGTGGGAGCAGTTGGTGTACAGCTAAGCAGTCAACGACCAAGGGAAACTTCAACGTCTCATGTCGACTAGCAGTTACGTATTTGATCTATGACGAAAAGAAAGAACGGCTATATTAAACTTAAAATCGCTTTCATATTTAAGCGAGCATGCATATATGTTCATTGGTCTTCAGCTTAACATTGTGGAAATATCATGAAAATAAAATAATTTTGACTGGGAATATTTTCTTCATGACATTGATGTTGTCCAACGATTGTATATAGGCTAGCTGTATTAATTCATGCAAAAAAATATTAACAGAAATAGATTTAACAGAAAGCTAGTTGAATAAGGTGGCATACAGAAGGTTGTCTGGCAGCCGAAACGATGTTTCAATATTGACGTGTAACCGTGTTTCTGTAACAGTGTTAAACAGACAAATCTTCGGCCTTTGCTCACAGTGTTAAATCTCTTCTATCTTATCACCTGCGGCATTAGCGGTAGATCACAAATACTATAATAGTAATACAGTTGTATTTTTATTCCTTCGTTCTCTACATGGTTCAATTAAGTCTTGATCGTACAATGAATTGAGCAACAGAATTTCTTGTCATTAGAAGCGGTTTGATTGCCAATTCATTTCCCACTAAATTAACATTAAATATTGAATTTTATGAGATTATTTTGTCACAAAGTCTTCAAGATTGTAGTGGCCTTTCGAATTCAGCAAGCCGGAACGGAAGATCAAGATAACTCTTGTATGTTGAGCGCAATTTTTTGGCATGGTCGAGAATACCAATCGATACCAATCGAACACTGTTAGTTCATCGATTGTTATTGATAATCAATACCAATCGAACGCAATTAGTCTATTGATTGCTATCGATAATCGATACCAATCAATAAGGTCACAAAAACCTTCACCATCGATTGTTCATCGATTTTCAATATCAATCGATTAATTGATATCGATTGATATTAATTGATATCGATTTTATCGATTATCGATTTCATCGATTGCACACGCCGGGTATATATTTAGACCATTTCCTCAAATCTGGAATAATAGGATTATAACACCAGGAAACATTAATCTTTTTGCTGAAGGTGTGGATTATGATTATTATGCAGTTAACAAAGCATTGCATTTGTTATTAACACTTTGTAAGAAGTGTGATGAATTTGGAATAACTAGTACACCATATTATAGTACCATGGATTCAGTGCCAGATGTTTGTTTGTTCCCCTGGCCGAGAGACGAGCTACCAAAACCTGAAGATGTTCTTGAAATATTTAATGTACACGAAGACATTATCACAAAGTCTGACTTTGATTATGATGTACATATCAAATCATTAGGAAACACATTTTCAATTATTAGTAACAATGAGGAACATGCAGAAGAATTATTCATATGGCTTCAAGAGTTGTTTAAACCATCACTGATGTTTTGTTCTGGAATCAATACCATTCATCCACAATTATATTTTCACCTGACTATCCTCTCACCAGGCTGGGTTGGTGGCATCTTTACAACTGTTGGTCTTGTTTGAATTTGTAGTCAAGGTTTACGATGATTTTGGGAACTGTTCATTTAGGAGTGTCATAGCAAGAATGTCATAACAAAACACCTTCAATCAAAACTATGTCCCAGGAATAACCTGGAAGTTTGACCTTTATGAATTTTGATTGTTGAACCCTCAATCCTCTGGGTTATAAAAATGTGTTCAAATACAAAGAAAAAAATTAATTGTGTAACAAAAATCATGTATTAACAATATTTGGTGTCTGGCCAGAATGCCAGATATTTTCTATATCTGTCCAGAATATCCATCTGGTCAGATAGCAAAAGTCACTATTCACTACACCCCATAACACACACATTCCTAAGTACTGATCAAGTCAGCAGTGTGACTGGCAGTTTTAAATCTTCAAAATCCTCTTTGTCAGTAATGCTTGGAGTTCCTAGGGGTTAGGTTAAAATGCGGATACGGACGGACGGATGAGTGGCGGACGGACGGACGGCTTCTGTTGTCATGAAACGCTATTTAAAAGTCATCCGCATTTTATCCTTTTGGACAAAACGGATATGGTATAGAATATGCTTCTCGTGCCTTTTAAAGTCATATCTGTGTTTATCCTTGTAGCCAGCTGTTGATCTCGTGCCTTTTAAAGTCATATCCGCGTTTATCCTTGGTTTTGCCGTATTGACCTCGCTATCGCTCGGTCAATATGGCAAGACCTCAGTTTAATATTTTACCGTAAAGACCTCACTTTCGGTTAATAAGTAGTTATTACATCTGCTACGCTTGTACTAAGATCCATTCCTGAACAAAACGTAGAGAAGTAAAATTAATATGCTTTCTCTATTCGGAGTTCCGTTGTTGTGTATTTTATGAACTTTTAAATTTTGGCTTACTATTTTTTCTCGTTAAAACGATGTTATTAGTATACATAATTTCCTTTTAATAACCGTCATAGATTTACGTCGGTAGAATTCAATATGGTGGCCATGGTGCCATTCCTTTACTTAGCCCACTTGAATGATATGTCGCCACCATCACACGTTTCAACTTCCCCCTGCCACGATCTTCCCGTGAAACGTTACCATGTTACCCCCCCCCCCCACACTAGACAAATTGCGTCTCTCTCTACTTGCTCTGAAGACGAATCAGCTGTCTTATAATTACAAGCCGAAATAGCATTAACAAAGTTAATCATGAAAGGACCAAAGGTAACTTGTGTGTTTGTGGTACAAGCTCTGCATCCGAACGACTTTTCAGTGTCGCTGGTAACATTGTTACGGCCAAACGGTCGCTACTGAAACCACACAAGGTTGACATGTTGGTTTTTACTCGAAACATTTCTGAGGTTTCTGATCTCACTTGTTTGACAAGTTATAATGTGTATTGTGTGGTTTTGTACAGTTATTAAAGTTTTGTTTCGTTTTCGGTGAATGTTCGGTGTTTTTCCAACATTTTGCAGTGATTTATGCAGTTCTTTATAATTACGCAGTCAAATTATAACGTAAAGTGGTATTAAAGTTTTTCAATTGCATTCCTTGACTTCTTTCAGTTCAAAACGTGTTAGTATTTAGGCTCGGTCCAGCCGTTACCGAGCCTAGTTAGTATTCTGAGGTCAAAAAATTACTGCTGACGCCACAAAGCCTCTTCATTTAGTTTAAGCAAATTTGAAGACAAAGAACCGGTTTAAAATCGGACGCTTTTTCGGTTTTTATTTTAAGCAAAACCGCCCAAGCCTAGCTCATGCTAGTTTTTGTGAGAATTTGGGCGACTACTGTGTCCTCAATACGAAGATGCGGTACAAGGATTACATCTTGGACACGAACTAGACGGCAAAAAAGACGTGAAAACAACATGTCACCAGGCACATGTATAAAGGCCTTTTCCATTAGGCATTACGGTCGATTTGTCCACGGGCGAAGCGACCTTGCTTATGCATGCCCCGTTGGTGTCTTCGTCCGCTCCTGTGCTCGCAGACACGCGATTGAAGTTGAAATGTTTTCAACATTCAGGCGAACTTGGTCAAACGAGAATGAGAGTTGGCAAGCGAGAGTTTGCGTGCGATTTCATCAACTCTCATGCCCCTGTCAATCGACCGCTGTCACCATCCACCCCTGAAGAAATCTTTCAATTATCTGTCCCTATTACCACACCTGTCAATCGACCGCTGCAGCCACCCACCTCTGAAGAAATCTTTGAATTATCTGTCCCTATTACCACACCTTTCAATCGACCGCTGCCACCATCCACCCCTGAAGAAATCATCGCTCGCAACATACCAACCAAAAATTGAAATTTGTGCATGATTAGTGAGCTGTTCGCAGCAATTATCTTGTATGTTCATTATTATTCTTTTTTTAATTACACTATCACTTTGCACCATCATCATAACTTATTTAACAAATCAACATTACCTTTGATTAGTTAGATTTTTAGTAACACATATTGGATATTTTATCTCCGCCTATTTCCTCTGTAGAAGGTCACCTGCTTTGGAAGCAGAAATAGAATTAAGATAACATATAGTCATAGGACCAGGTAAGTACATCCTGTAGTTGTAAATACAATTTCACTACAATGACTAAAACCTCGTTCCCGGGGCATTTCCCTTGGATTTGGGGTTGCAATGACCACTATCCTGATCACATCCAATCACATCCTATTCCCTCCCCTCCCCCGGTTGAAAGAAGCACTGAAAACAAGTAATCATAAATGCTAGCCGAGTTCAATAACAATCAATATGTTATATGGCTAGACATCCTACTGATCCTAGTGCTTTTAAACGACGCGCGTGTAAATCTAGATAAATCATTGCAATAATAATGAATTTGTAGGCGAGCATCTACACTCGAGTATCAAGAAAAGAAGAAATACGGCAAGTCTACTGATAGTGTTCGGTCAGACATACCAGGTAATTAGTTTATAAGCAGAAATATAACTTCCGTGAGTATAGTGATAGTAGGTGATTCAATGATTAAGTAAAATATCCCAACAATTTATTGTGCAAATTCAAGCTATCCATGACACAACAGGAACTGGTTTGAAGTTGTAACTAAAGTATCATAATTTATTTTTTTATTTTTTGTCAGCGGGCGGTATCCTACGCTTTCCAGCAATTTGATTGGCTACGTGAGCAGGCGGTTTTTTACAATATCTGACCACGGTCAACGGTATCCTAAATTTCCGTATATTTTTCTGTTATAAGCGATAAAAAAATAAAAACTTTATTTACCGTTTAGGTCGGTCCGTACTGAAAAAATATTTTCCCTCGGTCTCAAAAACGGCTTTCGGCCGAGGGCCGTTTTTGAGACCTCTGGAAAATATTTTTTCAGTACGGACCTCCCATCCGGTAAATAACATATATATATATTTCAACTGCAGGCCATCATTACTGATCTGGAAACTAGGTCATCATGCTTGAAAATGAGCTAGAATGGTCATTTTCGCGACTGGCCTTGGAAATATATATGGCCCTGGGGGACATATTGGGGCTAGCCTAGTTCCTGGAAATCCTGGCCTTTCACTTCCGCTAAATGCTTTGGAGTGAGAAGCTCAAGGAGTGGTTGGAAGCGAGAAGGCCTAGCACAATTCGCAATTTTGCCCTTCTAGGAACCATTTTTGCCCATCTATGAGTAAGACATAATCAGGTCAAATACACTTAAATTATAACTTACCATACAATATAAATGAATCTGCTTTCACTGATGTTTAATTTTCAACGCCATGTTAGAATAGCCCGGAATCACATGCGCTAAGGATTTGCGAAATGTACTAGGCCTTCTCGTGCGCATCAGTGCGCCCATAAATTTCACGCTCGCGTCTGGAAGGGCAGAAACTAGACTTGGTACGACATCGGCATTTCGCAATTGCTGTGAACGGTTAAGAAACGTTTATACGTACAGTACTTAACTCCTTTGGGTGCCGTCCGGCAAGCTGAGGCCCCCATGTCAAGGAAGGCACATGAAGCAGGATTTTCATTTGCATACACTGTATAATCATTCTGAATACCGCATCAAACCGATCAAACTAAAACCTATTCTTCAGTAAAGAATATTTACTGAAGTGAAGCCAAATGTTAATGGCGCAAGAGCTACCGAAGGCGTGGACCCAGAGGTACCCCGCGACAGCTAAGGCCGGCGCAAGAGCTACCGAAGGCGTGGAGCCAGAGGTGCCCCGCGACAGCTAAGGCCGGGGGCCCCTAAATCCATGAAAATTACGCCACTTCTTATTTTCTATTATCAAGAAACAAAATATGTTTACATACAACTTTACAAAATATAAAATTGTTTTGAAAAATTGTTTTGTGACACTTTTCCATGTTTCCATATACCAAACTAACGTTACGTAATTTTCCCCATTTTTAATTTCGTGTTTCTTGATTTTTCTTGATTAATTTGGTTAGGGTTTGGGTTATAGGTTTAAGGTTGGGTTAGGGCATTGAAGGGTTAGGGCTATGAACATTTTCTAAGTCAGCATTTAAGCGTTCTTGTATTTCAGGTTAAGACTTGCCTTGGGTTGAAATGTTTGTGTCGTCAGCGAACATACTTGCTGAAGACGAAGTGAGGCAATTCGGTAAATCGTTTATGTATAATAAGAACAGTAGCGGTCCCAGGTTTGAACCTTGAGGTTTACCGCATTTAACAGACAGTTCTTTTCGTCGACATCGCCTGGTCTACTTTACACATTTGAATGCGGTTGGTAAGATAAGATTGAAACCAGGCAAGTGTATATCCTCTTATTCCTTAATAATACATTTTTTTAAATATCCCTTGTCCAAATTCACTAACCACTGATTAGTGATGTTGAGAAGGGAAGTATATGTCGAGTGTTTCTTACTGAAACCTGCTTGTTGCTCTTTGAGTATGCCATTGGATTCTAGATATACTTCAAACTGTTCAGTAATCAATTTCTCGAAAATTTTAGCAACAGTTGATAAAACAGAAATAGTGGTCTATAATTGTCACAATTTGTTTTCTCTACAGATTTATAAATTGGGGCGATGATTGCAGTTGATTGAAGATTATAGTTTATATCTGATTTAATAATTTTTCATGCATAGATATATGTATTCGATTGAAAATGTAATAGCTGAACATTTTGAATAAATATGATCGACCAAACAAGAAACTTTTCGGGAAGGCTTGTCGAAAGCATGTTCTAGGATTAATTCATCTAATCATCGACAATAAATAGAATCAGAAGTTGAAAGCCTGCCACAACGTGTTTGTATTTGTTTATATGATGTATATTTCTCTCTCTCAGGTAATGCTATTAACCCTTGGAGCACGAGTGTAGACAGTGTACACCTGGCCCCGCTCTTGTGTTGCATTTCTTCGATCTTGAAAAAATGACGTCACGTCGGTATGGAAGATGGAAACAAGTGGCGATTAAATTCAATATGGCGGCTGATTTAATAGTCACTAGTCTGTCTAGTCAGGAACAGAAAGATCTGAAACGACTGAAAGTAGAGGTGTCAGAAGATTATTTTCCTCAACTTCCTAACGAAATCCTTTCTATGATATTCGTGCGTCTTTCATTCCCGGATTTGGCTCGATGTATGAGGCTGTGTAAACGATTTAAAACGATGTTAACAACTCAGGAATTCTGGAAGAATTATTTAAAAGCCAATTACAACTTCGTCCCAGTCAAACTTGATGACACAAAACTCAAGTCAAATAGATACAGTAACTTAGATCTATTAATGAATCATTGGTTTTGTTTTTGGGATGATTCCAACGAAATTCCTGGAGCGAATGATCCATCTCGCTATATATTTAGACCATTTCCTCAAATCTGGAATAATAGGATTATAACACCAGGAAACATTAATCTTTTTGCTGAAGGTGTGGATTATGATTATTATGCAGTTAACAAAGCATTGCATTTGTTATTAACACTTTGTAAGAAGTATGATGAATTTGGAATAACTAGTACACCATATTATAGTACCATGGATTCAGTGCCAGATGTTTGTTTGTTCCCCTGGCCGAGAGACGAGCTACCAAAACCTGAAGATGTTCTTGAAATATTTAATGTACACGAAGACATTATCACAAAGTCTGACTTTGATTATGATGTACATATCAAATCATTAGGAAACACATTTTCAATTATTAGTAACAATGAGGAACATGCAGAAGAATTATTCATATGGCTTCAAGAGTTGTTTAAACCATCACTGATGTTTTGTTCTGGAATCAATACCATTCATCCACAATTATATTTTCACCTGACTATCCTCTCACCAGGCTGGGTTGGTGGCATCTTTACAACTGTTGGTCTTGTTTGAATTTGTAGTCAAGGTTTATGATGATTTTGGGAACTGTTCATTTAGGAGTGTCATAGCAAGAATGTCATAACAAAACACCTTCAATCAAAACTATGTCCCAGGAATAACCTGGAAGTTTGACCTTTATGAATTTTGATTGTTGAACCCTCAATCCTCTGGGTTATAAAAATGTGTTCAAATACAAAGAAAAAAATTAATTGTGTAACAAAAATCATGTATTAACAATATTTGGTGTCTGGCCAGAATGCCAGATATTTTCTATATCTGTCCAGAATATCCATCTGGTCAGATAGCAAAAGTCACTATTCACTACACCCCATAACACACACATTCCTAAGTACTGATCAAGTCAGCAGTGTGACTGGCAGTTTTAAATATTCAAAATCCTCTTTGTCAGTAATGCTTGGAGTTCCTAGGGGTTAGGTTAAAATGCGGATACGGACGGACGGATGAGTGGCGGACGGACGGACGGCTTCTGTTGTCATGAAACGCTATTTAAAAGTCATCCGCATTTTATCCTTTTGGACAAAACGCGGATATGGTATAGAATATGCTTCTCGTGCCTTTTAAAGTCATATCTGTGTTTATCCTTGTAGCCAGCTGTTGATCTCGTGCCTTTTAAAGTCATATCCGCGTTTATCCTTGGTTTTGCCGTATTGACCTCGCTATCGCTCGGTCAATATGGCAAGACCTCAGTTTAATATTTTACCGTAAAGACCTCACTTTCGGTTAATAAGTAGTTATTACATCTGCTACGCTTGTACTAAGATCCATTCCTGAACAAAACGTAGAGAAGTAAAATTAATATGCTTTCTCTATTCGGAGTTCCGTTGTTGTGTATTTTATGAACTTTTAAATTTTGGCTTACTATTTTTTCTCGTTAAAACGATGTTATTAGTATACATAATTTCCTTTTAATAACCGTCATAGATTTACGTCGGTAGAATTCAATATGGTGGCCATGGTGCCATTCCTTTACTTAGCCCACTTGAATGATATGTCGCCACCATCACACGTTTCAACTTCCCCCTGCCACGATCTTCCCGTGAAACGTTACCATGTTACCCCCCCCCCCCACACTAGACAAATTGCGTCTCTCTCTACTTGCTCTGAAGACGAATCAGCTGTCTTATAATTACAAGCCGAAATAGCATTAACAAAGTTAATCATGAAAGGACCAAAGGTAACTTGTGTGTTTGTGGTACAAGCTCTGCATCCGAACGACTTTTCAGTGTCGCTGGTAACATTGTTACGGCCAAACGGTCGCTACTGAAACCACACAAGGTTGACATGTTGGTTTTTACTCGAAACATTTCTGAGGTTTCTGATCTCACTTGTTTGACAAGTTATAATGTGTATTGTGTGGTTTTGTACAGTTATTAAAGTTTTGTTTCGTTTTCGGTGAATGTTCGGTGTTTTTCCAACATTTTGCAGTGATTTATGCAGTTCTTTATAATTACGCAGTCAAATTATAACGTAAAGTGGTATTAAAGTTTTTCAATTGCATTCCTTGACTTCTTTCAGTTCAAAACGTGTTAGTATTTAGGCTCGGTCCAGCCGTTACCGAGCCTAGTTAGTATTCTGAGGTCAAAAAATTACTGCTGACGCCACAAAGCCTCTTCATTTAGTTTAAGCAAATTTGAAGACAAAGAACCGGCTTAAAAAAAGGACGCTTTTTCGGTTTTTATTTTAAGCAAAACCGCCCAAGCCTAACTCATGCTAGTTTTTGTGAGAATTTGGGCGACTACTGTGTCCTCAATACGAAGATGTGGTACAAGGATTACATCTTGGACACGAACTAGACGGCAAAAAAGACGTGAAAACAACATGTCACCAGGCACATGTATAAAGGCCTTTTCCATTAGGCATTACGGTCGATTTGTCCGCACGGGCGAAGCGACCTTGCTTATGCATGCCCCGTTGGTGTGTTCGCCCGCTCCTGTGGTTGTCTTCGCCCACTCCTGTGGTTGTCTTCGCCCACTCCTGTGGTTGTCTTCGCCCACTCCTGTGGTTGTCTTCGCCCACTCCTGTGGGTGTCTTCGTCCGCTCCTGTGGTTGTCTTCGCCCACTCCTGTGGTTGTCTTCGCCCACTCCTGTGGTTGTCTTCGCCCACTCCTGTGGGTGTCTTCGTCCGCTCCTGTGGTTGTCTTCGCCCACTCCTGTGGGTGTCTTCGCCCACTCCTGTGGGTGTCTTCGCCCACTCCTGTGGGTGTCTTCGTCCGCTCCTGTGGTTGTCTTCGCCCACTCCTGTGGGTGTCTTCGTCCGCTCCTGTGGTTGTCTTCGCCCACTCCTGTGGTTGTCTTCGCCCACTCCTGTGGTTGTCTTCGCCCACTCCTGTGGGTGTCTTCGTCCGCTCCTGTGGTTGTCTTCGCCCACTCCTGTGGGTGTCTTCGTCCGCTCCTGTGTGTGTCTTCGCCCACTCCTGTGGGTGTCTTCGCCCACTCCTGTGGGTGTCTTCGCCCACTCCTGTGGGTGTCTTCGCCCACTCCTGTGGGTGTCTTCGCCCACTCCTGTGGGTGTCTTCGTCCGCTCCTGTGGTTGTCTTCGCCCACTCCTGTGGGTGTCTTCGTCCGCTCCTGTGGTTGTCTTCGCCCACTCCTGTGGGTGTCTTCGCCCACTCCTGTGGGTGTCTTCGTCCGCTCCTGTGGGTGTCTTCGCCCACTCCTGTGGGTGTCTTCGCCCACTCCTGTGGGTGTCTTCGCCCACTCCTGTGGGTGTCTTCGCCCACTCCTGTGGGTGTCTTCGCCCACTCCTGTGGGTGTCTTCGTCCGCTCCTGTGGTTGTCTTCGCCCACTCCTGTGGGTGTCTTCGTCCGCTCCTGTGGTTGTCTTCGCCCACTCCTGTGGTTGTCTTCGCCCACTCCTGTGGTTGTCTTCGCCCACTCCTGTGGGTGTCTTCGTCCGCTCCTGTGGTTGTCTTCGCCCACTCCTGTGGGTGTCTTCGTCCGTTCCTGTGCGTGTCTTCGCCCACTCCTGTGGGTGTCTTCGCCCACTCCTGTGGGTGTCTTCGCCCACTCCTGTGGGTGTCTTCGCCCACTCCTGTGGGTGTCTTCGCCCACTCCTGTGGGTGTCTTCGCCCACTCCTGTGGGTGTCTTCGTCCGCTCCTGTGGTTGTCTTCGCCCACTCCTGTGGGTGTCTTCGCCCACTCCTGTGGGTGTCTTCGCCCACTCCTGTGGGTGTCTTCGCCCACTCCTGTGGGTGTCTTCGCCCACTCCTGTGGGTGTCTTCGCCCACTCCTGTGGGTGTCTTCGCCCACTCCTGTGGGTGTCTTCGCCCACTCCTGTGGGTGTCTTCGCCCACTCCTGTGGGTGTCTTCGTCCGCTCCTGTGGTTGTCTTCGCCCACTCCTGTGGGTGTCTTCGCCCACTCCTGTGGTTGTCTTCGCCCACTCCTGTGGTTGTCTTCGCCCACTCCTGTGGTTGTCTTCGCCCACTCCTGTGGTTGTCTTCGCCCACTCCTGTGGTTGTCTTCGCCCACTCCTGTGGTTGTCTTCGCCCACTCCTGTGGTTGTCTTCGCCCACTCCTGTGGTTGTCTTCGCCCACTCCTGTGGTTGTCTTCGCCCACTCCTGTGCTCGCAGACACGCGATTGAAGTTGAAATGTTTTCAACATTCAGGCGAACTTGGTCAAACGAGAATGAGAGTTGGCAAGCGAGAGTTTGCGTGCGATTTCATCAACTCTCATGCCCCGGTCAATCGACCGCTGTCACCATCCACCCCAGAAGAAATCTTTCAATTATCTGTCCCTATTACCACACCTGTCAATCGACCGCTGTCACCATCCACCTCTGAAGAAATCTTTGAATTATCTGTCCCTATTACCACACCTGTCAATCGACCGCTGCCACCATCCACCCCTGAAGAAATCATCGCTCGCAACATACCAACCAAAAATTGAAATTTGTGCATGATTAGTGAGATGTTCGCAGCAATTATCTTGTATGTTCATTATTATTCTTTTTTTAATTACACTATCACTTTGCACCATCATCATAACTTATTTAACAAATCAACATTACCTTTGATTAGTTAGATTTTTAGTAACACATATTGGATATTTTATCTCCGCCTATTTCCTCTGTAGAAGGTCACCTGCTTTGGAAGCAGAAATAGAATTAAGATAACATATAGTCATAGGACCAGGTAAGTACATCCTGTAGTTGTAAATACAATTTCGCTACAATGACTAAAACCTCGTTCCCAGGGCATTTCCCTTGGATTTGGGGTTGCAATGACCACCATCCTGATCACATCCTATTCCCACACCCTCCCCTCCCCTCCCCCGGTTGAAAGAAGCACTGAAAACAAGTAATCATAAATGCTAGCCGAGTTCAATAACAATCAATATGTTATATGGCTAGACATCCTACTGATCCTAGTGCTTTTAAACGACGCGCGTGTAAATCTAGATAAATCATTGCAATAATAATGAATTTGTAGGCGAGCATCTACACTCGAGTATCAAGAAAAGAAGAAATACGGCAAGTCTACTGATAGTGTTCGGTCAGACATACCAGGTAATTAGTTTATAAGCAGAAATATAACTTCCGTGAGTATAGTGATAGTAGGTGATTCAATGATTAAGTAAAATATCCCAACAATTTATTGTGCAAATTCAAGCTATCCATGACACAACAGGAACTGGTTTGAAGTTGTAACTAAAGTATCATAATTTATTTTTTTATTTTTTGTCAGCGGGCGGTATCCTACGCTTTCCAGCAATTTGATTGGCTACGTGAGCGGGCGGTTTTTTACAATATCTGACCACGGTCAACGGTATCCTAAATTTCCGTATATTTTTCTGTTATAAGCGATAAAAAAATAAAAACTTTATTTACCGTTTAGGTCGGTCCGTACTGAAAAAATATTTTCCCTCGGTCTCAAAAACGACTTCGGCCGAGGGCCGTTTTTGAGACCTCTGGAAAATATTTTTTCAGTACGGATCTCCCATCCGGTAAATAACATATATATATTTCAACTGCAGGCCATCATTACTGATCTGGAAACTAGGTCATCATGCTTGAAAATGAGCTAGAATGGTCATTTTCGCGACTGGCCTTGGAAATATATATGGCCCTGGGGGACATATTGGGGCTAGCCTAGTTCCTGGAAATCCTGGCCTTTCACTTCCGCTAAATGCTTTGGAGTGAGAAGCTCGAGGAGTGGTTGGAAGCGAGAAGGCCTAGCACAATTCGCAATTTTGCCCTTCTAGGAATCATTTTTGCCCATCTATGAGTAAGACATAATCAGGTCAAATACACTTAAATTATAACTTACCATACAATATAAATGAATCTGCTTTCACTGATGTTTAATTTTCAACGCCATGTTAGAATAGCCCGGAATCACATGCGCTAAGGATTTGCGAAATGTGCTAGGCCTTCTAGTGCGCATCAGTGCGCCCATAAATTTCACGCTCGCGTCTGGAAGGGCAGAAACTAGACTTGGTACGACATCGGCATTGCGCAATTGCTGTGAACGGTTAAGAAACGTTTATACGTACAGTACTTAACTCCTTTGGGTGCCGTCCGGCAAGCTGAGGCCCCCATGTCAAGGAGGGCACATGAAGCAGGATTTTCATTTGCATACACTGTATAATCATTCTGAATACCGCATCAAACCGATCAAACTAAAACCTATTCTTCAGTAAAGAATATTTACTGAAGTGAAGACAAATGTTAATGGCGCAAGAGCTACCGAAGGCGTGGACCCAGAGGTACCCCGCGACAGCTAAGGCCGGGGGCCCCTAAATCCATGAAAATTACGCCACTTATTTTCTCTTATCAAGAAACAAAATTTGTTTAAATACAACTTTACAAAATATAAAATTATTTTGAAAAATTGTTTTGTGACACTTTTCCATGTTTCCATATACCAAACTAACGTTACGTAATTTTCCCGATTTTTAATTTCGTGTTTCTTGATTTTTCTTGATTAATTTGGTTAGGGTTTGGGTTATAGGTTTAAGGTTGGGTTAGGGCATCGAAGGGTTAGGGCGATGAACATTTTCTAAGTCAGCATTTAAGCGTTCTTGTATTTCAGGTTAAGACTTGCCTTGGGTTGAAATGTTTGTGTCGTCAGCGAACATACTTGCTGAAGACGAAGTGAGGCAATTCGGTAAATCGTTTATGTATAATAAGAACAGTAGCGGTCCCAGGTTTGAACCTTGAGGTATACCGCATTTAACAGTTCTTTTCGTCGACATCGCCTGGTCTACTTTACACATTTGAATGCGGTTGGTAAGATAAGATTGAAACCAGGCAAGTGTTTGTTCTCTTATTCCTTAATAATACATTTTTTTAAATATCCCTTGTCCAAATTCACTAACCACTGATTAGTGATGTTGAGAAGGGAAGTATATGTCAAGTGTTTCTTACTGAAACCTGCTTGTTGCTCTTTGAGTATTCCATTGGATTCTAGATATACTTCAAGCTGTTCAGTAATCAATTTCTCGAAAATTTTAGCAACAGTTGATAAAACAGAAATAGTGGTCTATAATTGTCACAATTTGTTTTCTCTACAGATTTATAAATTGGGGAGATGATTGCAGTTGATTGAAGATTATAGTTTATATCTGATATAATAATTTTTCATGCATATATATATGTATTCGATTGAAAATGTAATAGCTGAACATTTTGAATAAATATGATCGACCAAACAAGAAACTTTTCGGGAAGGCTTGTCGAAAGCATGTTCTAGGATTAATTCATCTAATCATCGACAAAAAATAGAATCAGAAGTTGAAAGCCTGCAGCAACGTGTTTGTATTTGTTTATATGATGTATATTTCTCTCTCTCAGGTAATGCTAATTATTGCATTTCTTCGATCTTGAAAAAATGACGTCACGTCGGTATGGAAGATGGAAACAAGTGGCGATTAAATTCAATATGGCGGCTGATTTAATAGTCACTAGTCTGTCTAGTCAGGAACAGAAAGATCTGAAAGTAGAGGTGTCAGAAGATTATTTTCCTCAACTTCCTAACGAAATCCTTTCTATGATATTCGTGCGTCTTTCATTCCCGGATTTGGCTCGATGTATGAGGCTGTGTAAACGATTTAAAACGATGTTGACAACTCAAGAATTCTGGAAGAATTATTTAAAAGCCAATTACAACTTCGTCCCAATCAAACTTGATGACGCAAAACTCAAGTCAAATAGATACATTAACTTAGATCTATCAATGAATAATTGGTTTTGTTTTTGGGATGATTCCAACGAAATTCCTGGAGCGAATGATCCATCTCGCTATATATTTAGACCATTTCCTCAAATCTGGAATAATGGGATTATAACACCAGGAAACATTAATCTTTTTGCTGAAGGTGTGGATTATGATTATTATGCAGTTAACAAAGCATTGCATTTGTTATTAACACTTTCTAAGAAGTGTGATGAATTCGGAATAACTAGTACACCATATTATAGTACCATGGATTCAGTGCCAGATGTTTGTTTGTTCCCCTGGCCGGGAGACAAGCTACCAAAACCTGAAGATGTTCTTGAAATATTTAATGTACACGAAGACATTATCACAAAGTCTGACAGGAGTGGACTAGTTAGTGTTGCAGAGAGGGTGGACATTATTCCACACAATTCTGACTTTGATTATGATGTAGATATCAAATCATTAGGAAACACATTTTCAATTATTAGTAACAATGAGGAACATGCAGAAGAATTATTCATATGGCTTCAAGAGTTGTTTCAACCATCACTGATGTTTTGTTCTGGAATCAATACCATTCATCCACAATTATATTTTCACCTGACTATCCTCTCACCAGGCTGGGTTGGTGGCATCTTTACAACTGTTGGTCTTGTTTGAATTTGTAGTCAAGGTTTGCAATGATTTTGGGAACTGTTCATTTAGGAGTGTCATAGCAAGAATGTCATAACAATCAAAACTATGTCCCAGGAATAACCTGGTAGTTTGACCTTAAGTTTATGAATTTTGATTGTTGAACCCCCAATCTGGGGGGAAAATGTGTTCAAATACAAAGAAAAAGATTAATTGTGTAATTGTGTAACAAAAATCATGTATTAAAAATATTTGGTGTCTGGCTAGAATGTTAGATATTTTCTATATCTGTTCAGAATATCAAAGTCACTATTCACTACACCCCATAGCACAACACCTTCCTAAGTACTGATCAAGTCAACACTTCACCTCACTAACCTTTTAGGGGTTAGGTGTCAATTGGGACGAGAGTCCTGTTCCTTTCCCCTGTCACGATTTGTCTAATCTGTCTTTGTCTTTAATTAGTTTGTATCATGTACAAAGTGACAAATTCATTATATTATTATATTATATTATTATTAAAGTCATTTCCGAGTTTTGGACAAAACGCGGATATGGTATAGAAAACGCTTCTCGTGTCTTTTAATGTCATATCCGCGTTTTATCCTTTTGGACAAAACAGGAATGGGACACTGAGTAGCTCTGTAGTTCTTCAGTGCAAACCAGTGCAGTACTCAACTACATGTTTTTAAACTGGGCGAGATGTCAGATGTCTTAAACACTGCATGTTATTGATTGAGTATCAACGTTAGTGGCAGTTAAAGTCTAGTTCTACACTTTAATTCTACACTTCTTTAGGAAGTATTTTCTTCTATCTGTAAATTATGCTCTGCTTTTGAAGATGACAGCTTGCAATATCTTCTAAACAAAATATTTTTAACTGGCACAATTAAATCTCGAACAATGTGTAGTATATGCAATGACCGTTTGTTTGAGAGCCAATATACGACAGATATAGATTTATCATATTTTGCTTTCCTTTTTATTTGGAACAATGCATCCTTGAAAACACTTTGCGTTGTTATGGATATACAGGATCTCTGCTCCCTTGACGCCTTCAACTCTCATGTAATCACTCATAATTCCATTCGTAAAATGAAATTTCGTCAGTAATAATAATTTACTGCACAAATGGACGTAATCACAATATATTGCACTGTCACTGCTACTGAAACCCAACTTTGGATCTATTTATTGAAATTTGTTGTTGGTTTATTCAAATTTGTGTTTCTAAAATAGAAGTCATTTTGCTTGCATGCTATTTCACTTACTCTCGGAGTCTGAGACTGAGTAGGATTAACAACTCTCCGTCACGGACAGGATCATGACTAAAATTGAACTGTTCCTCAGTTGCATAATTTCCTACTTACTCTTGCTCAGTTGCTCTCAAATTGTTTTTCTTACTTTTACTTTGTTTCGCTTAACTTGTATCAGAGTTTGGAATATACCTTTCTGTTAAGTATTATACTTAAAAATGATTTCTTCTGACAAATTTGTAGCGTCCTGATTTAACTCAATCTATATTTTGAACCTGCTTTGGAATGAACCTCTTGAATGTTGAACTTTGGCAAATGTCTTGCATAATAATGTCGACGTCTATCTGATATTTCACGCACGTACAAATATAATGGAGACAAAGACTTTTTATTCACATGAATCAGGAGACAATTTGAATGTACTAATTGACCTCAATTATGCGACCTAACTGAGATAAGACGTTATTTAAGAGGAATGTGTGACAAACCTAAATAACGTCTGATTGTGTATTCGGTTTTATCGAAATATATTGCCATTTTGCGGTTTTGGATGATTTTTTGTGTGGTTTTGCGGTTTCTTATCGGCCCCGACACCCCTCCTTTTAACTAAAAGTCCTTTTAATAAGAGTCGTTTTAAATTAAATGTCCTTTAATCCTCTTATTTGTGTATATTTTGGCTATATATATTTGCTAAATAGTCGATCTCGTACTCAAAGTATGCCTTCTAGATCTAAATGGTAGGCAAATTTCTGATGAGTGATGAGTGATCCTTTCACTAATCACCGTTAAATATAATTACTAAAAGAAGAATTTATTACTGCACAATATTGCGTTTGCGACTGCACAAATCTCATTTATTACTGCACAAATTGGTTATAACCGCACCTTAAAATAATCCCTGTTATATGAAATAAATAAAGCACAAATTTTGTAGCGAAGTTATAGCAATATCATATATCAACAACGTTCATAAACGTTGTGACGACAAATTCATGTTACCAGGACGTTCATGGCAAACGTTTTCACAATATTTGGCGAACGTTCAGGCAACGTTCCTACAATGTAATTGTGCTAGCTGGGTTGAACGTCAAGTTCCAAAGTTCTTTGATAATCAGAATCTACAAAGTTGAAAGGGGACCTCAGCTGGGGGTCGACAAGGAATGCCACGATTTTTCACAGACGATTTTTTTCATTTTGTATTTGTTCTCGTAAATTAAGTTATGTTAATGTAATTGTATATTTATATAGTATTTGCAAAATAGGGCCCACAGTAATTGGTTTTTATACTGTTGTGGTAAAGTTAAATAAATAAATAGACTGTATTACCGTACAGTCTGTGCACAGGGTAGTAGCTAGAGGTCGCGTACTAAGACTTTTTCAGTTGAAAGACAGGTTGGTAAGTAACTGATTTTAAAGCGAGATAACTTACAATTCTTTGGAAAAATACCAAAGGCCAAGGCCAAATACGAAAGCCAAAACAAAAGTCTGCCAAAACGTTTACAGGAGTCCTTTATTCACGAGTCGCGCCTTTTTTCACGAGTCGCGCCCTTTTGTCGCGATTCGCGAGGCTTAATAATAATTTAAGTTTATTAAACTCTCTTGCAGTTTGTAAACTAAATACAAAAACTGAATTAACGAGTCTAGATTTGACCTATCAATAAGAAAGGGAATAAAAGGAAAAACTATTTATATACAACGTAATTTCAAACTTATAAGTTAATAGTATTTAAAGGTAAAAAAGTCACCACATAACTTTGTTCGACAGTACGATTTATCATTAAAAAGATAAAAGTTTCGACTATTGTTGTTTCGCAAGTTATAGTCATGTTCTCTATCACATGGATGAGGTAATAATGTATTTAATAGGTGATTAGGGGTTTTAATTTTGTCCATATATTGTTTACATAATTGCTCTCGTCTTGTCTGTAGTTTTTCCACGTTGAACAGTTTTAAAAGTTCATCATAGTTTTAATAATTTTCAGGGCTCTTTTTTGGACCGATTCAATTTTATGTGAAAGATATTCAGGTATAGCCTGCCAAACCGGTACCGCATATTCTAGTATTGGTCTTATAGTTGCAAGATAAACTTTTAACATATTGTCTGTTTCAACACCAGCTTTATGTAGTATACGCAATGAGTATAATCTTTTACATGCTTTTCCATATATGTAAACAACATGTTCATTCCATTTTAGGTCGTCTGTTAAAATAACTCCAAGAAGTTTATATTTATTTACCTTTTCAATAGTATTATTACCTATAGTTATAGGTCTCAAATCTCAATACCGTATTAGTGTACCGTCTAAAAAATGTATTACCATCTCCTTGCATTTCTTGGGGTTGGGTTTCATATGCATGGTTGTTTTCGGCGAAATCATTAATGTCGTCTGCTGCTATATTAATTAGAATCAGACTAATCGAGTTCCTTGGGATTATTTCTAGAGCTGTGGTGTCATCAACAAATTTCGTTCTTAACCTCCAGTCGATAAGAAGCTTATTCGTCATTACAGAGAACAATATTACACCCGGTTTTGTTCCTTGTTGTATTCCGCCATTCGGACATTTCCAATCAGACAGTACTCCGGCAATTCGGACTGCTTGCATTCTGTTAGAAAGAAATGCTGATACTCAGTTCATAAGAGCATGGTGTATATTAAGATTTTGAAGATTACCCGTCAGTATATTATGGTCTATGTGATCAAATCCCTTGGAGAAATCGGTAAAGAAGATCCGGGCAATATTATCTCCGTTGTCAATTGCCTCATAAATGGGTTGAAGGAAGCTTATTAAGGCACCCGTTGTTGACAGACCTTTACGGGCATACTGGTATCGATCAATCTTCCCATCTAACTGTGGTAGAAAACGTGTACAAAACAAACCTTCCATCACTTTCGCCAGGGTGCACGTAAGTGATATCGGGCGTAGGTCTTTTTCAATTGTTTGCGGGGGGTTTTCTTTTGGTATGGGAGAGATAATGGAGCATCTTAATAACTGAGGGACATAACCTTCAATCAATGACTGATTATAAATGTCTTGTATAACTCAGTGTGGCTAATTCCGGGGCAAATTCCTTCAACACGTTGTTTGGTAAGTTGTCTGGTCCTACTGATTTAGACTGTTTGATGCTCTTTAGTGAAAATTGGACCTCTTCTACAGTAGCAAGAAGTTCTGCGGGGACTTGGATTTTTTCGTTTTGCTGCAGTGGTAATGGTGAAACACTCAGGAACATGTCGTTGATTTTGTTTGGTAGTCCTTTCACATCTTGGTCATCTTTTAGAAATTGATGATACCATTCTCGTAAGGGATTTAAGATCTTTCCACCATTTGCTACTTTTACACTGGTCTAGGTTTGTTATCTTTTGTTTATAATAAACAGCTTTAGTAGTTTTAACCTTTTGCTGGACTTTGTTCCTCCATTGCTTGTACGGCATAGAGTTTTTACCATATTTGATAAATGCATACAATGTCTTTTTTTAATCATGAGCTTCAGTTCTTTCGTTAACCGGTTTTTTCTCAGTTACATGAGTCCAATCCTTTATTGGTTTTTTTCGGGGTTTTTCTGTTACAGGAGTCCAGTCCTTTGTTGTTATCCAGCGACCGAATGCGCGCCAGTTACTGTCTCTCATGTCACGTATTTTGACTTTCTTGGTTTCTTTGATATTTCTATTGGGGCCAATAGGTTTTGCTAGGATTGTAAAATGGCCCGATGACGCAATCTTGGGGAGTTGCTGCATGGTAAATAGTTTCGGTCTATTTGTTAGAAACCAGTCGAGGATATTTGAGTCTCTAGTGTTAAAAGTAACTAATGATGGTTGGGTGCTGTTAGATGTACAGTCGAACCTCTGCTTACGGACACCTCCCGGAAGCGGACACCTCTTGTACGCGGACACTGTTTTTGGGTCCCGGCCAATACGCTATTATATTACTATATTTACAACCTCTCCTATGCGGACACCTCCCGTAAGCGGACGCGGACACCAAAACAACCTTCCCAAACAACATTATAACCTCTTGTAAGCGGACACACTTGATTTATTTTCTGTTAAATTAATAATTATGCCGCCTAATTGACTTAATACAGTATTAGAATAGAAACATATGTGTTTGATATATTGTGTTATTAGAATGAGCTGATGACAGAATTGATACGGAAACTATTAATTCAATAGTCATATTAACATCATTATTAAAAGAATCATGTTTCAACAATTACGTAATCAGTTAAATATTAACCAACCTCTCATAAGCGGACACCTCCCGTAAGCGGACACCAGGTCGTGGTCCCGAGGGTGTCCGCTTACGGGAGGTTCGACTGTATTTGTTTTAACCCTGTTGAGTTTGGATTGAAATCTCCAGTTATTACAACTAGAGCGTTTGGGTATTTTCTTAGTAGGTTATCCAGACTGCGTTGAATATGATCCTTAAGTATTATATTTTCAGGTTCTCGATGGGATGTTGTGTGGTATATCACAACAACAATGATACACGTAACACTTCTAGGTAATTTATGTGGTCTGAGCAGCATCAAAAGCGCTTCAACTTGGTCCTCGATACATTCTTTAAGTTGTTTACAGGGAATACTATTATGAATGTATATGCACACCCCACCTCCAACTGTATGAGATCTATCTTTTCGGAATAGGTTATAACCTGACATCGCAACAATATGGCCAGGGACTTGCATTGTAAGCCACGTTTCCGTTATACATACGACCTTAGCATTGTTAAGTACAGTAATTTGTATTTCATCTACTTTGTTTTCTAATTTCCTAACATTCGCAGATATAAAAGTGGGTATATCATACTGTTTCTGGGAACGAACTTTCTTTAATACATTGTGATTAATATGTTTACAATTCTGGTTTGACGGAGATATTACCACAGATTGGCGGTCTGCCAATTAGATTATCTCTTCCGAGGTAAGATTAATTCTTCGTCAAACACAAGTTGAGAAAACAATCAGCTCACAAACAGAAGTACTTTTGTTCTCTTCGAAGAACACTCGTCTTCTTGGAAACGTATTTTACCAGTTGAATTTTAAAATGTAATAATATTCCCCGTTTTGTATTGACTATTGTATAAGTATACCTGTGAAATGACTGTTTCCAGATGCAAGCGAGTTGATGAGAAGTTGTATGTCGTCAATACATTCTCTTTAGTAATTGTCACGTTAAATGTTTTTCCTGAGAAAAACAAAAGTCTTTGAAGTGAAAGAACGTTATTCGAAATTCCTGTATCGTTTCCAAAATGTGATATCGCATCGTTGGTTTAGCTTTTCCTAAACGTAGAATCTGTTCGTTTCTTAGCTCAAGTTTAAAACGAATTACCCTTTATTTTGTGCGAAAAACTTTCATTGATGTATATATGTAGTGCATTGACTTGAGAGCGTGTGAAACTAAAGAGTTGTGCGAGAGAGAAAATGGTTGAAAAGTAGTGGTTTAAATCGGATTAGCTTAAAGACTGGTCTCTCAGTTCATCAGGTAGAATGTTCCATACTCTTGTTACTCTGTTGACGAATATGAACGCTGATATGTAGCCGTTTTATATTTTCTAATACGGAACAGAATACTTTCCGGATTGCTTGTGGTTCTCGTTTTTCTCTTGTTACCAAAATTTCGTGCCGGTATTATCTCCTCGGTAACACACACGAAACCATAAAGAATTTTAAAGAAGAATATCAGGTCCAAATATTCATGCCAGAAACTAATCGGTAATAATTTGGTAGCAATTAATAATAATAACATACTAACAGTCTCTACTAATAAGATGAAATTCGGCTTAAATGAAAATGTTAATTTTGTTGGCCTTCCAAAAAAAATAACCCACCAAGAACCCTCAAATAACTTGGATAATCTAAATGATAATGTGACGCCAAGTGTACACCAAAAACACGTAGTCAAAGACAACACACAATTATTTTTATTATTTATCTTCTCCGGTCTGACAGCATATGCAATATCAAAATATCTGCTATAGTATAATGTATTATGGTTATGAAGGAACTGATGAAAAGCTCAACCTTTCTGGCGGGCGAATGAGTGGGACATTAAATAATTATGGGAGGCAATCAGATTAAGTACATTGCCCCAGGTACTGACTCACTAGATGTGATCAATAAGGCGCAACTAGATCAGTCAGCTAAAAAGTTATTTGAAGTGGACCCAAGAACAAAGATGGCGGTTGGAGCGCTAGACATGGGTGACAATAGTATATTAAATGTTCCAGACCCTATTAATGATAAAGAGGTGGTGAATAAAAAATGGGTGGAGTCAAACTTCTTAGTAAGAGACTTAGTTTATTCCAATCAGGATTATTAATAAAGGTATCTGAGCTCGTGTCATAGCTCGTTTCTTCGTCTATCTTAAAATACGTCTTAACTATCACCTTGTTACTCTTATCAAGATCCAGACCAATGGTGTTGCGTTGCCGTTGGAATAAAGTAGGCTAAACTCATGTTTCTTACTGTCTATTAGCTTCTGATAATATGCCTTGGACATAAAACATAGGCTCATATAAGAATGCGCAAATTTATATCTCTAATTAATAGCAATGGCCACCAGATCATCAATCCCCAGGAGCCAATCGTAACAACATCATACAGCAATATATTTGTAAAAAAGGTAACTATATTTTCGGAGAATGAAAACATTCGGAAAGGTGTATACTTTATAACAACTATAGGTAAGTTGAGTACAACAAAAACTAAAAAAATTCCCAATTGATGGAAAATGCATAATCACCATAGATAACACTTATTCACTATCCATAGACAATCATCTTTGAAAATGCCTTTTTCGACTAATTTAACACAACTACTAAAAGTGATCATAGGGTGAATATAAATAATGGCTTGAGGTATATGAAGGTACATTGCAATATAGTTAACACTGATAGTAACATAAATGGTATGGGAAAAAAGGATGATACCATCGTGTCACTACCAATCACTATATATATAGTACACAATCATTATTTTGTAGTGTTCAGTCATACTTTGACATTGAAAATCGAGTTGAAATAAATAAGGGTGTTATTAATCTGTTGGAGTTCACCGTCACCGACTAGAATTCGAACCCGGTAGATATGGGCCAGATACTAATCGAATTGTACATAAGGTAATTTATGACCGCAGACATTGAGGTAGAACAAGGGCTAAGAGATATTCACTATAATCCAGAAACAAGCTATCAGGCAGCAGAAAGACTATATCAAAGAGCACAAGAGGACGGTTTAAATATCAGTAGGAAGCAGGTGAAGGAGTGGCTGAGATCACAAGACACTTATACTCGCTATAAGAAAATTGTTAGAAGACATCCATTTAGAGCAACACGTGTTGACTATCTTGGTGAGAAAATACAAATGGATCTTGTTAATATGGGCAAATACAAAAACCAAAATAAGGGATACTATTGGATATTAACTTCTGTTGAAATCTTAAGTAGGTATGCCTTCGCCATACTTGTTTACAGAAAGGACACAAACAACATGACCAAAGCTGTGACGGAATTATTAAAACAATTCAAAGATTGGTTTGGTGAGTATCCAAAAATGGCTCAGTTTGATGCTGGCAAAGAGTTTTACAATGTTGGAGTCAAATCGTTGTTGGAAAAGCATGATATAAAATACTTCTCCACTCTACCTGATAAAAAGGCCGCTGTTGTCGAAAGATTCAATAGAACCTTGAAAACATCGATGTGGAAATACTTCTTTTGCAAGGGAATCTATAAATGGCTTGGACTCCTTAGTCTATAACTATAACTATAACAATACAAAGCACAGAACTATTTTAATGACGCCAAAAGATGTAAGCAAAAAGAATGAGAACGGTATATATATGGTGACTTACCAGTACCTAGATTAAAGTGGGTGATAGAAAGGTTGAAAAGATACTCCGAAGTAAAGGGTAAGAAGATGGTTCTGGTTAAATGGTTAGGCTATGACAGTAAACACAACAGCTGGATCCCTGAAAGTAATATTCAGAGCATAGAGTAGTACATATGACTGAAGGTGGGCTTGATGGTTATCAAATGGAAGACTTGGGTGATAGATACCCTGAGTATAATATGGATGAAGATAAATTGGACTCAGCATATGAAGTCCTCTTCATATATCTTACGTAGGTACTAACAATGAAGACTCCGGTAAACAAACCGATGTTATCTTCTTAGACTGCTCTCATTGCCAAACTTAAAAGATTCAATATCAGAGGATCTCTTCTCGACTGGTTTTCATCATATCTACATGACCGTCGACAGCGTGTTACTAGTCTTGATGCAACATCTTCTGATGTGAATGACCTACCTGACGTTGTTAAGAACTCAAGTGTTGCCTGCTTCGCTGACGACACTAAGATCTTCCGTTGCGTCGATTCCATCTCCGACGCTACTTTACTCCAACGTGATCTGAATAACCTAGACAGTTGGTCTTCTTCCAGTGGGCTCGTCTTCAATCAATCAAAGTGCAAATGTCTGCGTGTGACTAGGAAGACTCGACCCGTCGTTTATCCGTATAAGATCAAGGACAACGAACTTGCAACAACGTCAATCGAAAAGGACCTGGGAATTTGGGTTTCTAGCGACCTTACATAGACCAAGCATGTACTAGAACGTTGTGCGAAAGCAAACAAGTTGCTGGGTTTCGTTAGGAGAAGCGGTGCAGAAATAACAAACACAAGGACTCGCCGCACATTGTATTTGTCAGTGGTTCGCCCTGTTCTCGGCTATTCAAACCAGGTATGGTCTCCCCAGTCCATAGGTCTCATCAAACGAACCGAACGCATCCAGAGAAGAGCTTCGAAGTTCATGCTGAATCTACCCTATATGTGTAGTCAGTCTTACCGCGAGAGGCTGATCACTTTGGAACTAATGCCGTTATCCTACTGGCATGAGTATATGGATCTCATGTTCTTTTTTAAAGCTGTAAATGGTCTGGTCACAATATCTGAAGATGTTCTTCCTCAACCCATTATTCCAACGAGAGTAACCAGATCATCAAGTAGTAATGAGGTATTATTCCGTCCACAAAAGTGCAGGACTAGTACATTCCAGCGTTCCTATTTCACCCGTGTTACGAGAGTTTGGAACTGTCTCCCAACAAACTTAAGGCATCCAGATACAAGTCTAACCTTATTCAAAAGATTGTTGCGGGACTATTATTTCAAAGCCCTGCACATTTGTTATGATGCAGAGGACCCAAGAACATGGAAGTCTATATGTTTAAATTGTAACTGTTGTCGAAGTTTAAACAATGTCATTAACTGTTGTTTCTAGATATTAGTATAATATATGTAACTTATATGTTAAAAGGGCCCACAGTAATTGGTTTTAACTGTTGTGGTGTCCCCGCCATTCGTTACTGTTTGTATTGTATTTGTGTTGTGCACTTGTGTATGTCATTTGTATAACCTGGCTTTATCTGGCGAAGTTGAATAAATAAATAAATAAATAAATAAAATGAAGCTCGAGACGACATAGTAAATAGATTGAGTTACATCTAACGTCTACAGAGGAATAGAGAGACAGAGACAACATTTACAGACAACGATGGAAAGACAGTCACAATAACAAGAAAGGTTACACAGCTCCCGAAGTTGATTTTATAGATAGACACGAGAATCAGATCGCACATTCAGTTGAAGACTTCATTAGTAGAGAGTATAACACATATGACTTTAGTTTTAACTTACATAGTGATAGACAAGTTGACCTACGACTGAGCATTGATAGAACATCCAATAATAACATAACCTATAAACCATTAACAAAGTAGAAACGAGCGAGGACGACCACAAATTGTTCTAAAACGAGATTCTAATGGCGTTCTTAAATTCAATACAACCAGAGTGGCGACAGAAGCTGTTAGGCAGTTTAAAGAACATATTAATGATATAGTAAATGAAGAAAACACTGCTAGGAATATGCCGATGGTTAAAGACTGCTAGGAATATGCCGATGGTTAACACAGATAACTCACTGCGTGATATACTTTATGTGGAGTTTAACACCCCAGGAGAATCGCGAGTCAAAAGGCGAGACAACAGACCCACAATCAAGAATTGGAGATAATGGCGCCCTACAAATTCAAGCAGACCATTTCCAAGAGATCGACACTAAACAGAACAGTTGAGCGATAAGACAACGCAGAAGACACTGAGGAGTTCATCGCTCTAGCAGAAAGAGTGATTGGTCTAGAAGAGGCTAGAGATAGAACACTTGAACAAAGGCAATTGGAGGAGGTGGGAGAACAACAAGAAGACATTAGTAGACTTCAAAGGTTTAAGGAGTGGGCTAAAGAAAACCTAGTTGGACTATCAGATGTGGCAATATCAATAGCAAGTATTATCCCAACCGTTGTAATAGGTGCTAGAAAAGCTATCTCCCAGGGAGCTCAGGGCTTACACTAGACTTGGATCAAGTCCGTCTCTCTAGAGTCCGAGTCGCGAAGCGACGAGATCGAGCGCGCCGCGAAGCGGCGCGCGAGGTGCAAGAATGGAGGGAGAGACGGACTTGGCTCACCTGCAATGTTTCGAATCACCTGCAATGTTTATTATTTTGGCGGGAAATTATATTAATAATAGAAAGTTCCCGCCACATATAGGAAGAACGTAACCCCCGGACATAGAACCCTAGGGAGCCACCTTAAACTCCCCCTGGCGACTATTTCCGGCTGCTCAAATTTGAGCAACCGGAAGTAGTTCTGCGTGCAGATTTTACATGGCCAGCGTATCCGTACGTCATGTAAAAAACAATATAGTGAGCCTACACAGAACTAGACTACTAGAGGTCGGTAGCCACGTTTTTAATATGATTATTAACATAGGTATATTCAAGATTTTGAACTCTAGTTAGACACCAATGGTTAGACATCATTTACGTTTTTTTTAAACTATGCCTGAAGAAACGTTATGTGAGGGAGCCGCTTCACGCACGACATCTCATGCTCACAACAAGTACAACAAATTATATTTCTGGTATGTTTGCTACTTTGCTAGTTTATCAATTTTGCTTTTATTCATGTGAATATCAATAAAGTTTAGAAATGTATGTATTAAACAGTACTCTGTCAATGGTTGGGGCTAAAGCTATCACGGAACAAATCCGTGATCGCGGGACGAAAATATCTATTTGTCGATGGCCTCAGAGACGTAGTCAGATTTGTGATGCTTTTCATGATTTGCTCATAATTAAAACAAAAAATCGTGATCATATGACTTCTTTTTGGCACACCAAATTGGTGTTACGGATAAAATCGACATTGTGTGGGCTCCCTGTGGTTATAAACTGTGATCAGTGGTGCCAACAGGATTTTTTATTGAGGGGGCAAAATATGTTTCCTTACTTGCTTGTAACGACACATTCCTCGGAGGGTTCAGGGGCATGCACCCCAGGAAATTTCTCTGAAATGTTATTTAGTTAGAGGAGAAAGGGGCTGTTGCATCAAGCATGTAGTGTGTGCATATAAATTATATGACCTCCCCGCTCAACCTTGAATTTTCTTGAAACCTGCCCCCACCTGTTTTAAACTCCCTGTATGGTTTTACCAGCCCCTCTCCGACTGAATTCATGAATGCATCTCCCTTAGATTTCAAAATTCACCACATGAGGGGGTAAATAATTTTGCCCCAAGGTTGGGTAGGGTGAGGTGGGAATCACATCATCATTATTACATGGATTATAGACAAGAAGACTGATGCCATGAATACATATCTGCTAGAACATGTCAAGTATGACTTCTATAAAAAGGTACATGCTCAAATGTTTTTTTCCTATCAATCTTTGAAATATCTGTACTATTAGATCATGTGTTTCTTCATTCCATTACTCTGTTTAGTTACCAATTGAGAAAAATTAAATGGGAATCTTATCCTGAAATATTCCTGAACAAGTCTTCTACCTAGGCCTTTTTGTCTACAAAGCTTAGCGCTGAATGCACACGGCTTCCCCTTGCTGATGCCAACAAGTCATTTTATCACCCAAGGTACCAGTATCATGCAAAAAAAACAATAATCCAAGTACCATATTTTACACAGGATCGAAATCTGTTGACTGTTGTGGTTTATGTGAAAGAAATTGATAAAGGCTCATTGCAAGTTATCTTTGAGGCTAAGGTTTTACACTTAAAATTTCAAACAAGGTATTTTATGTCATGATTATTTTTTGTCTATCATTGCTTTGATCTTGTCAACTTTTCCAATTTTTGTCCCATTTGTTTTTGGGTTTATCTGATATAAATCTATTAATCGGAACAATCCTCAGGACACTGTACTAGCTGTCTCCCCTCCAATGAGATTTACGCCAAAGAACCAACATTGGATGGAAAATCATATAATATATTTCTTAATATCATATATTAAAAGATACATCTTTTGTTTGAAGTAACACATTGTCCTAAAGTAATTATTCCATCATGATTGTTTCTCTGGTTTTGACTTAAACGAATCAACCAACCAGCGATGACAAAGTCTGGTCATGTCCAGCTCGTATCTTTTGAGTGTAAATTTGTACACACTGTCTAAAACACTTGTCTGATCAGTTGTGCTACTGTACATTCTGGCAGAAAAGAAGTCCTTCTCTATTTTAGTCAGTTCAAAATTATATAATTAATGAAAAATTAAGCCAAAGAAGACTACCCCCTCCTGAATCCCTGTCAAAATTATTATAATTGTTACTTGCCTGAAAGGTCCAAAGAATTCCTGAAGTTGCATAACCAAGTGTCAGAAGAGACCATTTTTGAGTGGAAGGTTAATTTAAGGTAAATTGTACCAAGTATTTTAATTAATAATTCCTCTGTATTTATTACCTTATTAACCCATTAATGTGCAAGACCCTTCTCTTGTTAGACAGAGTAAAATAGCAAAGTAACTATATGGCGCATGCATTGCAGCTCAATGGGTTAATATCGTACATGTGTAATTTTTCTCATTTCTGACTGGATGACAATTTAGCGCAATTTTTAATACATTCCCAAAATTATATAATCTATTTCCAAAAAAGTAATTCAGTGGCAATTTAAAAATATTTTTAATGTTTTTAACAAAAAAACTTTTTCTCGTTATATACTAATACACCAGATATTATAGTCTTAATTTTTTTCACAAATATAAAAAATAGTATAAGAAAACCTCAAACATGCCCTCACATTCCCTTTGGCCTCGTGCAACTTTGCCAGTCTTTGAAAAACTCACAAGTGTATGTATTTTTTGAAATAATTTGTTCTTGTTGCAATCAACTATAACAAAATAATTTCACTCATCTAAGAACGACCCTCTTGACAGTTTATACTAACAGTAAATTCAATATTTTCATTGTGTTTATACCTTCTTTCTATTTCCCTGAAAGACACAAAGTGGACCATAAAAACTGCAAGTATGTGATATCACAAGCAAAGCTGACAATGACGTTAATAAGAGCTTGTGTAAGCGATCAATGGAATTCTTTGGAAGAACTTAATATGAAAGGTATGGATCCAGCATGATCTGATGTGGGGGGGGGGGGTGCTAAGCGGGTGCTGGTCATGAAGCAGGGTGTGGCCGGCATCTGAAGCAGGCTGAATCATCACTAAGGACCCACTGCACGGTCAAGGGGGTCATCTTGTCAGAAATGTTTTGACAAATATGATTGCCTAGATGGTTAAAAAGGCCTATCAATGGCCAGATACTTGATTTTTGTTTGATAAATGCCCTGTCAAATCCAAAATTCAGATTTGATATGGAATTTGTACCCCTCCTGCGCCCCCCTTGGCCAAGCATAGGAGGGGTGCGCACCCCCCTGTACCCCCAGTAAATCCATCCCTGTCGTATAGTGCGCTTACTCTATAAATTTCATGGTAACGGTTTGTTTATCTTAGCAGGAGCGACTGAATTTTAAAATTAATTCAATAATATAATCATCAATCATTATGGATACCCCGGCGCTCTCCCCTTTTCCTTCTCCAATCCCTTCTCCGATCCCTTCCCTTGCATCTCCGCACCTCACACTGCCCGAATTTTTTATGTGCGTGTTCCACGAGATCACTGATCCCAAAATTACATGAAATTCTATCATCGCTTTAATGATAAATTTGAGAAGATTGGGGACGATATAGCGGGTGTCGCAGATGGTACGCGAAACAAAGGGCTACATTAATGCTTGAAGTGATGTATTAGCATATAGTGGCACGAAAAGAAAATATCCATGGACCATGGGAAATCCCTGATGATGCAACTTTTGGTACAGTTCATAACCATATACATGTACCATGTACTTAAACGACTACACAACGTCCAGGAGAACTGATGCACGCTAGAATTAAGACCTACTGTAGCACATTTCGCAAATCCTTAACGCATGATTCCAGGCTATTCCAACATGGCATTCGAAAAAATAAATGTCAATGAATAAATGAAATCAGATTCAGTTATATTGTATGGCAAGTTGTAATTTAACATAGAAGGGCAAAATCGTTTCCCAGATGGGCAAATTTACGAATTATGCTAGGCCTTCTCGCTTCCAACCACTCCACAAGCTTCTCACTCAAGCACACCAAGCATTGCAGAAATAAAAGGCTAGGAAGTAGGCTAGAAAAGATCTAGTTTCCGCATTAAAGCATTTTAAATGCGATGGCTGATAGGACGACCGGTCTAAATGACGATCCGCTTCCAGCAAGAAGAAATGAACTTGTTCTCATTGTGGTTTCGTTCAATAAACCCTTTCGATAATTGTGTCACGAATACTTCCTTGGCTTGGCCTGGGAGCCTCGCTCTCATTCAATTCTAACTAAAAGTTTCCACGGGTATTTCTTTATGGATGGAATGACTGGAAAAGCGAAAGAAAAAAATGGTGATAAACTATTTGGAAAAATTACATGATGTTTGGGTTAAAGTAGACGTTGGGAGCAAAATTATCTCCAGGCAGAGGAGCTTAATCCTCATTGTCCATACCCATAGATGCTTCTCATATGTTGAAGCTTGTACGAAATACATTTTTAGATCATGGAGTCTTCTATAATGGCAAATGAGATGCAATTGGGTGGAAGATTCCGAGAGAATACATGTAGTAAATAAGCTGAGGTCAGCTCACATGCATTGGCGTCAACAAAAAATGAAAGTCAATCTGGCTCCTCAATCTTTAAGTACCACTATTGCTGATGTATTAGATTATTGTGCTGGTAATCTTCGCATGGGTGGAATTTCAATTGCCACTCAACAACGAAATTTATAAATGAAGGCCGTTTGTTTATTAATGATTTGGCCTTTTTTTTTATGTATTAAGGCACCACGTAGACAGTCAAATTGCACGTGCATTCAAAAATTCCAGGATAAGGCTTACTTTACATACTTAAGGCTTACTGATAACCACATCAAAGCGGAATGATCACTATATCTTAAGTACTATTATTTTCAAATATTGAATTTTAATTGTTAAAAAATGTTAGAAATATTAAAAAGTTCATATTACAACTGAATTAATTGTTTGATTTTTTAAAGAGCTGCTTCTGCTGTTGCTCCGTTACCTTTATCATGAAATTTTGCATTATGGCAAATTATTGGCTTTGTTGTTGCGGTTGTTGCTCGTGTTGTTGGGTGTGTTCCAGCAGATGCTGCTCATGAGCTGTTCAGTTTGTTGTTGCTGACTGATGCAACTACTGCATGAACTGAGTTTTCCGCTCTTGTCGTTTTCTTTCGTCTTCTCTCTGGTTGCGCTCCTCTGCCATTTCTTGTTTTGCAGTAACTGCCTTTCTTCTTTCCTCTCCCGTGTTGCCTCCCCCTTTGGCTTTGAAGTAATTGACTTATGTTCTTCGTATTCTTACCAGCTGAACGACTTAGATACATTAAAACAATTGACTGCAGAATTGAAATTTTTTGGAAATATAGAACGATAGAAAATTTGGTCCAATGAAAATGCTCAAGCGCCTACAGTGCTGTTTTTGCTATCTATGATTTTACATAAATCAGCGTTATTTGTCATCAAAAGAGTAATGATCAAGCGAATATTCTCTCATATTCGTCGACTGACGTGACGTCTAATTTTCCATGCGTGGCGCAACTCAACGAATTTGAGAGCAAGCAGTCAAGATGATTGTATATATGTCAGTGTTGCGGACCAGAGACCAAATTTGTGTCATCGCATCCCCGTGCTTTGTACGCTCAACTATAATCGCTGGCAATTGGCTCTTTTTGTTACTTGTTTTTGTGTTTATCCGTCTAATAGATTAAATTAAGAAAGTCTTCGAAATGTAATGTGGATGAACACAAAAAGGCATGTATGAATGAATCCAGATTCAAACTCTTCTTATTGTATATATATTTGGCATCTCCTTTTTGATTGGTGTTCATCTTTTCGTGACTTTTCTCGCGTTTCAAAAGACCGTCTGCGATGCAGACTAGGGACGATTCAGCAGTCGTGGCAATTTGCACTGTTTGCATTGTTGAAACCTTTGGCTATGCAGTATAAGTAAATCGTACTCTTTTCACTTGCAGTTATTTTGTCACTAATTGCAACTTAGGGACCGTTCATTTTTTATTGAGGGGTGGGGGGTACGCGAAAAACAATGGTTTGTTGTTCTGTTTGTAAGAATGTTACCCTGAATGCGCAGCAAAGGGCTATTCTGGGCTACCAAAAAAGTTTTTCGGGGGAGCATGCCCCAGGATCCCCCTACCTATGGAAGACCCAACATAATGACAAAGTAATTGGGCACAGCCTTGCAACTGCTGTTTAAATAAATCCTAACACATCTTGAGCAAGATATTTACAATTAGCAACATAGTTACAATTTGTTCTATCTTCATGTTTATATATATAACTTGAAAATATATTAACAGTATTAAAAGTCAGCCAATGATCAGAAAACCTTTTGCTCACAAAAACCAAGTTTTTTTAAGGTTACATGTACGTTGACATTTTTAAGAGAGAAGGTTGGGGGGGGGTACTTTTTATCTGAAAAATATCCTTTTGGGATTGGGCCACTGGGAGAAGTTGAGTATGAATGGGTGGGCCATGGTTAAGATTTAAGAGGGCGTCACCTCCCCTCCCAGATAAAAAATAAACGGTCCCTTATTGCAAGCTACTGTTATCTACTGTCTGCCCATGTGTACTGTGTATTCAAGCAAACTATCTGCCCATGTCTTTCGGTAACCCAATCAAGCCACAATGCGCACTGCTTTATTATATTACTCCAAACGATTTTACTCGTTAACGTACGCTTATAGGTTAATTTTTATTGCAGGTGTTGGTGGAGGACACCTAAATAATACTACTGAAGGCCAAGTGGCGGAGAGGGATACTTATAATATAAGAACTAAAACAGAAAATGGCGATGTAAAACATGGAAACTCAAATAGAACCCAAACTGTGAGTACGGAAAGTAATCTTGGACTTGATACAAAAGGTGTTCCTGATAGTTTAGCTGATGATGCAGATGGTATGGAGACTATATCTAACGGAATCTCCGAGAATATTAGAACTAACCAAACTGTTAATAATAACATGAACAAAGATGGTGAAGTTAAGGAAAAGACTAATGGATTAGATGATAATAGTGAAGATGTTCTTTGTAATAAAACGAAAAGTAGCGAAAATATAGTTGCTGAGAAGTATACGTGTGACAGCACAACCAAGCAAAGAAATGTGGAATGTACAAACCATATTTCGAAGCAGCATAATAATGACATTAAAAATTCATCTGATTCAACCAGTACTAGTGAAGACATTTGTGAGACAACGTACCATGGTGATAGTTGCTCAATAAAGGTCCCGAATACGAACAGAGTCCAAGATTTAGATAAATCATGCGAGAAAGATAACGTGGCGAAGGGAAATAAGGATTTTAAATTAAGTTATGATGCAAGGAAACACGATTGTCGACCTGGTTGTGCTGGTTTGGTAAATCCTGCAAATCTTTGTTATATTAATTCTGTTGTGCAATGTCTCTCATCTGTCAGAGAACTGAGAACATATCTATTATGTAAGTATCAATTTTATTCAGTCTACAGTATAACTAATAATATACATGAAAAATTTCTCAGAATTGACAGGATTTGGTAAAGTTTTGTTGTGCTGCAATTTGAGAAACACGCACTGGTCCTATGGACTCGTGCAATTTTGGTAGTCTTTGAAAACTTGTTCATGCATGTTTTTCCAAATTGCACTCAAACCATACTATTACCTAACGTATAACTTGTGGAAAACTGTTAATTTTTTATAGTTAATTGCTTATAAACTACTTTATTAACCATTTTCAGCTAAGAAACATTCTGCGCATATAAATTGTGATAACAAGAATGGTTATCAGGGCGATCTTATCGGCACTTTCGACTGTTTAATGCAAGAATTATGGTCAGGAAAGGAACGCTATGTTTCTGCGTCTAAATTAAAGGTAAGTTAATGTTTGAAGAAGGCTAGAAGGATGATAGTCTCGTACACTTGTTTTCACTCACACGCTACTAACCTCCTGGACGAAAGGTCTTTCTCGAAACTTCGATGTGATTTAATCTCTTTCAGATAGTTTAAACAGAAACCAAGGCAGCTTATTGTAGAATACTACCCTCACTGGACACCCGTTTTTGCAGACTTACTATTTGTTTTACTTGTAAATGTATGTTCTTTTCATTTAGCATATACTTGGAAAGAAAAACAAGCAATTCATCCATTATGGCCAAGGAGATGCTCAGGAATTTTTAACCTTTTTACTCGACGGTCTTCATGAAGTGAGTTGTTACATTATCGAGTGAAAAACAATTATGAAACGTTTTTTGTCTTTAGGTTCGTTACTAGACGTGTGCATCGGATCGGATTGACCTCTTTGAATCCGAAGGTTTGTCTAAGTACTCAATCCGAATCCGATCCGATTAAAAAAAAATTAATCCGATCCGATCCAATCTGAAAAAATATATTAGATCCGATCCGATCCGACTTGATGCTGAAAATTTGTAATCCGATGCGATCCGAACGTATATTGTATGCTTTTATATAGTTTGAAGTTCAAACTTTGAACGAAACGTATGTCTAACATTTGTAGAGTTTTCAACACATTATTCTAAAGTCTAAACCTCTGGACTTTTACGTTGCAAAAAATGCGAAAAATTAGGCTAAATGCGTTCTTTATTCGTCGTTTAACTTGGAGACGCATTTTCGTCGCATTATCCCTCTCGTCGCCTCAAAGTCCCGACGCCAGGGCGATTGTGATTTGTGAACGGGAAAAGCCAAAACGTAGTTGAAGACTATAGCAATATCTTGATTGATTGTTTCCTTGCGAGTTTAATGATTTTCAATGACAAAATGTAACTGAGTGTTTCTCATGTGAATCCGATCCGGGGAAAACCCCGCAAAATCCGACATAAAAACAATGCATAAAAGTAAATTTTGATCCGAATCCGGATTAGCACACCTTTATTCGTTACATTCAGCATGCAGAGCCTTAAACGAACCAATATTCAACATAGCGAATGCCTTTCATTCTTTTTTAATTTTAGGATCTAAGGGAGGAGAAAAAGAAGTCTCTAAGTGAGATTAAGGCTGATGATTCAAAGGATATTCAACAAAGTAGTCGGATACATTGGGAGAACTATATAAATGGCAATCAGTCCATCGTTAGTGATCTGTTCCAAGGACAAAGTGTTTCTGAAATCCACTGTGATGAATGTACAAAGGTAACAAGAGTTATGCATACGTCCGCGCGCATCATGTATGTTTTCCAAATAAAGATACCATTCTTCCTATCAGCCTCGATCCACTCTTGCATATGTTTGTTGTTTGTTTGATTTTTTATAAGTATAGTTATTTTCTCATGTCGAGCTGTCCTGTCCTAAGTAACCATGAAGTTAACATTTGAAACAATATTCCATCAAGTAATATTTTAGGTATTAGATGAAATTTTTGAATTATTACAGATTGCGTGCAGACTCACTCTCGAACAACCATTACTGCCGTACCACGTGAAATTTGTGCCTTAATCTGAACTCTTCTACCTTTTCTCCAAAGCCTTCAATAGCATTTGATCATTGGATGCAGCTTAATCTTCCAATTCCTGAGGACCCGAAGTATTTATATGTCTACGTGTTTTTCGTTGATCCGGAAAACAAACCACTAAAGGTATGTTTTGGTTATTCTGGTTTGTTTGTTTGTTTGTTTGTAAACTTTCACCCATCTTATATCTGTAATTGAGGCATAAAATTGTCGAAAATATATCTTCAAGCATGTATTTCTTCTAGACTAAACTTAAAGTTTGTCAAGCAACACGTTGTTCAGATTTACTAACACAACTTAGTCATCTTGTTGATATTCCAGCTCATTGTGTAAGTATTCAGATCTTGACTTTCATCAGTTTTAAGTACATATTTATCTACCTATTCATGTCGGCAGAATGGGAATCAACAATTTCTGTATTTCCTATACAATAGTTAGCCTTAGGAATTGATTTAGCTGATATCATAATAGCACAATTAGTTGTTTTATGATTTTTCCAATTAGATATTATACATCTTTAATAAAGTTTGTTCTCGAATAACATATTGTATTCTCGAAATGTGGTTCGTGTGGATGTATATTCCGAGAAATTGTTGAGCATTGCGAAGTTCATGCTTCTACCTGTAAAAGATACAGCCTTTGCTTGAAAGGTATCTAAGATGTTGTTGTATCTTTTACAGCTACAGTAAGTTGTTTTGGACCTAACAGAAACCGTTTTATAAAACATTTTCTAAAAATTGTATTAATGTTCGATGTTTCTAAACTTGCTGTTCAGAGAAGGTGAATAACCAGGGTACAACATGGTACTCGAGATAATAAACAGTATTTTTTTAATATAGCTTCTCTTGCTGCGTTCACGATACAGTAGAATCTCTCATATATATGATCCAATAGAAGAAGTGTCACTTTCCTCCAACAATGACACTCTTATTGCGTAAGTATAGCATTAGTCTAGCAGTCTTCAGTGTTGACCCGTTAACACAGTTCAATCTCTTATCAACTTTGCAGCTGCGAAATTCTGGTCCCAAGACAAGACTTTCCTTCAAGTAATTCGAAAGAAGAAAATAGTGAATCATGTAAAAGTAATGTTATAGAAAACAACGACAAACAATACAATTGTCATGTTCTTCATATTTCTGTTATTCAGGTATAAGCAAGTGTTATTACGAGTCAGTAAGTAAATAAATATAATTAGGTTGATATAAGAAATTGAACTGTAGGATGGGTGATATTTGAAAATCTTGCCAAATTACCCCTGACTCGTACCCAGTCGTCAATTAAATTTAAGAATTAATACAAGTACATATATAGATCAATGAAATGGGATGTGTGATGCATGATGGGAACGAAGACGAAATCCTAATCTTCGTCGTTCCCATCATTATTTTTTCAAACATTCAGGGACTGGGTACGAATCAGAAATTACTCATGGCTTCTGACTGCATGCGGGACATAGTTCCCGTCGTACGTAACTGTACGAGCAATACAGTATCCTACACTATGATTTCCTATTCTTATTTGTATGACCAAAGTAAATGTTATTCACTTACCTGTACGCCTTCCTAGTAGCGTAGTTTTCCTATATTATAACACAAACCAGATATTTACTAAGTTCATTTCTACATGTTCATTATGGGACTTTATCTAATTATAACGCCCAAAAATGTCAAAAATAGAAACATTTCATTGCAGCACAATTATTATATAAAATAATTGTACTCCTGTCAACCAATCACAATTTATTACGTTTTCCTTACAAATAAAGGATACGATAACCGTTACGTTACGACTTATATTTTTCATCTGTTGTATTGTTTTATTCATAACTTTGTAAATTTCTGTACTTATACGTTTGTTCGTTTAATTTTGTTTCAGAGATTAACGCACAGGGTAACTGAGAAATGTAGCCATTGTGGAGTCGACAAGTCTCCCCTATCTTATTGTTCAAGATGTTGTAAAGTGGCGTATTGTGATAAGTAATAAGTTAATATTTTGCTTTTAAGAAAAACTAATTTAAAGTTTTTGTATGTAGTGGAACTCGTGTGTACACTGAATGAGAACAGACAGATCAGTAAATCAGTGGCGCCGTGGCCGGGGGGGGGGCTATCGTTGAGACCCGTCGGAAAATTGGAAATTTGTTATGTTGTCGGAATCTTCGTGGTCAAGCATACCTGCATATACGAGCGGGAATTTTACTTCTCTTCGTTGTTTGACAATGCGAAACATGTTAAGAGTTATATGCTTTATACGACTCCACGCATATAACATTAGCACGGATTGCCGGGCTTTGTGCCTTTACGGCTACCCCCCCCCCCCTAAGAATCCATATGACTTCATATATTATTTATGTCACATTGTGTTTGTCGGGAAAATGCTGCCCTTGGCCCCCCCCCTAAAACATGGGACCCACGACGCCCCTGCAGTAAATGTATGCAAATGAAATCTTGAATGCATGGTTCTAGTGTTGAACGATATACGCGAGGGTTTGTAGGATGAAACTTCCTGAAAATATAGATTATGTAACAAGAACTTCGTAGTAGCGTGGGTCGGAGAAAATGCATGTGCTTTTATCGTGAATACAAAAGTGATCACGTGATAAAAATGAACCAATCCGACGGAGTTAAGTCAAAACAGAGTATAAACAAAATATGGAAATCACATTACAGAAAAGACATGAATACAAGAAATATATGAAACTATGTATGAGATGAGATGTAGAAATTCTTCTAGTGTATACTGATGTCAGGCATGGACTGATAATCTGATGTCAGGCACGACGTTGCTCACCAAGCTTAGTCCTCAAACATATTCTAGTTTCACCAATGACATTTGGAGGCGCACGTAAACCTGTGCTTGATGCATTGTAAATTTAGATTTGGGTACCAAAATAAAAGTTGAAGAATCTGCGAAGTTACAGGTTTTATCCTGTGGCAAGGAGCTATGGAGTAGGGTTTCACGGATATTTTGCTGTGTCGAAAAGAGACTAAAGGCTGATTTCCATTCAGTGCAAAATGTTGCGCGATCGACCTTTTGCGATCGTTTTATGTTTAATTATGAGCCCTCGACTGGAACGGATCCGGTCGAGGGCTCATAATTCAAAAGAAAACGATCGCAAAAGGTCGATCGCGCGACATTTTGCACTGAATGGAAATCAGGCTTTAGTGGTTGTCGGAGTAAATGGAAGATGTGTCAGGGTCGTTATATGAACATTCTTCCTAATGATATTTCTTAAATTGAAGGTCAGAACTCGGGAAATTTTGTTATAGGAACATTAGACGCAGGGTCTCCAAGGGTTTCAGATCGGGGAATATGGGAGGCCTTCGAAAAGGCAGTGTCTTCTACGTCGAAGTCATTGTTATATTTTTCAGATTGTTTGATCCTACAAACAGTGGCAGACACTTCGCGAAATATTGGGGGTGCGAACTTAGATTGCTAACACGTAACCACCCTTTTGTTGCTGCAAGTCCCTGTTCTTTTCGCATGTCGAGCTGTCCTGTCCTAAGTAACCATGAAGTTGACATTTGAAACTATATTCGATGAAGTAATATTTTAGGTATTAGATGAAAATTTTGAATTATTACAGTCTCTGCGTGCAGACTCACTCTCGAACAACCATTACTGCCGTACCACGTGAGATTTGTGCCTTAATCTGAACGTAATTCATAAAAATACTTTCAAATAACTTTATCTGAACTCTTTTACCTCTTCTCCAAAGCCTTCAGCAGCATGCATGCTTTTGATGCAAATTTACTTAAATTATAGCTATCATTCAAAGAAATTATTGGGAGGGCGGTCGCCCCCTTCACCCCTCCCCCCCGCCTAAGGCCCTCAAGTATATATAAATGACAACGTCTTTTCATATTTACCTGAACCATCTATTGCTAGGGAATGTCAACGTAGCGACTGGAAACGTCATCGTCAATACTGCGACTTTCATCCTTCAATCATTGGTGCGCCATTTGTCGTCAGTGTGGATGCGTCCAAGGCAACGCTAAATGAGCTCAAGGATAGGGCATTTCGTTACGCAAGGTGATTGGCCAAACGTAGATTTAGGGAACTATTTACTTTTGTCTGGTCTCAGTCTAAGTTTGTTTGAATAATTTTTCTTAGATATTCCGTTGCACCAAAGAAAGGTGAACTAGGTAGGTGCGATGTTATGCTTTAAGAGTATCATTTATGTTTTGTGCATTGGTGTTTTGAAACGCATGGTAGCACTATTGTTGTAAAAATGCATTTAGCTAAAAAATTATCTATGCTGTTTTTTCCAAAACTAACATTCGTCCATAAATCGGGGGGAAATGAAATTGAATCAAAATAAAAAATAATTAAAGTGTTTTTTCAGAAAGATATGTCAAAACGAGCTTTATTGCGGGAAGTATTTTATGCTAGGCGTAAACAAAACGTAAACTATTTCTATTTTTAGTATCAAGTAAATTTCATATGACATTATTGGAAAACTTAATCGATTTTCACAGCAAAGGAACAGAGTTGACAGATAAAGGTATATATTTGTACAATTCATGCAACTAATTCATACATATGCAGTATCCACAAAGTTCTTTTAGCTGCATACGACAAACCACTTTCGTTTAGCTTACATTACAAGTCGATGCAACATCAGTTTTATTGTGAATGGTTTTCTTGTTGGAATTTTAATGCCAAGATTTCTTCCAACTTTTTCCTCATTTCGAATGATTATCCCACTACATTCGACAAACCTCTAAATTTAAAAACCACAGATTATGCCACAAGCAATGTCAACATTGGCAAGGTTTCCTAATATTCATGTTATAGGCGATACTCCTGTTGTTGATGAGAATGTGTGTCTTGCTCTCGATTGGGATGCAATAATGTCAGACAGAAAAGTTATATCTAAAGACTTGGTAAGATACATTTTGTTCCGTCGCTAGTTGTTTCTTGAAGAAGAAGTTCAACTACTTTACAAATAACAACGTCGAGAACATGTTCACAACGTAGGGGACGTAGATGCGGAGTTCCCACTCTTTAGAAGGCAACGCCCCCATGTCTCGCTGTTTGTAGGCTCCTGATTCCCTTACCCTAACCCTTAAACAGTGAGACATGTATCTATAAACCTTGAAAACCGAGAAAGCTTCGCTGAACCATTCAATAAGAACTGCACATGCGCACAGTGAAACAGCCACCGTGGTGACGTGTGAAATAAGAGACCCAAGGAAGGACTAACGTGAACTTCGGTGGCCAGTCGTCAGAGCAAGCGCTTTCGCCTCTGAGTCTTGAGTTCGATTCTCGCTGGGGACTTTACTCATCACACTCATGTGAAAGGAGTAGGTCAATGCTCTGCCGAAAGTCGTGGGGTTTTTCCGAGCACTCTGGTTTTCTCCCACAGGGGAGGTTGACTGGGTGGGTTAGGATATACAGATTAGGAAAGTAATATTACAATTGTTGTAAAAATAAATAATGTAGGCTAAGTACGTAATATAGGTAAGCGAGATACTTGATGTAATCCGTCACTGAAATGTAATGTAATGTAATGTAATGTAATGTAATGTAATACATAACTTTGGACAAACGTTATTGCTCAAAATTAGTGATGTTCTGAAATCATTTGATGTTCTTTTTGGTTGGCAAATTAGAACGGCAGGCAGTACATGCTTTCTTCTGTTTATTTGTGAGGTGACGTGTATCATTGACGTGTATTATATTAGTTATGCCTTTATTACATATGAGATACTTACATGCATGTTTTTGATTGAATATTTTCTTTCAGAACTCCTTTTAATTTAACATTAATTTAACGGTAATTTTTATAGGTTTGTAATATTCATAAAAGTATAAACGAGAATCATTCAAGTGAAGGTATGAGTTTTCATTTGTTAATCTTCACAATCAGAATTAAAATGCAATTTAAAGTCTGGAATTTTTGTCATTAGTGTTTCCAATGATTTTACAAATTAGTGTTTCTATTCTTCAAATACCCGAAGTCATGCAAAAGCATTTGTTGTTGACGTCGTCGCCGTCGTTGACGGTGGACATCATTCTCAATGGTGGTGTTGATGTTGGCTGTTGTGTTGTTGGTGGTGGTGTTGGTGGTGGTGGTGGTGGTGGTGTTATTGGTAATGGTGGTAGTCAAATCTTACAGTATCTTCTTTTTCTCTTCTATTCTAAAGAGAACTCTTGTTCATTGGAGGAATGTCTCAAATTGTATTGGAATCCAGAAAACATTAACAAAGAATGTGGTTGGTAAGGATACTTAATTTCACATCTCCTGACTTGTAAAAAATATGGCCATCTCTAACTGAGAAACAGTAATGTTGAAAACAGTACATGTAACAGTGAGTAACAATAAGAGAGAGTAAAGCAGTTAGGCACAATACTTATCTTGGACAAAATAATAACGCTCGTGGTTGTCTCTAATGGCCTACAATTGAAGATCTCTATCCACGTGGTGTATGTTGGGCCATATATTTTACTTTGCATAGACCACTTTCATAAAATTAATGTATGTAATTGTAAACTTATTTTATGTGCGTATTGAGCAGCACAACTGTGCTCTTTAACAACTACACACTTCCAGACACTAGACAGCTTTAGCAAACACAACGCGACGTCAAAGAGGACGTGAAAATGGCGTAAAAATGGCGTGGTATGCCCATCTATGGATGTGCCCACGCCATTTTTACGCCATTTTCACGTCCTCTTTGACGTCGCGTTGTGTTTGCTAAAGCTGTCTACTAGCACGCGAAACGTACATGTGAGATATTAAGATTTCTACTTTATATTTCCACGCAGGCGCTGTGATCATTGCAAGGACGTTCGAGCAGCTACACGAAAGGCGATGATCTGTAAACATCCTGAAAATTTAATCATTCATTTCAAACGATTTTCATATTCTGGAAATGGACGCAAGATTAGTAAACATATTCAGTTTCCTCTCAGGTGAGTTTGTAAGCAACTTTATTGTACACCATTTACGGCCGTTTGCCATTATACGGATCTTGCTTGGGCATGCGCGATTGGTGTCTTGTGTAAGAGTTTTAAGGCAATTTTCCATTACAGCCGCTTTGCCCGCGCGGGCGGAGCGATCATGTTTCAACTTTCGCTGTAGGTGTCTAGCATGAGATTTTTTTGTCCGCTTTACACCTCGCGGACACGCCTGAAAGTTGAACTACATTCAACTTTCTTGGCGTGCCCGCGCGACTAATTATTCACGTGATTCGAATCGGTCGCTTCGCCCGCGCGGGCAAAACGACCGTAATGGAAAATGGCCTTTACGTCCGCTCCTGTGCTCGCGGACATGCGATTGAAATTGAAATGTTTTCAACTTTTCAGGCGAACTCGCGCATAGAAAACGGCCTTTACGCTGCATGTATGAAAAAGTTGTCAATTTTAATCATGATTTCTACTACGTCGATGCATTGACATTGTTGTCAGAAGTATAATCATTCATGAATCTTTTTACAAGTAGAAACGTCTATATTTTATGGATTATGGAATAATAACAGAGATTCTCGGTATGAAATAGAAGTTGTATCAAACTGGCCAACCGTAGACGATTTCTTCACTTGTGCGAGAAAACTTAAAAGATGTCATTCTAGCATAACTACCTCGCCGTAACCTACAAACCGCGCCATGGTTGCTTCATAGGCATATATATAGGCTCGTTTATTATTCATGTTTTTTTAATACGCTTAGTTTTGTGTTTTGCAGAGGGTTGGATATGTCGCCATTCACACATCCTGAAATTACAACCGATGGAGCTATTTACGATCTCCGTGCAGTGTGTAGTCACTACGGTTACATGAATTTCGGACATTTCATTGCATTTTGTAAACCTTATTCAGAAGAGGAACTCGATAGACTGGCTTTTACAAATACTGATGGTAAGTTGACCGTTTTCACAGTGCGTAGTACAATATCTGCAGTTCAGTATGCCTTGTTATTATGGGCCACCGAACTTAAATATTTAATTCAAGTTTACAAACGAATGAAATACTTTTCTAAGCACCAGTAAGTCAAAATTCTATTAACATGTTTTATTAAATAATTTTAGCAAAATTATTTTCATGTCGGCCAAAATATCCTGTCGGAGAAATGTCCTTTCGACCAACTGTCTCTCGGCTAATGTCCTACGTCGTGATAGACATATTCGAGTTTCCACAATATCAAGAGATGCAAAGAGGTGCACACAACATATAGGCATAAGATTTTGGCCGACATTGTGTTCTTTTTCATCCACAGGTTGGTTGAGATACGATGACAGTAAAGTAAATAGTGTTAAACAAAGTGAAACTGAAAAAACACAAGCATACATATTGTTTTACCACCGAAGGAAAAACTCTACAAGCTGTAGCAAACAAACTTCAGAGGCCACCTGTTCCACGCCCGAAGATACGTCTAAAACTGATCTGTGTGTTCCTCAAACTATGGAAACATCAGAAGTTGCAACAGAACAAGATACAGTTAAGAATATCCAAAACACAAGTATTCTTGTGGAAGAACACGAATGTAGGACAGCGAACGGTGAAATATTACTCGAAGACGTTTTGGATTAATTGGCTGTGGAGATGTTTACCATGTACAGTATAAGTGCAAGATAACTGGCTTAAATCCCGCGCAGGCTCTGTCGCGCAGATGTGTACACCGAACACGACATTTTTGTTTTTCACCATTGAATTTATCTATACGTAACTTCTTAAGTCCACATTTGTGGATAATTATATATTTAGTTTCAAAACTAAAATAATCGCTCTGCATTTGCAACTAGCATTTGATATGTGTGAAATTTCAGTCAAGATCGAGCCGTGTTTCCTTAGTTTTCAGTCGAAATTCATTTTCCATGCGTTTACTAGCAACCTTTCCCTTTTCCCTTTCGTATACGGTCAGCTCGTCCCGAACGGTTAGCTCATCCCATGGCCACCTCCACGTGTGAATCACACTCGCGAATAGCCCACGCGAAGTCCTCGTTATTTTGACCACGTGATTTGATTTTTGACAAAGAGTAAACAAATCCTCAAAATCTAGCCTCCTCCGCAGGCATCTCTATTGGTATTGGGTTACATAGAGATGCCTGCGGAGGAGGCTACTCAAAATCCACCGTACACACAATTTTCTGTAGTAAAAATGTAAAATATATGTCGTTTTCGGCAATTGGTTTATACAAGTCGTAAGAATAAGTCATAATAAATAATGACATTATATAAATGAATAAAGTATAGAATTTTTAGTAAATGTTTTCATCTACGTCTAAACTGGCACTTTTTGCTCACTGCTTTAACCTAATGTTACTTCTAGGGTCAATTACCAACCTCGTTCCCAGGGCTTAATTACCTGCAAAATTAGATAGAGGACATAATTATAGTCTATTTTGAGTTATGTATATGCTTCATATGTACAAAATAGCGTAAAAGTGCTGACAACACATGACTCAAAAAGGGAATTTCAAACTCAGTTCACACGGGACCGAATAAATTCGGAACCGTACTCAAATTTGCTCGATTTCACCTTTCGACTTCACACGAGACGCCATCGTCGCGCTCCGTTGACCGCGCGTAAGACGGTCTCTGGGTACGAGAATTCCCGTGAGAGCAAATGGGACCGGACGAATTTGCGTACGGTTCCGAATTCGTCTGGTGTCGTGTTTTTATGTTGTCAAAAAAAAACATTAGGGAGCTTTAGCAGTGACTACGAGTACGACTACGAGTACGAGATTTGACCGCGCGAGTACTGGCGCGAGGAACTCGTAGTCGTAGTCGTTTCCGGTGAAATGTACTTTAGCATATGTAAACAACAACAAGATTGTGTCAATTTTGATCAACTACATCTGATTAGATTTTGATTAGATTGCTATGGCTGCGAAAAGTGCAATACTTGACGCAGCTACAGCATTATACGCGAACGATGTAATTGACGAGCAGGATTTCTTTTCGATCTATGACAATACTCGAAGAAAGAGCCCGGAATTTCAGTACTGGGAGTATGAAAAAATTGAAGATCAGTTGGGAGAAATGACGACTGACGAAAGCACTGCGGAGTTCAGGTTTGAATTAGCCGATCTTCCTTTGCTCGCTGATGCTCTCAGAATTCCGGAGAAGGTTGTCTGTCCCAATCGTACGGTTGCTAGCGGCATGGAGGCTTTATGCATTACGTTAAAGCGTTTCGCCTACCCGTGTCGCTACAACGATATGATTCCGCGATGTGGTCGATCTGTTTCTGAGCTTTGCCTCATCACATCAGAAGTTACTGACTATATTTTTAACAACCATGGACACCTTTTACGAGACCTCGATCAACCCTGGCTTCAGCCCGATCGTTTAGAAGAGTTTGCGAACGCCATTCACAGCCGTGGTGCGGCACTTCAAAACTGTTGGGGCTTTGTGGATGGTACAGTGAGGCCGATTTGCCGTCCAGGCCAACACCAACGGATGGTTTATAATGGCCATAAACGGGTGCATGCAATAAAATTCCAGTCTGTGGTCGCCCCAAACGGATTAGTTGCTAATCTTTATGGACCAACAGGTAAATTTATGTTATTATTATCACTGTCCCATTTATATTAGTGTTTTAAAAAAAAAGTTAATTCATATAAACGTCATATATAAATCCACAAGAAATAATTACAATTTAACTTAATTTTTGTAGAGGGAAAGAGGCATGATGCAGGGATTTTGAGGATGTCTGGCCTGTTAGATGCCTTAGAGCAACATTGCAACAAACCAAATGGTGATGCACTCTGCATATATGGAGACCCTGCCTATCCATTAAGGAGGCATCTACAGGCACCATACCAAAATCAACACCTTACGCCAGAACAAGTGGAGTTCAATAGGTCTATGAGTGCTGTTCGGGTGGCTGTGGAGTGGGTTTTTGGTGACATCATTACCTACTACAAATTTCTCGACTTCAAGAAGAATTTAAAGCTTGGTCTAAGTGCAGTTGGCAAAATATACTCGGTTTGCACCATCCTTAGAAATGCTCGAACATGCCTTTATGGTTCAAATACTGGGAGTTATTTTGGAATTGAACCACCTACCTTACATGAATATTTTCAAGTTTAACCTTTAACATGCAAGACTCTTCCCTTGATAAGATGGTCTGGGGTTAGACAGAGTAAAATGCTTAAGTAGGGTGCATGGGGGCACATTTCACATTAAAAGGTTAACAGGAGCATTGGCATGTATGTTAGTTAACCCATCGATATGCATTGCATGCCCAGTACAAGTAAAATCATGCCCAGTACAAGTAAAAGCCTTATGTGTTAAAGGGTTATTTGAAATTCAATGATGTACTTATTGATATTGAATGTTGAAACCATAAGTGGTTACCGAATCGAGCCAAATGTTCATACAAGAACTTAAAAATGAGAGCCAACCATTTTAGTGAAGAACCAGAGTACCTGGAGTAAACCCTGAAATATCAAAGTACACATGAAGTCTAACCAGACTTCTCCTATATGCAGTGGCGTAGCCAGCCTGATGATTTAGTCCCGCTATGCAAATTTTGCCATGTTCACAGACTTTAAAAACAATCAATTTCTAAAGAAATGAATAATGAAAATGAGTTTATATTTGCATAGCGGGACTAAAACGTCGGGCTGGCTACATTACTGCCTATGTGTTATAACAGGCTCACTGTAACTCTATGGTAAGATGCATTAAAAATTAATCACACATTAATACTCACTACTGTAGGGAGCAGAAATTAAATTTTAATTGTCATACTAATTGCAATTTTAATAATAAACAAAGTAATGTGAAATTACCTTATATGCACCTTAAATAATCTGCCATAATAAAAAAATGGCAATGGAATTTATAAATATATCATTTGTGATAAGTGCATAAATAATAATTGTTGTTTCACATTTAGAATATTGAACATTTTAACAATATTGAACATTTTAACAATATTGAACATTTTAACAATACCTGTAATAAAATTGAACATATAATATTTGCACATATTATAATGAAAATTTTCAAACTATGAAAAATTTCACTTTCTAATGTTTTTCACAAGTTCCGATAGTGCAGTGACCATTGCAAATGTAACACTTTGTTGTTGTTGCTGGAATTGCTGTTGCTGTTCAAGTACAGACCTTTGAAATTGCTGCTGGTTCAACACTTGACTTTCCATCAGGGCAATTTCACGCTCCCGCAATCGAGCTGATTCCTCGTGCTCATTCCTCTTCGCAGCCAATGATTGCTCAAGGACCTTCATGACGTCCCCATTGCTTCTTCTTCGTCGCTTCTCAGGTGTGACCAAAACACCTTCATCCAAATCTTGCTCGTCATCCAAGACTGCATCGGCCATAGCATGTCGCCGCCTCGTCTCTCCAAGTCGCTCTGTTGCTCTCTTCCTCATTTCCTCTGCTGATTCCGATCTTTCTTTTCTTTACCCTTCACCTTCTCCATAGCTTCCTCACATTCTTTCATCCTCTCCATGATATCTGTCAACATTTTGTCATATTCAGTGTATTCGACATCCAACCCACTACCTCGTGCTTCTTTTGCTTCTTTCGCCTTAAACTCTTTCAAAATCTTTTCAAATCGTTCTCTCACTGATCGCTGGCTGACCTTCATATCAAATGCTTTTAAGTTCTCAGCAATTGTTGTCCAGGCAGCACCTCTCTCTTTTGAACCAGACCGAAATTGGTAGGGTTCAACCACAACAATTTCTCGAAGCAGGAAGTCTTCGTGTCGTTGCTTCCAAACAAAGATTTCTCGCTTGCCTTTTCCTGTATCACTTGCCATCTACAATAGAATATAAAACCAAATTGTTAAAAGGCACATACTCAAAAATAGCACAATTTCAAGTTCGTCCATAACCATTTTAAAAACAGCACAATAAAATTTAAAATAAAAGCATATTTGTAAAAATTATTAAATATTCTTTGAAAAAGGTGAACACATTTCAAAATCTGGCAATTGTTTCGTTTGTACGAAATAAACCACGAGTGATAAAGTACAGTAAATATAGTACTGCTGTTCAGACGATGTGTATAAAAATTTGCCGTCCATGTTTGCTTTATATTTTATTTAATTATTCACGCACGTTTCCGATTTTTTAATTACTCCGCTATTATAATTATTTTGCGGTATGCGTGTTTGACACAGGCAAATAAATTTATTTTAAAAAGCATAAAAACACAAAAAAATAAACTAACCATAACTCGTTGTGAGGACTACGAGATTTACCAAAAACTTCGTACTAAACTGGGCGACGGCGACGACTTTTTGTTGCGACTGCGAGATGGCGTATGCAATATGACGCGTTTTGGCGCGAAAATGACTAAACTCGTACTCGTAGTCGTACTCGTAGTCATTGCTAAAGCTCCCTATTGTCTAGGACTAGGAGGTGAACTACAACTATTGACAAAGAAGCCAAAATAAAGATTTTACATGCAGCCTAAATACGGGTAGGGATAAAGGGCGGATACGGATGCGGATGCGGATGGCGGATACGGATGCGGATGAGAAAATACGGATGAGAAAATGCGGATGGGGGATAAAACGCGGATGGGAAAATGCGGATGGGGGATAAAACGCGGATGGGAAAATGCGGATGGGGGATAAAACGCGGATGGGAAAATGCGGATGGGGGATAAAACGCGGATGATAGCATAAATGTCGCGATAATAATAATTTATAATTTTTTAATTTAATAATAAATTATAATTTAATAATTTCTATTATACTGACAATTATTTGCGAAATTAAAGGGACAATGTCACCCATATTTGACTAAAAAATGCATTTTATTTACAGTCTGAACTGCAATTCTGAAAATAAACATCGTAAATGGATTTATTTATGACATAAGAGTAATATTAAACGACTTTGGGCTTCCACATCAACATGTAAGACGACGTTTTCATACAAATTGACCTAAACTTGAAAAAGTGTCTGCCAACAATTAATTAAGATGGTATTTACAATCCATTTCAATCCTCGCATAATCTTAACCATCCGTACTTCTGTACACGCTTTTTGTGTTTGTTATTGCTTTATTTTGTAATTACAGTCATTCTTTCTCAGTTTTTGTCCAAGTTCAAGAGGAGATCCGCCAAACAGTTCACTTTAGCCCTTAGACCGAACGGCTTAAAATCAAAATATACATATTCTAGCAGTAGCGCGTACTCGTCGTCACAGATCCCTTTAAACTCTACAATGTTACGATGAACAAGATTGTTCAAAAGTTTGGCCTCCTTTAACATTTTTCTTCGTGTTTCTTCTTCGTCTCCTGCGCCAAATAGCTTCTTAACAACGACTTTTGGTGACACGACGGAATTTCAGCAGTAAAATTGTTGAAAAGCCCCCTTGTGCTATTTCATCTTTATTAATGAAATCAGCAAAATGGAAGCATGGTAGCCCTTCAACTTCAAGTGTCGGAGAAGTTGTTGAAAAATCATCAGTTTGAGAAACTAAGGTGCCAAATATCGACATCTTCCCAACTTTGAAATCACAGTCAGATCTTGATCTCCGTTGCAATTCCCATGCATTTACATATTGCCCAGACACGAGCAACACAATGTAGCAAATTTGTTACATTGAATGTCAGTTGTGACATTGAATGTAGCTAATTAAGTTGTGACACGAATGTTGATATGTCTATTATTGTTGCATGCGTAAGTCCTGAGATGTGGTAAATTTATAGGTCTGGTGAGAATTATTTGATCGACATTTGGCGCATAAAAGCGCTTGAATATATTTGGGGTTTGGAAATAATTGTAGGTAGAATTCATACAAAAGAAGTGGCAATCCTAGTTGAATTGATACTGCAGTACTAGTACTTGAAAAAATCCTTAAATTGTTATTACAACCGACTTAAAGGGGCAATGTCACCGATTTTGAGGAATTCTGACTCTCAAAACTTGTACAAAACTGAGAAAGAATGGCTGTAATTACAAAATAAAGCAATAACAAACACAAAAAGCGTATTACTCTTATGTCATACATAAATCCATTTACGATGTTTATTTTCAGAATTACAGTTCACACTGTAAATAAAATGCATTTTTAGTCAAATATGGGTGACATTGCCTCTTTAATTTCGCAAATAATTGTCAGTATAATAGAAATTATTAAATTATAATTTATTATTAAATTAAAAAATTATAAATTATTATTATCGCGACATTTATGCTATCATCCGCGTTTTATCCCCCATCCGCATTTTCCCATCCGCGTTTTATCCCCCATCCGCATTTTCCCATCCGCGTTTTATCCCCCATCCGCATTTTCTTATCCGTATTTTCTCATCCGCATCCGTATCCGCCATCCGCATCCGCCATCCGCATCCGTATCCGCCCTTTATCCCTACCCTTATTATTATCGCGACATTTATGCTATCATCCGCGTTTTATCCCCCATCCGCATTTTCCCATCCGCGTTTTATCCCCCATCCGCATTTTCCCATCCGCGTTTTATCCCCCATCCGCATTTTCTCATCCGTATTTTCTCATCCGCATCCGTATCCGCCATCCGCATCCGTATCCGCCCTTTATCCCTACCCGCCTAAATACTAGAAATGTATGCAATTAGTCTCACTAAAACTGTTATTTTATAGTTCCTCTCCAAGAGAAATGCATATAATTTTATGTGACAAAGCATCAGTAACACCGAGGAGCGATAACATTTATTAACTATTGTATAAAAACTGTTAAACGTTATAATTATAAAAGTCGTTTAGTGATACTTGCATGTTTTTTCAAGTTAAACAGTAAAAATATCAGGCGAGCTTGTGCCTTAAGCACTCGTACTAGGGGGGGCCTTCAAAATTTTTGAACCGGGGGCCCCCTGATATAACGTTACGCCACTGGGCCTGTAGGGACTGAGTAAATGGCAGGATTCAATTGGTTTCAATCAATTCGATCTAAGTCATCTAACCCTTCACAGTATTTGCTGTCCATGGCTCTCAAATATATTGAAGAAACGTCAAAATCAAAAGATAAAAACAACATTTGCCACTCGATTTTGCAAGATGAAAGCACCTCTTGCCCCGCGAACTGTACTCACTAGTCAGCGACGCTTTTATATAAGGGAAATTTCTTGAACCGGAGGAGGCGATTTTTTACCTTTATAAGCGTTTTACTCTTTAGTTTCATCGGTGACCTATCTTCAAATTTTGACCACAATTTTTAATTTTGGTAAATTTTATATATTTCAATTTCTAAAAAAATATGTACTGTAGAAACTAAGTCTCGCAATAAAATTTTGGCTTTTAAAAAAATCACACAGGACAGACTTTTTTAAACTTTCACAATAGTTGCAGAACATCATGCTCTATTGATATATGCAATAAAAAAGATATGTCACCAGACAATTTTGTGCGTATAATTACCATGTTAAATGCTGTCGTCATGTTGCCATGGCAACACTGACATTGTCAAAACCAAGTTCTAAATATTTCGCCGAGAAAAAATGTATGCGTGATCAGCGTGAATAGGCCTTTATTTTAGAGATGTTAGGAAAATGAACCTAACTGTAGGGAGCCACCTTAAATACTTTTTGAGATATCCTGCATAGCTTAATTCGCCTAGGGTAAAATCCCTCTGGGTAAAATCCTGGCTTTACCCTAAGATGGTGTCGAATCAGTGGCGTAACGTTATATCAGGGGGCCTCCGGTTCAAAATTTGCTCCCTAGTACGAGTGGCGAAGGCACAATGGGGGTCCGGGGGCATGCCCCCCCCCGGAAAATGTTTAAATCTAGAGTCTCTGAAATGCCATTTCCTGGACTTTGGGGGAAGATTTTACAGAATTCTGAATGTCAGAAAACGATATTTCAACATATCAAAATTTACTACAATTTGTTTGGAAATTAGTACGGTTGTACCACATTTATATATAGATGAATTATGGAATTGTGCTTTAGCTTTTTGATATTTTGTTGTTGCGTTCATGCATAGTCTTAATTCTCTGTCAATTTGTTTTTGCTCTACAGTCCGAGCCTGGCTGCGCGCCTGGGGGCCCCCTTTGGGCCATTGGGGTTGGGGGCCCCCGGGTTCGCCCGGTCCGAACCCATAGTAGTTACGCCACTGTGTCGAATATGCTGGATTTCTTAGTTTTGCGTACACTTTTGCGTATAAAAGTATGCAGATCTGAATAAGAAGGCTGTAACGATTGCATTTTTCATTTTTTTTTTAAATGACAAAAATAGCGATTATAGGATTTTTTTGTATTGGACCACTTTAATGCACTAGATAGATGAGATAGATAGATAGATATTTTAATCAAATCACATTGCAGCTATAAGCTGAATTGCGTGAGTTATTACAACCAATGAGAAATTACAAGTATTAAAAATAAGTATGTACAAGTGAGATTAAAAAGTTAAAAGAGATATTAAAATACACAAAGCTAATAAAGTTTTATTCTAATGCATCATTTATATTACTACTAGAGATAATAAAGGAATTTAAGAAACGTTGTGTTTTTGTAAGCGGAACATCAAGCTTTCTTTGGTTCCGCAAGTTATAATCAATGTAATCAATAGTGTCAGGAATTAAATAATTGTGCCTACATGTGGGGTTGCATAACATTTTCTTGAACAAACGTTCAGTAAGCTCTTCTTGATGTTCGTCAACTGACTTAATTTTGGCCCGAGATAAGGCATCATGATACGGGATGCCTGGGGAAATACAACCCAAGGCTCTCTTCTGCACTCGCTCCAATTCATCACGGCGATATTTCGGTAAGGCATGATGGAAAGCCGGACAAGCATAGTACAAAGATAAACTGATACATGCACAATAGTAAAGCACTAGTTCAGTTGGTGGTACTCTGGCTCGCTTTAATTGCACCAAGAAGTAAATCTTCCGCGACGCCCTTTTCACAAGTTTAGTAATATGGTCATCCCATATAAAAGTTCTGAATTTATCGTTACACCAAGAAGCTCAACCTTAGTAACAACGCCGATTGGAGGAAATAGTTCTTCTGTCTTCGAGCGTCCATAAGTGATCACCAGCTCTTTTGGTTTTTTTTGCAATTTAATTGAAACAGATTAAAGCAAAATACAACTTGCAGCTGACGGACAGTTTCGGACACTGTAGAGTCATTAACGTATTTCCACGGGCAGAAAGGCTCAGACACAATCAGATAATTTATCATGATCAGAAACAACCATGGACCTAGCTTAGTCCCTTGAGGTACACCAGCTGGTACCCTTCCCCATTCCGAGAAGCAGTCATTACCAAGTACAATCCAGTTAATTAATGACACAACCCGGAATATCCAACTGTTTCAGCTTAGCGACGAATAAAGAGTGACCTATAAGGTCGAATGCTTTTCGATAATCACAAAGCAAGACTCGGATAGTTGAACCAGTGCCATCTGTTTCACCGTACCATTTATGAAGCATGCTTATAATAGCCATTGTAGTGGAGGAATTTGAAATGGTGCCAAATTGATTGGAATCAATAATCTTCATAACTGCAGGCTTGATGTAATCCGACACTATAAAATCTTCGGCAATTTTGGAAATAGTAGGTGCAAGTGAGATCGGGCGAAGTTCTTTTTTGTTCTTCGGAATTGGCGATATATTAGCGTGTTTCCAGGAAGTAGGTAACCCTTGTTCTCTAAAGGAAGCATTCATTATATTAGTGATTGGGTCTACCAGAACATCAGCAAATTCTTTGAGAAGCCAGTTCGGAAGACCATCTGAGCCAGATGCTTTGTGTTTGTTCAACTTTAGCAAAGAGCTGTGGACTCGCATTGGAGTAACTATAGGAATTTCACCGTCCTCTTCCACACGCACTCGTGCTATGGAAGGATCGAGGGGCTGAAATGATTCAAGCGGTTTCAAGAAGCCTAAGTTAATTGCGTTGGCAATTTCTTGGTGTGGCAAATCACGAAAATCAGGGACAGCCAGATGATCAATCAAGTTAGAAGAGCTGTTCCTGTCAGAACCACTCAACCTCTTGACCTCTTTCCACCATTTCCTGGAATTTTCACCTTTCAAATCATGTACCTTAGACCGGTAAAATTTTGCTTTACAAATTTTTCTTTCTCGGTTTACTGCATTCCTTAAGGCCTTAAACTGCTTACCTTTTTTATCCACGTAAAAGGCTGCCTGGCGGGATAGGATCAATTCTTTAAGCTTAGTAGACATCCAGGGGGGTCTTTAGGATATATACGTATCGAATTTTTAGGCATGATATGATATTCATACCAACTTTTACGATCTCCTCGAAACTGGAAAGCATGCTTTCACAGTCATGATGGGCACTGATAGAAGACCAATTGATGTTACTAAGATAACGACCAAGGGACTTTTTTGTACTCTCTCTCATATCTCGAACTGAAATGCACTTCCTAGTGGATTGACCTGCTACCCTTCCCTAAGGTTTCGTCAAAACTGTGTTATGGTCAGATAGCCCAAACGGTGGGTGAATTTCAGGCACCGATAAATGTTCAGTCATGTTCGTAAGGATTAGATCTAATGTTGCTTGGCCTCTAGTAGCAGATTTAACTAGCTGTTTTAGCAGGGCCGGATTAACGTCGCGCGCGAGGCCCGTGGCAGATTTTCAGCGCGAGGCCCCCAATCCCCCCCCCCTCGTTATGAAAACCTTTGACACACAAAAACAATTAAAAGACACACAAAATTGTTAAATAATTGTTTTCTCAGCGCAACTGGAGATTACATGCATACGGGTATTGCATATTTTCCTGGGGCCAACTGCCAACCCTAGGGGCCCTAAATGCGCGAGGCCCCTAAATTCGCGAGGCATCTAAATTCGCGAGGCACCTAAAATGGGCGTGTCCCAATAGAAAATGTGCGCGTTCTCGTAAAAATGGACGTGGCACAGTAAAGCGCGAGGTCCCCATAAGCGCGAGGCCCGCGGCATATGCCGCATCTGCCACGTGGTTAATCCGGCCCTGTGTTTTAGTTTAAATTAAAGTGGCGTTTTAAAGGGCTAGCGCTAATATCTAGCCGATTGAAATCACAAGAAACGATGAGACCGCAGTTGGGGGAATGTCGATTCAATGTTCGACAAACTGTTAAAAAGATGATTTAACATAGCTTGTGGATCAGAACCAGGGGGATGGTACCAGGGAGATTTATTGGGGGGGAAGACATTTCATCTAAAATTTCAGGGGGGGCATCAAAATATTTTTTTTGTAGCCAAGAAGAGAAGGCAAACATCAATCAGAGTAGGCGATTAAATATCATGAAATGCTCTATGAAACCCCGGCCTCCCGACCCTCGGAGTATTCGGGGATTTTAACATTTCTCCAGTGTTAAAATCCCGGCCTAAAAATTTTGTACATTTGTTAAATTGCCCGGCTTGCGAGGCCGAACATCTAGCTTTCCAAAGTCTAGCTTTCCATCTAGTCTGATCCAGAGAGCTGTCAAAGAAGAAAGTCTGGCTAAATCGAAGGCTCTACAAGAGTTAAATCCCCGGCATTTTATCCGTGTCAGTGTTAAAACCCCGGGTAGCATGATGGCAACGTTTGTTAAAACTCTGTATTCCCCCGCAAAGTCCCGTTAAAATCCCGCAATTTATTCGATACGTCTTTGTAAAACAAAGAAACACCAAGTGCAAATCGTTAAATTAAACGGCCAAATGCCGAATAGATCTGATCTAAAACTCCGCACGAGTCAGAACACGAGTGAACACAAATGAATATGAGTGAACACGAATGAACACGAATGAACACAAGAGAACACGGAATGAAATACGAATGAAATACAACTAAATGTGCCATTTAGGTGTTATAAATATATGGAAAAGAGGAATTAAAACTCCAATTATCCAGTTATTTATCGAAAAAGGCTTGGAAAAGTTACCACATCATGTAAGGGCCACAAAGGCACAAAACAGTTTGAACAAATATACCAGCGGTTGTACGGTATGTCCCGATGTAGTTATTCTAAGTAGTCCATATATAGACCATACTCCTTACCCTAACACAACCCCTACCCTAGTTCTAACATCATCTAATTATTTTAACCTACTTTTACTTAACTCAAACTATTATGTTTTCGTAGCATGAAGTGGTAAGGCTTGGAAACGTTAATTTAGTGCGTGTTGCCGCTCAGTGTACTACGTGGGATTCACTGCAAGCGTATATTCTCTGGGCTAAATACATCAGTGCCCAGTGGACTACACAACTATTTGGCCTTGGAAAACGTGGTTGTCATTGTGGGAAATTCTACATTTGGTGTGCATTTAATATAACATTGTCGATCATTGTCTATTCAATAATTGTCATATTATTAATAACGTTAATTGTTAGCCAAACGCAAGCCTTTTATGGAAATATAATGTGTGATATTATTAATTATCATTTCAATGAAAATGCTTTCTTTCATCAAGGGGGCGCGTGAAGGGGGGCCTTCTGTAATATATGACTGTTGCGCTGCTGTTAATTATGTCATCCTACAGCCCATGCAACCGGTATTATATTTATTAGTAATAACCAGATAATAAAAACACTTTCGGAGGATATAAGGGAAGGGGGGGGACTAATATCTTCAAACGATCAGCGACTGTGTTGCCCTTCGAAAGGATCGGTAACAGCTTTGGTTTTCTTGATATAGACCAGGGGCCGGTTGTATAAAAGTCCGCTTAACTACATTTTAACTACGTACCCGTTTTGTAGTTAAATAGTACTGGTTAACTGTAAAATTCGCGATTCTGATTGGTTAACTTTCGCACTAACTATAGACAGTTAACTTTAACTACTTTTTTGTACAACCGGTCCCAGGGTGTTATTTGAAACTGGCCTTCTGACATAACATTTTATCAGGGGAACCAACGTACCCCACCTCCTCCTCCATTACACCCAAGGCCCAAGCTACAGGGTATGTATTTTGCTTCCCATACTGCGCTTTTAACCGGCAACTAAAGTGAATCAAATAGTTAAATATACTTGTCCAAACAACAATTAAATGCACACCAAATGTAGAATTTCGCACATTGAAACCACGTTTTCCAAGGCCAGATAGTTGTGTAGTACACTGTCGTATTTAGCCCAGAGAATACGCTTGTAGTAGGTCGAATCGATCAGTTGCGAATACCGAAAACCGGTATATCGGCATCAAAATACCGGTAAATACCGGTATATCGATGTTTTTGACATATTTTTCTAAAATAATCACACTCGAACTGAACCTCGCGAAAATCAAGTTTTCAGTATAGTCAATACTATCAAATATTCAAGTAACGTATTAGCGTTGGCACAAGAACGAGTTTAAACTTTTTTAAAGCTAGTCACTATAGTGTCAAGAAATACAAACATTTTATAAATTTCTGAAACGTTGTCGTCGAACGCATGTCAAACTTACTCGTTGCAACCACTGATAAACGTGAACTTTAAACTTTTAAAACGTAACGTAAATGATGTAAAAACTATAAATTACAACTCAACGTTAAAATAATTATATGTTCAATACTTTGATAGTCAGATAATCCGGTATTTTCAGCAAAATACCTAGTAAATATACCGGTATTTTAGAAATTGTTGATATCGTCATACCGGTATTTGAACATTTTTGGTATAACGGTAATACCGGTATATCGATTCTCTCTAGCTTGTAGTGAATCCCAAGTAGTACACTGAGCGGCAACACGCACTAAATTAACGTTTCCAAACCTTACCACTTCATGTTACGAACACATATATAGTTTGAGTTAAGTAAATTGCATAGTTTGGAAACTCAATGAAAGTTATTATCTGTGTTAGTCACGTGCATGTGTATATATATTGTATTTTCGCCAGTCAAGTAGTTCCCAACCAATAGCAATGTATAAACTAATCAATTGTTCAAGTCACGGATGGATAACTAGCTCAAAACATTTCTATTGGTTGTCTGGTCGAAAATACAATAGTCAATATACGCACGTGACGACCAATGTCAATGACTACATTTTTGCATAAACCTATAGACAGAAACATAAACAATGATTTTCAATCGAGTTTCCAAACCATGTTTTCTATTAACTATGGTTAAAGTAGGTTAAAATAATTAGATGATGTTAGAACTAGGGTTAGGGTAGGGGTTGTGTTAGGGTATTAAGGACTACTTAGAATAACTACATGACGTCATGACATACCGTATAACTGCTCATCCTCGTACCCAGGCTTTTCCCTCTGTGGAGATATTATCTCCCCAAGAGATAAGAGCCTGGGAACGAGGTTGATAACTGCTGGCATATTTGTTCGAACTGTTTTGTGGCCCTTACATGATGTGGTAACCTTTCCAAGCCTTTTCCAATAAATAACTGGATAATTGGGGTTTTATTTCCTCTTTTCCATATATTTATTACAGGTAGCCAGTTCAGATGTTTGAGTACTGGTGTTATATGCTCATATTTTCTTCTAATTCCTGTAATTATTCTCGCTGCGAAATTCTGTTCTTTTTGAAGTTTCTCAATGTTCTTAGTTAGTTAGATGTTGTTAGTAGTGCTAGACCATACAGTTGAACAATAGTACAGTTTTGGAAACACTAATTAGGATGAGATGCCATTTTCCAAAGTCTTAGAGTCGAGAAGATGTTTCAAATCAAATAAACTTTATTTAATCAGGGTAATCACGTCAGTTCAGAAGAACTGGTATCAATGTTAACCCTGTTGATCTGGCATAAACTTGCAATACATGTGGAAACAGTATTTGCGATATGTTCGTCAAAGCTTAATATTGAATCTAATTGAATACCAAGATCTCGTGCTGAAACAGTTGGAGTGATCCTTTTCCCAAGCAAAGCAACATGAAAGTCGTCCGGAAGTCTTTGCAACATTTTGCGAGTCCCTTTAACTAACAATTTGGTCTTGCCTGGATTAATTAGCAAGCTATTATGACAGCACCATGCCGCGATTTTTGACAAGTCTTCATTGATCTTCTGTATAACTTCATGAGCATTCTTAACAAGAAACGAAAGATACAATTTGGAGTCATCCACGTACGACTCCAAGTCACCAAAATTCGGGACATCGGACAAATCAAAGTTGGTCCTAATGTTAAACAAAGTTGGTCCTATTATTGAATTTTGCGGTACTCCATGAGTGATATGACCCGGTTCTGACACCACTGAGCCAATCCTAACCCGTTGTTCCCTTCCGGTCAAGTAACTTTTGAACCATTCAAGCAACTTGTGTTCCACTCTCTCTCCTTCGCAGAGGCTTGGATAAAAAAAAATTATAAAAGGATACGCTAATATTGGACAATAAATAAAAGAATGCGCTAGCTAGATGGTAATAAACAAAACGCGCTAATTATTACCATCTAGCGCATTCTTTTATTTATTATCCAATATTAGCGTACCTTTTATATTTTTTTTTATCCAAGCCTCTGCGAAGGAGAGAGTGTTCCACTGGTGTTCACTTGTGTTCCACTGGTATTCACTCGTGTTCTTACTTGTGTGATCATGCCGAATATCGTTTTCTTGACGTCATCGCGGTAACCGGCTTGCTTTGTCTTAGACCACTGTGATATGGTCTCGGCCAGCTTTCCGATACTGAGATTTTATAGCAGAACACTTTAATAATTTGTAAGCAGGCTGTATTCTCTAATCACGTTTTTGGCAAAAACCGCAAAATGTTAAAAAGTGATAAAAGTACCTCCTTATTTTTGTGTTTCTTTTTCTATTTACAACAATGATCATTAGGATGAAGACGGTACTTTAATGAAATAAAAATCTTTCCGGCGAATGACCAGATATGGATAATTAAATTGAGTCAAGTCTCGGACAAGCAAGGGCAGATAAATTTAATGTTTAGAGATAGGGGCGCATGTCTCTGAGCAGGAACAAAGATGTGACCCGCTGGAATGCAAATTATTCTAGAGACTTGAATAAAGACACACACAGCACCTGCGCGCTCTTCTAAACCGTGATTAATTCCCGTGTTCATGAAAAGATTGTTTACACATTTTGTCTGTGTTTTGACTTTGGAAGATTGGGTTCTTTAATAACTTAATAGGTGTCTGATGTATTAAAATGTGTGGAAACAAGTCGAAAGTGTAGATAGATAAAAATTTGCATATAATTGTATTTGTATGGCTCAAAAGTAATATTTTACAAAACAAAGCTTGCTTCATCGGCATTTTTGTCGTGGATTATAAAAGATTCTTTGAAGTATTAATCAGGTTTATACTTCTATTATATGCAATTTTCGTTAAGTACTTTGCAGGCTTCGGAATTGACCTTTTTCCAAACAAACTAGATTGAGCTGAATGTTGGACCAATCAGATTGGAGCGTTGACAAATGATTTGCGTCATAACTCCATAAAAGGTATGTAAACACTTCCATTCGAAGCCTGACTGTGGCGAACGGCCACAGCAGGAAAACCGTAATAAATGAAATATTGCGATGAATCGTTTATACAAGTGCATAGAAACTTCCATTAAATAGAGAAGATTGAGGAAACTTTGTTTGATCATATTTTTGCATTGGATTGTATTTGAAAACTTATATATTTTCACATCAATCTGTCGGTTTTATATTTTAATAGCACAGACAGTGTGCGTAGTATAAATGCCGCGATCGATCATTCTCGACTATGAAGCACAGGTCTGTTTGTGGTTTATTAAGGTGTCTAAACTGTATCAGATATTGCATGTCTTGTACACATGTTAATGTATATTTGTCAGCGAATGTAAACTATGTTATATAGCTGATTAAGACTTTCTCTTCTGCAGAACGCTCTTCTGGCAGTGAATTGCGCCGACGATTTTGACAGCTTTGGGAAAGCAACATCGGACCTGCTGAAATCTGTGTTGCCATGCATAGTAAGTCTTAAAGCTACACCTATTTATTTTACTCATTCGTGTCAAGTTATGAATTTTAAACTGACTTATTTTGGCGGTATCCTACACAGTTACAACAAAAACACTACAAAAGTGGTTGTCACTAATCGTAAAATTCCAAGCATTCTATTGGGCAGCAGCATTGAAATACTATATAAAGAACCTGACCTGAGGTTACCCTATAATTGATGGGACATTGCCAAATTCGGAAAATTTTACTATCACTACTTGTAGTTTATGCTTGTTAGTTTTTGCATTGCTTCATTTGGGACTGTGTGCAGGTGATATTAAACACAACTGGTCATAAAATACGACCAAAATTAATAATATGTGAACTCATCAACTTGCAACATCGCTCGCGTTTAATTTGTTACAGAATGTAAACCAAAAATAGTACTATGTATGCGATTATTTATTTTTCATTACAGTATAAGTGTATTGTAAGGAATTGTCAACATCAGTAAATGTGCAGAGATATGACAGAAGCAATTATTAAAGCCTATGTTTTTAATAACTATGTGCTGACATCTCTCAGAATTTGCATTAATTTAACTCTCAGTTCTATTAATTGTTTCAAATAGCTGATTGCACGCTGTTATTTTTGGGATGTTAGATCCCCAGTTGTCATGTGTCAGTTTTCGTATGTAAGTTTACCAATTTTCACAAGTTGCATGGAGTTTTACTTGTTGAAGTTTTATCTATCAGGATTGGCTGTGGAACAGCTGTAAAACATGTTAATTTTCTGCTATATTTGATGTACAACTGCATATAGCCTTAACTTGGTATTAAAGTGATTTATGCCATTTGAAGAGTTGACAAAAATAGAAATATACAACATTGTTGAAAATTGTCCTGATTTTGCATGGGTTTGTGGCACAGTTTCTCCAAAGTGCAAATTTACAGGCAATGATTATTGATATCATTATTCTCCAGGCCTACTGAGATACAGGAGAAGAATTTTCCTGGGAAAGCAATGCCAGTTCTTTCCCTAGTTTACATCTATTCTACCATATTGTATATTGTCAAATCACTAACTTGCAATTGTTTACAATTAAAACATGGATTTGGTTGCTAGTAAAGGATCACCAAGATCATCTGAATTTTAAACTTCAGAATTTGCACAAATGCATGGTTGTACTAAGTACTGTGTTATTTCAAGTTTTCCTACATCTAACATTCTTGAGCAACATGAAATCTCATAGGTGACAACAACTGACAACAACTTTATACTGAATCTCAAAAGTCATCTAGGGTGCTGCAAGTATACAAAATGTGTTTAAGTTTAACTTTGGCGCTTCAGGATTGGCCAAGGTGTAGAATATAAAATGTTCTGTGCAGTACACATCAGGTATGACAGCCACTCAATCTGAAAGACATAAACTTATTAAGACACTTCTTGATGTTTCCAATGAAGTCCCTTTCAGATTGAGTGATTTGCAATGTACTTCACAGATTGAGTGGATGACATACGTGTACTTCACAGAATGTTACATATTCATAACATTTCCAAGATATTATTTAGTCATGAATTACTCTTTGGTCACTCAATGAACTGACCAGATCTTGTACTATAACTGGCAATGTTAAGTAGAGGTTGCTGTTGACTGTTCATATCCATGTGCACCAGTTTGTGAAACAGTATTCAAACTGGAAAAATTTTACTGGGGTTATTGATTCTTGTGTGCTTGATCAGGCAGGTGAAAATTTGGTGGAATGCTATGATCGAGATTTGTTTGTGAGCTGCTGTTCTGGTCAAACTTCCTTAACAATGTTGTTATTGTGATGGTTCCACACTTCCATCTGAACATTGAGCACTATACAAATGAGAAGCATGAAAGCATCTACTGACTGCCACTTAACCAAGGTGTAAACTCTTTAGCAAGGACTTTGTCATTTGGTGCATTCATCTGAAAGTACTTTAGGCTTTCATCTTAGTCTCAGTTCATTGGCTCGTCTGATCGAGCCAGGACATGCACTTAGATTTCATTGTACCATGGGCCAGTACCTGACTTTAAATTTCTAACAATTTACACCTGAGATATTGAACAACACACTCTTCATGCCTGTGTTACATACTAGGCCACATTGCTTGTTTAATGTGCATTTATACAAAATCTATATTCTACATTTGCAAAGAATACTGCTATTAATAAGAACTATAATTACCATTTTCTGCTGAAATGGGGGGGGGGGGGGGCTGCTGACTCCACACTACCCTCCCACCCTCACCTTGTTTGCTTATGTTGATAGCAATTTTTATAATTGAAGCAGTACATATATACAATAATAATAATTAGGCAAATCATGTGGAGTGCTGTGATAAGTTAGCAAAAATTCTGTATATGCATATCTTTGACTATCTGTGAGTTTTTAAAATAGTTCTTTAATTGCGTTGTAAGTGTTGTATACCTGCAAATCGCGCCTTGAAGCACATGGTCTCGTGCGCGTGACCCAGTGGGCAGCAAACCAAAGGTGGCAAATTAGGCCACAGATTAGCCAAAGTGCCCGGGTACGAGACAGGTTCTTTTAACCAGAGGCTTTCATGAATTTTGTTATTGTTTTCACAATTCAGTTAAATTGGCACTCTAGTTACGGAAAAGGAAGTTCATTATCACAGACTATTGTATTGAGTATTGATTTCAGCATTTTATTTCTCAAATGAAATTAAAAATGATAGTTTTTCCTTCGGTCGGCTCTGATTTGTCGACAAATTTATCTTGGTATTTAAAAACTTACTTTGTTTTATAGGGTTATTACTTATTATGAGACTGACATCACAGTTTTCCTGAAAAGCATACCCCTCTACCCCAAATAACTAAAAACTCGCAATGTAGTCATAGTTTTGAGATCTTTTGAGTTTTGAAAGTTGTATTACATAGCATATTTAAATTATATACACCATATAAAGTGATTTCTCTTTTTGTGTACTTTTCAACATATTTTTGTAGCTTACAACAGAATATTGAATTTTACCGTATTTATAGTGGGATTTGCGTGACTGACCCCCATAGGAAGCAGGATCAACAAGTGCAGTCCTTGAAGGAGCATGTTTTTTAATTAGATTAAACAAGTTGGTTTTGTATTGAATCCTGTTTCTGATGAACTGCTATCTACGTCATCTGGTGAATTTGTCAAAGAAACTTTTTCCAGGTAATTGCAGTTATTAAGATGACCTGTCTGCCAGTTAAGATGTTATAACAATTCTTCGCAAAGGCTATATGGCATAGCCGTAACTTTGAAATTTGTTTGACTATAAACTTTACGGTGATCATGCACAATACCGAACGAATTCAGAAGCGTACGAACACGTGCACAGTTCCATCTCCGTTTATAATTGCCCAGCCGATAATATTGTGCTATTTTAGTAAAATAAACATATGTGACATATTTGCTAATCTCTTATATATGTATTTTCCAGCCTTGGTTGATTTCGATGTTTTTCAACTATTGCAACTATTGTTACATTTATTTTGCAGAATTTTCCATTTTAGCGTAGAGTTCAGCTTTTACCTTAATATGCAGTATTCTTGAAAAAAACACTCTATTTTAGGGAGAAATTACAAAACAAGCTTTGGTCAAGCCTTGGTTTTGAAAAAGATGATCCTTTATTGAAATTGATCCCTGATGCTGCACATCCACTCAAGGCTGGCAACTATGGTTAGTAAAAATAGAGAAACTGGCGGGAAAGTTTAGAAAGAGCGGTGTTTTGTACAAAACGAATAGTTTACGTACAGTATAAGCATTTTCGTACGTCTACTAGTTGCCAACAAGATTCCCCTAGATTTACGTGCTTTGTCGTGCTACAGAGGAGGAATGGTGAGTATACCACAATGCATTGCATCTCATTAATATTCACATTTGCGATTTTCAACAAAGTTAGGTGAAAAATTGTTGAAATATATTGCGATTTTTATCCCTAAAGATGTGATTTTTTGGAAGGTATGTTTTAATAATTGTTTTGTTTAGGTATCTAATTTAGTTATTTTTGACTTGTTTGGTATAGATATTTCTTTTTAGTTATGTTAATTACGCATTGTATTTATGCTTTGTGACCTTCAAACAATGCTGGAGCTAATTAGCTTTTTTAAACAGAAACGGGGAAAAAATCACGCCATCATATTCAGCAAGTTTTGTTCTTTATATTGGTACTTTAAAACCTTAAATAGCTCCAATAAATCGAGGAGTAATCGCGGTTTGAAAATGGGGTATTTTTGCTGTATTCTAACGCAGATGGCGGGAATAGACCGCGTTGTGATCATTATGGCGCGAGGGAATCTTGTGTATGATGCACTATTTTATATTGTATTTAGAAGCATACGCATATATGTTGCTATATATTTTGATACCTGCAATATATATTTAACTGTACTGACTGTATTTTTCTATTTTATTATAGAATTTGGAATCTGACGACAGCGATGTTTATAATATTATTGACATTGTTGATGAGGAAAATGATATTGCCAAGAGGACATATATTTCTAAGAACAAGTCACGAAGAGTTGCAATTCATCATCCAGTCGAGCTTCGTGTCAGAGTTCTGGAATGTCACCAAAGGTAAAAATTATACAAAGGTCTCATTTATAGCACTTGCTGTATATATACAGATAAATATAAATACAGTGTATCAACTGTTGTTATAGAAAGATATCCAGAAGGAGGAAACTTACTCCTACAAAGAAGTCCCCAGTAAAATTTCATCAATGGACCTTTGAGGAAGACAAGGCATTTGTTGAGTTCATAGTGATAATTTGCCAAAACAGATCCAAAATATGGAAAAATGTCTGTTGGAGAGTGGCCAGCATTTGGTAAAAAGAACAGTTTCTGGGACAATGGTGCCAAACATATTAAATGTGGTACTTCTTCCAACATTCTCTTATCAAGTAAGTTAATGCTACTGTTAGATGTCTAATTCATTAATATATATATACAGGGATTTCAGAATTAGTTCAATATAGACTGTTGTGATAATAAATTAGTAATGTGGATTTTAAGTTGTCTGTTATTGAAATTGTTCTAAAATTTGACCGACAGGTCACCGTGGCCAGCGGTAAAGCTCATAGTAACCCAGCGGTAAAGCCCTTAGTATACAAAGAGTAACATCAAGGATGTTTTTTAAATATTATTCAATCATAGATAGGATGTTACTTCATTCTTGTGTTCATGCCTTTTATATAGATTGGTAACTGTTGTGTACAGGAAAAAGTTTGCAACATTGAAAGATGCTGAAATCCATTATGGTTTGACATTATTGAGGCCACCACCACCCTCAGCACCCCCATCGCTACCACCCTTGGCACCATTACCACCCTCAGCACCATCGGCACCACCACCACCCTCGGCACCCCTACCAACACCACCCTCTGCACCACCACCAACAACAAGTGATGCCCAACCATTACTTATGATTATTTAAAGGGCTAATTAACGTACATAGATACAGCTTTTGTGATTGGTTGTTGTACTTCGCATGTATTCACTTACAAGTTCTAGATGTATTCGTTTTATATAACAAATTATATTTGTTTGATATAAAAAACAAATTAGACAGGTAAATAGTTCACTTGAGAACTTGAAATTTTACAAATATCATGGCATGCCCACATAATTTTCACAAATAAGTAAATACTATTGGCCAGCTTAAATCATATGACCAATTTTTATCAGCTTTTATAATCGTGACACAGTTCTGTGTGTCTGGGCTCTGATACTGTATATCACATCTCAACCAATGAAACAGTAGATATACATCATAGACGGATTTTCTGGCCATGAGTGAAGAAATTTACAGGAGTGATGTAATATGATTGAAATAAAGTTTAATTATGTTACACCTAAAATCCATCTATGAGCAAAATATAGACAGGAATTGTTTTCAAATCAGTTATGACTTATGGAGGTTGTCACTTCACATCCCCAATAAAACCCCCAGAGGCTCTGGCACCCAGGTTGTTACTAATTAGGTAGATAATATAATAAATACACACAGTGAATTGTTTATGAAAACAATTTCTTTCTTTCATAAAATTCAAGTTACAAATCATATCATAATTACAGTAAACCTGAAATAAGAAATGCATAAAATGTTTAAGAAATGTTGCACCATTTTCATTCAACCAAAACACATGGGAAGAATTAGGTTGATTAAGAAAACAAAAAGATAAAAACACAATAATTTACAATATTCTAGTAATCTATATCACTGTTATAATTGTTTGATCATCTCTGTCCCATGGTCCACTTTTCACAATCAGCAATGAGTAATGTATTTTCCTGGGAGCATATATCTTCTAATAACATGCCACTGAAAATTTCAAAGCATTTTTGTCTTTAACATTGTCTGGTTCAGATTCCACATTAAATTGTAAATCAAGCTTTGCCGATCTCCTTCATGCCAAGACCCAGCATATAAAATCTCCCTGTTATCATCACCACCATCAAGATCACCATCATTACCATCACCTGTACCAGCACCACCAAGATCACCAGCACCATCAAGATCACCAGCACCATCAAGATCACCAACACCATCAAGATCACCAACACCATCAAGATCACCAACACCATCAATATCACCATCCTCTTCTGACTTCATCAAGACCATCGAATCATAAGTCTCCTCTGTTACAGAATCTTCCACATCCAAAGTTTGAGTTAATTCTCTGATTTCCTCCATCTCTCTTCTCTCATCACATCATCATCATTCAACAAACATCCGATGAACTGGAATACCCACCAGGCACACAGGATTTATTGACGTTGTCTAACTCTTTGTTAACAGTATCCGGATCTCAAGGTTGAACTGCTTGAGAAGGTGGTGTTGGCAGAATATCAAAATCCCATAAAATAACATTATAAAAGACAAGATTTTGTCCTTTTTCATCTCGCCGAGGATCATCGAGGTCCGAGAACTACAAGATATGAGAACAATGTTGGTAGTGTAGTAAAGACTAAATTGTAGTAAATAGCAACAAAATAAAGCTTCTCTATAAACTTTAGTAACTGGATTCCCAGCCATAAAAGTGCATATAAATTTGAAAATAGATAGCACAAATATATTATTGCCAACGTTGGTTCAAGACGTTGGTTATCTGAGTATGAATCATATACAAGCCCAGAAATCTGAAATTAAAAAGCAAAATTTGATGAAGGCGAAGCCTGAAAGTCAAAGTGAAAGTAACCTATAATTGCTTATTTGCTTTTATTTTAATACATGACATTATTTTGTAATTTGTAATACGTTTCACGATTAAAACAAATACCTACCTTAAAAATACAACTGGAATGTATCTCTATCTGTACGGGACTACTGCAATCAGCGAACATTTCGTCAACTTTTATGCCATTAACAGTTGCATGCTGGACAAATAGCGATCTTCTGATGTCCAAACTATCCAAAAAACTGATGTGAATCTCACGACATTCAAACTGAATACACGATAATCCATTGGGAACCAGCAGCATAGGCTCCGACGATACACAATGAACAAAAAGAAGCTCATGTCCTTCCAAAACTGAAGCTTTATGGCCGCGAATTGGGCTTATAAAATCCGCCATATCTCACTTCTGTTGTGTTGATAGCGACAGCCAAGCGAATAATGAGCGCGCTCGTCCGAAAAATGAATAATATATAATTAATCGCAAAGCATCACGGTATAGTCACCATTCCTCCTCTGGTCGTGCTATATAGTCGCAGCAAAGTGTGCTGTCGCCAGGGCCTGTTTTTTAGAAAGGTCGGCGACGACAAAATATGAGGTGACGTGCGTGTTCTCAAAAGCGTCGCTTGCTTAAGCACTCTACTGACGAATGACGTAATGAATGACGTTAGTAGAACTTAAAATATCCGACTTCATATTTTTGCTTCGTTGGTATTTACTCCTAGGTCTTTTGTGTTCAATAGTTAGAATCAACGTCGGATAACGTTTGAACAAGGCCTCGGTTTGAGCGACACAACTGTACTTTTTAGCAGTGAAGGAACAATTTTCTATTTTTTTTGCAATCTAGTGTATTTCTGGCCTGTAAGTGCAAATACAGAAAAAGTGGTCATTCTATATGTGGTAAGATTACAATATTTAACATGTTTCGAATGCTGTATGTGCATCCACCAGACGCCATCAGCGACGCGTTCAAACGCATCGAGAGCCCTGCTTGTACGCGGATTGAATTTGGGTTGAATTTTTAGTAGTAGTAGTAGTAAAACTTTATTTAAAAGTCACACGCTAGGGTGAGTTACAAAACATGTTTCCAGATAATTATGTTTATCACAGGATCGGAATTCGAATTTTACAAACGAAAACTTGAACTACACAACCATTTAAAAAACAAACATAAATTTAAACTACTATTAAGCCGGAATCGGCTCGCGATTCGTATGAAAGTTAAGTAGGAATGTAGGATATACTCGATGAATATAAATTCAAACATAATTAAATGTATATGGTATAATAATAAAACTAGGTACGCACGGTGTACATGTGGCAAGCCACGCAGTAATTCAACCACGTACGCAGGTATTTTTGTAGAAAAAAAGTAGTATAAATTATAAATTATTTAGTAAAAAATTTGTATAGATTATTTATGACCCAAAAAGTCTTGCTCTTTTAATATTGTTTATTGATTTCGTGAACTCCACTGTATAATTTATGCATAAAACTAAAGTAATGTTATTGCTGAAATACCTGTATTTTCAGCATACAGTTTACAGTCTCTTAGGATCATAAAAATTGGCCTCAACGTTATATTATTAAAATAGTTTTAAAATGCAAGAAGAATAAGCACAAGAGAAACACTAAAATCGTGCTCTACGGATGGTTGAAATTCAGCAAAGATTGAAACCGATTGCTAACTTAAAGTTTGGAGTCGCAGAGCATGCTTGAGTTGCATGAATATATAAATACATGGTTTACATGCTATTGTATTGTCGCAAATTGAGCCTAAACGTTATATTAAAGGTCTAAAAATGCAAAAAACCACAAAAGATGTACTGAAACCTTTAGCGAAGATTGAAAGTTGATTGCGTGAATAAAATACATGGTCATGGACATCGTTTACATGCTGTGTGTATTATCGCAAATTTGGCCTAACGACTAAACGTTAATATATTCAATAAAGGTCTAAAAATACAGATGGTTGAAATTTAGCGAAGGTTGAAACCGATTGCCAACTTCAGTTTAGAGTCGGACCGCATGACTTACTTTTGAATGCGAAATATAAAGCACCCAGGCGAACCAAACCACAACGACGGGTAAACATATAGACGGGTAAACTTTGTTTACAAATTTTATAAAATTTGCCTGTCAGTATGCGCGAACATGATATTTTGAATGCTGTAACACGTTTGAATTGCGCTTTCACGTCATAAAGCTATTCAAAATTGCCTGTCCGCAGTCCGCACATACTGGCAGGCAAATTAACATAAAACTTGTAAACAAAGTTTACCCGGAGGCTGCTCCGGAGGTATTCTGTTCCATTCCATTACTGTTCCTAAAATCCGGAGTACTCCGAACAGTAGATGGAGCAAAGCGCGTGGCTCCAATTGGTTCAATTAATCACGTGGGCAATGCATTGTTTTGCCCTGATCACGTGATGCGACATCCGGACAAACATCCAATTTTTAGCTGTAAGCCTGTAACAATGTGAGTAAGCCATTGATGCATGGCTTACCACAAAAAAATAATGTATAATTATAGTAAATGCATAACTATATAGTTACCCTTCTAATTTTGTTACACGATGTACAATCACTTGGTGTTGATCGTTATTAATTTAGATGCTGACGTCCGGGAAATTGTCAGATGAAGAAGAAACACAACTTGAGTTTTTTGAAAAACAGGTAAAACAATTGATTAATTGAATTAGTTTATTAATTAATTGATTGATAGACGAGTTTGACATAGAGCTTGTTTATATAATCCCTGCTAAGCGGACGAGGTCCCGCTCGTAATATAAACTCTATTGAGTGTTTACATGACTCTGGCTATACGGAATCCCGGCATGCGTTGTATATGTACATACTAGAAATACATGCATGTAGCAACCCCTCGCCCTAGCCAAACAACTAGTCCATATTTTCAGGACTTTCCCAGACATTGTTTCAACATGAAGTTACCTAATTACCAAACCAATTTTTAAGCAACAATTTTTTAAAGCAACAAATATATCAACAATTAAAAGTTTAAAACAAACTTGCCTTATATTTTACGAATTTCGATTATATATCTCTTCTTATACTTTTTGTAAAGTAAAAGCGAAAAAATTCGTTTCACGGCTCTTCTCACAATACGCTTTATAAAATTTCTCAGATGTTTTTAAACTTTCGCTCATTCCACTCCTGACATTCCGTCATATATGCTGAAACACGATGAGCCAGTTGGCTCCATATTGGCAGCTCCATATATTGGCGAAAATGGAGCCAGCTCCGTATTGGGTTGAAAATGGAGCTGGAACGACTAGTTTGTAAACAAACTGTTTTGGTCACTTAACCATTGAAAGACCATTTTTACTTGTCATATTTTCTAGCACGTGACCGAAAATGAGAACATTAGTCCGTTTCGTTTGTCCGAAGGGAGAGGCGAAATACCTCTACCTTCGCTTTTTCTCCTCCCCCCTATTAGAGACCTTACGATGTAGGACGGCAACGTGACGGCGACGGCTAAAACAAACTCCTTCAAATAAATCAATGAAGTAAAACTTGTCGTGTATTATCAATCGTATGAATTCACTTCAGTTTGAGGAAGTTGAGATAACGGCCTTTTGGTTTAGAAGATTTCTACTTCAGTACTGAGCCAATTTGCTGAGTACCAATTCTCGCCGCTTGAAATGCAGACGTTGAACACAATACGTAAAAATCTGTAGTTTACTTACTGAGCGAGGATGACGTCTAAAATTCCCGTGGGATTTTAATTATTCATTTCTATTCTAAAATACTATAAATCTCATTGTATTTATAGCCGTCGTCGTCACGTTGCCGTCATAAAATCGTAAGGTCTCTAATAACTTCTCACCTAGCGCGCGCTCTCAAAAAAAAGCGCGCGCTCTCAAAAAAAAGCGCGCGCTCTAAACAAAACTCCCTCCCTCACAATAGAACGCCTGCCCACGCAGGCTAGGGAAACCCGTATCAACTATAAATCTGCGGGAATAAATCGGCGGGAATAAATCGGCGGGAATAAATCTGCGGGAATAAATCTGCGAGAATCTGCCAAGGCCGGGTGATTGTACTCGCTATCAGTTAGGCGAACATACCAATAACAAGTAAATTTATAGTACATGTTTACGCGACGTTTACTTATCCAACAATCAGTATTAATTTTGCGTAACATGACATACGCGTACATTAAGCCTTCTTAATTAACATAATCCGCGCACCAGCAAATTTCAACCTAAGCACGCTACATAATCGTGAAAGAGCGATGTTTTCCGCTCATGTATTGCAAAAAGTACAGTGCATATCCTTTGTTTAACAAGGAAAATTGCCTTGTTTCCACCCATGGCCACTTGGCCTCATTTATTCCTGCTGATTTTAGTTGATACGGTTTTTCCCTGAGACTATTAAATTTACGTCACGTGCCAGAGCACATACAAACTTTATTTAGGCACGCTAGCCTCAACAACTTATAAGCTGATTTCAATGAGGGGCGTGGTCAGATAAAAAAAATACATATGATACACAACAAGATACTACAAACTACAAGATGCAACACTTCTATAATACAGATATTCCATTGGGAAAATGAAAAAGGACGAGCCTGTTTCAAGTCATTCTTTCATTTACCGTCCTTTTAAAAGAACTTAAAGATGGAGCAATTTTTGCGTCATAGGCTAGATTATTCCAAAGTACAGCCCCATTATAATTGAAGCATCTTTTGCCGAATTCCTTTTTCGGCTTAGGAAGTGCCAAATCAGTTTCTCTATTTCTAAGATCGTAGGTATTATCACTTTCATTATTTAATCGGAAGGATTCCCTTAGGTTGGATGCGGTGTGGTCGTTAAGAATTTTATACATAAAGACGGATTTCAAGTAGTTGCGTCTTACTTCTAAGCGGTTCCAGTGAAGGTTTGCAAGCAAATCAACGGATCGAATGTCATAAGGTGCCCCAGTAATTACTCTTGCAGCGCGGTTTTGGAATTTTTGCAGCCTGTCTCTGAGGCCTATTCCACAATTGTCTCAGAGAGGGCTGCAGTAATCAAAATAAGGTTGCACAATGGCATTATATAACAGTTTTAGTGTCTCTAATGGTACAAAATGCTTAACCCTTCTCATTGCCCCAATGCCAGCACCACCTTTTGAACATATACATGTAGTGTCAACATGTTTTTCCCACGTAAGTTTTGCATCCATATTCATGAATAGGGTTACTAGATACTTTATTTTTAATGTTATACGATGATCCAATAAACATATGTTTAGACTTCTTAGGGTGAATTTGAAGCTTATTTTGTAGCGTCCATTTACGGATATTTTCAAGATCAAGGTTTATTTTGGCTATAAGGTCAACGCAGTCGTTAGAAGATGCATAGATTTCTGTGTCATCAGCGTAGAGGGATGGAACTGAGTATTCTAAAGAATCAGGCATATCGTTTATAAAAAAAAATAACAAAGGACCCAAGATAGACCCTTGTGGAACTCCACATTTTATCTTTTTGGTGCTCGATATTTGTCCATTTACCAAACATCGCTGCTCTCTATTATTTAGATAGGATTCAAACCATTTTAATTGGACTCCCGATATACCGAAATAATTGTGCATTTTATTTAATAATATTTCGTGGTTTATAGAGTCGAAAGCTTTCCGCGCATCAAGAAACACGACGCAATTTAATTTCCCATTATCCATATTTCGCAGCCAATCGTCGCACATTTGTATTAGAGCTGAAAATGTTGAGTGTTTAGGACGAAACCTCGATTGAAATTTGAAGAGAGTTTCAGAACTTTGGCTGGAATTTTATCCAGACCAGTAGATTTATTTGCCTTTAGGGTCATTAGTGCCAAGGCTACATTTTTTATGTTAATTTGATGGAAGTAAAATGCCGTATTTATTGAAGGACTGGGATTATTGCAGTTGCCAGTTTATAATATTAACAAAATATTCATTGAAGGATTCGGCAATAAGTTTCGAGTCGGTAATACTATTGTTATTAACAACTATTTCTGTGATACTAGTAGATTTATTATTCATTCCAGTAAGAGAGTTTATGAGTGACCAGGATTTTTAAAAGTCTTTCAATTTAGCACAGTCCTCAATCTCTCTATGATAGAAATCAGATTTAGTTTTTGCAGATTTGTATATTTACTTTATTCCGCAAGGACTGATATTTTCCCCAGGTACATGCATGCCTATTTAGATTTTCGTAATTTCGCAAACAAGCCAACATGTGTTGGGATCATCATAACAAAGAATAGTATCACATGTTACGTGAAGTCAGCGCGGAATTGAGAATCTGAAAAATGTTTGTAGTCCCGGACTTCTCTTATAGTAGGTCTGGATTTAGATAATTTAAATTTCCTTACATCACATACTAAACTATGGTCTGATATGCCAAGTGGACAAAATATTTTCAGTGGATGTTGCCTCTGTTGTAACTCTCGTAGGTTCATGTATGACTTGAGTTAATTGATATAAGGAGCATATAACATCACAGTTTAGGTCCCCACCCAGAATTAGTTCCTTATTTTCGATATCACACTTAAAAAGAAACAATTCAAAGTTATTAAATAAGTCCAGCTCGGAATTAGGTGGTCGATACCAAGTACTTATTAAGAAAGGCCTGGTATGTTGCCTATTAATTTCTACACATATAATTTCAAGATTGTTAGCACATTGTTTTGTTTGTCAATTTTGCATCTCTTGAAAGTTGATTTCTCATGTCGGTCACGAATGCTAGTGTTCTCATGAGTTGCTTATTCTGGATATACATCCTAAAGTTTTAAGTACTATAGGATATGGTAGAATGAATATCAGTCTAGAAGGGTCATCTTCTAAAAAACCGTGGAAACGCGAAATTACAAGGAAATTTTGCGAAGCAATTTGTACGACTCTAGAGACTAGACGTTTTTAACATGTTATGGCCGTCCGGCGATCTGAGCCACACTTAACACCATTTTTAGCGATCTTGTTCGCGTCTTGTTTGTGTTACAGATATTAAAGATGTTTAGATCGTTATGCCTTCAAAAAAGTGCAACAAATAATATGATATCATTCAAAGTTCAATCATAGCTTACTTCTCTAAAACGTAAATTTACCGATACCAAAGTTGTTGTATTCACGGAAGTGTAATAATTATATACAACCTGGCCGTGCGCGAAATTAACACGACTCGACGTTGTCAGAGTTATTTATCGTGGTTTCGCGATGTAGAAGCAAGTTAATTGCTTGACATTATAGTTGAATACCTTCTCTATATAGAATCAAATTTTAAAGTTTTCATTATAAAGGCAAAAAATTAAGGTTTTAATTTTTAAACAAACTTTGCGATAGATCCGACCGCTGACCAGCCCCTTTGTCAGAAAAAATAGTGAACTTTCACAAGCTACCGTGGACAAACGAAACGGAATAATGTTCTCATTTTCGGTCACGTACTAGAAAATATGACAAGTAAAAATGGTCTTTCAAAAAAATTTGATTGCCATTAATGGTTAAGTGACCAAAACAGTTTGTTTACAAACTAGTCGTTCCAGCTCCATTTTCAAGCCAATATGGAGCTGGCTCCATTTTCGCCAATATGGAGCTGCCGATATGGAGCCAACTATAGACGCCTGCTATATACGCAGGCTAGCAGCCAACTGGCTCATCGTCCCATGAAACGGTAAGCCATAACGAGGCGCCCGCGATATATACTTGATGGATTTTTCTCTCCTTTTTTCACGCGTGTAAATAGGTAAATTAGTATCCTCGCCCGGGCTAACTCCCGGAACGGCGCTAACGCGACATGGGATAATAGCGTGACATTAGCAAGCAGGAATTTATCATTAGAAATTCTACTACCTTTTAGATTAGTACAAGCTACCAAAACTTGCTCCGACGATTTCCGAATGTCGAGCAGAAACATTTTAAAGTATTAGGTAAGTTTGGAACATTAAAGGTCCTATGAAATAAGCAATTTCTGGCAAATATCCCTGAATATCCTGGTTCAGATCACCTTGCCCAAATAATAAGATTCTTCAACGATTGTGGGATTTGAACTCGGGTAAATTATATTGATGATGGTATTCTGAGTGGCTCCACACCGGGCAAGCTGGAAAATTGCTTGACCGCCGTGGGAATCGAACTGCGAGCTTTAGTTTGCTTGCCCAAGAGACTGAGCGACGAGGTCAAGTCCTCGAGGTCAGCTACTCGACCTCGTCTCTATCTCTGCAATTCCGAACGTATTTGAACGTATGCTGCATGTATAACCTGTTAGAGGTACATGTATAGCATGTTCAATTATGATACAATGTAGCAATTTGGACACATTTAAAGTGTATTTTATAGTGTATCCAGGCGTGTCAATAGTACCAACGCGGTCATTTCTTCCACTCTATTCAATTTGAAAAGGTCATTTAACTTAATTTATTCCCCAATTTGAAGTAATCGAAAGAAAAATTGGTGATACTTGAAAACTGCATGAGTAAGTTAACGTGTCACGAATTGACGTCTTCCTAAATGTCCCTATAGCTTCAGTAACTATATCTATTCTATCCTTAAAGTGTAGTCATCCTAATTCACGTTTCTGTAGGTGGAATGTACGAAAAAAGTTTTGCACTACTGTCAGAAAGAATCATCCGATACGTAAGTATTGGATAGCTGAGGATATGCATGATTCAGAAATTATAAGACTTCGTTAACACCAACTAGAAACTATATCGTGTTCAGGTAAAGCGTTAACATTTTGTGTTTCAAAAAATCGAGGGGCAAATCACTCCAAAAGTCTCGTACACTTCGACAAAAAGTCCAAAGTCTGTAAAAGTTCCAAAAATCCATGTAAATGCAGTCGAACCTGTATTAAGCGACCACCCTTGGGGAATGGGTTGCTGGCCGCTTAATACAGGATGGTCGCTTAATACAGGGTGGTCGCTTAATGCTAGTTCACTCTGGGCGTGGTCAAGTTATCATTCTACTCAATTATACTATTTTAATAAAGCGTAGTAGCAAAAGATAGCTACAAAGTCGTTAAAGACGTAAATTGCAAATTAAACTAAATGTATTGAGTAAGTAAAGAACAGATCAATGTAACTGGCCGTTTAATACAGGGTGGCCTCTCAATACAGGTTCATTGTATATTTGAGTGTGTCTTGACAATTCTTAGAATTTATAAAAGATGCTCTTAAAATCTAAAATATACAACTGAATTGACGGAATCGACATTCTGTCTCATAAATATGTGATCTACTTCATGCAATTTTATCCTGAACTAGTAAAGTATGGATTCTGGCAACTGCTCTAGTACGAGTATTTCTTGTATTTTTTAATCAAGTATTGAATAAAAACGGATATAATTGCGTTTTACTGCATAGCTTCACCACAACACTGAAAACAATAAGAAAGTATTGTTTTATTTCGTACAAAAAGTCCGAAAAACGCTGACAAATTCCCAAAAAGCCCAACTATAAAATAGAAAGCCCAACACTTTTTAGGAGTGATTTGCCTCTCGCAAAAAATATCATCATTTCAGTCAAGTCTTAAGAATATTTAGATAATACTTGTGTTTCTGTCCTTATAGCTGGATGAGGTCACCGAGGCATCTTCTGGGCTTATCTTGGCCGTTGATTCTGCTTCCGACGAACTTTACCATAAGGTGAAGACCATCTTGCTACAAAGGCAACACTTGATTTCAACCATTCCATGGTTTGAGTAAGAGAGATATTAACAAATTTTCGAACCAAGCATGAAATGGTTGCGAAATATGCAACTCTATATAATGGATTCTCTGGGCCGACGAAGTGACTCGCACGTCAAGTACTATATTTGGGAGATGTGGTAGAATGTATAGTTTGATCCTACAAACCCACAGCATATCGTGTAACTATACCTACGCTGGAACCACGCTTTCAAGATTTTAGTAGAATGAAATTGATATTAATAATAATGTTAAAATTATACTGTTGTTGTGCGCCTGTGACACTGTCGCAAAACTAAATTCCTTGTGCGACATTTGCAATAACTAATCATTTATTAACCATGAACTAAAAAACATAGTCGACAAATTCAGGGGAACAATGAAATGTCTGGAATAGCGAGACTTAAGGCTTCCTTTAAAAAAATGCGATTGTGCTTTCTTGCGATCGTAACTTTTAGTTCAATATTTATATTATTTTTAATTCAATATTTTCAGGTGAAACGTGCGGACGGTGTGCTAGTTGAAAATAGGTTTGAGGTAAATCCTGTATAGTGTTATATGAATAGTGTTTTGATTGTTATATATTGATCTATTTAGTATTCTCAAAAGGACATTGCCAATATCATGAATTTGTTTTTAAATGTGAATGTGTAATCATCATGGCCATTGTTTAAAGGTTTTGGACGCCTAAATGACTACCTGCAACATTTCAAACTTTTACCCTGGAACGCGAACGCATGCAGAGTTGTTTAAAATTTTCAGTTATTATTACACTGTATAGGTTCGGCACCTTAAACGAATTATCCACATTTTTATATCATTTTATGAATTAAAAAATAGTACATGTATGTGATCATGATCATCGAACACAAATTATTTTCTTTCAGTTGACCGGTACGTTCTTCGAGAAGGTTGTCAAAACCGGATCCAAAGTGAATGTTAATAATATAACCTCCGTAAGTGCATGTTTTGTAGTTTTACGGTGAATACTCATTTTGTTTGCATTCAGTGAAGCCCACCCAGTTAATTTGAAACACCGCCTGCTATAGTTCCTGCACGTGCATATGAACCAAATCATATTATTTTGCTTCCTTCAGGTTTCATCATGTCAGAAAGTCCTCAGCACGTTAACAGGTTGGTTGTTGTCTTTGAAATATTCGTTATACTCTAAATTCCCTGTCTCACTATAAGAAAATGTATATTGCTTGCGAGAAATATATTAAAGTTCCTAATTATCTGTAGAAGTGAGTTGTGATTGAAAATATTGTAACTGTTTAATTATTTCAGATGTTCCTGTAAAATCGCTTTTGTGTATTCCAGTCATTCATGGTCAAAGCAAGGAGATATTTTGTGTAGTTTGTCTTTTTAACGAGAAAACAACTGGAAGGTTAGCTTTGATTTCTAAAGTTTGTCACTTACCAGAGTTCACGATGGTGGTAGCAAAACGTAATATTAGCAGTAGTTTACCAGCCTCGTACCCAGGCGCTCGCTCTTCATGCAACCGCTTAGCACGCTAAAGCGCCTGTGTACGAGGCTGGTAGCAAGACGTAATCTTAGCAGTGGTTTACGACTTTTCATCCATCGGTAAACTTGGAGAAATTTAGTCGCTCGTAGTACTTCATCTTTAAGTAAATTTTTTGTTATTTAGTTTTTCTCAGGTGAAAGAAAAAACTGTTCGCTCAACATGTGATTATTTCTATGCTCAACTTTTCAATGCATTAGAATGGGAGAAGGAACTTGTTTACCGTCGACAACAGGAGGTATACCACAGGGGTGTGCATCCTTTTGGAACGAAGTTTATCAGCACTGTGTAGCAAATGATACGTTTGCACAATCAATATGTTAACTGAGTATGTACAGCTTAAACTATACAAAAGACAATTTAGGATACTATACAGACTGAAACATAACTCAAAACTTTAGTCCTTTACCTGACATTAAAACATTTGCAAATAATTCAAAATGGTATACAATGTTGATGTACATGTCAACTTTATACTTGTACCACGTATATGTAACTGTATGATATTCCACTTGTTCAATACATTCAATTCATTTTTTGTAGCATCTATTAAATGTTGCGAAGAATTTATTCATTCATCTTGGTAAGATACAGTATTGCCAATATCGTATTTTTTGCTCTTTGTTTTCTTTCTATTTTAATATATAGCACATGAAGCTGTTGAAGTACTGTAAAATGCATGAAATTATCTTAACAACTGCGCAATTAATATTAGTTAAAACGTTATATTTTAGATGATGTAACTGTACTTCTCACCGAAATCTTACAAGAAGCGAGGAACTTAACTCAAGCCGAACTGTACGTAACAGTAACGCATATAGTTTAGTTGCGAAAACTGAAGCATACAGGATTAGGTGTGGGTAAGGAGTCGCTGGTTAGGTGGGTATAAGGAGTATAAAATGTCCAATGTGACTGGACTGATTTTCATTGGCTCCATTTACAATTGCTCAAAATAATGAGATCACTTCGTTAGAAAAGAAAAAAAGAGACAATTTTTCAAAATGGGCGTAAAATCGGCGTATCGTATATGTGTTGTGTTTTCCCTTTCTCCTTTTTCGAACACTAACTGGAAATCTGTTGTGTTTTTGTACACAAACACAAATCTGCAACATACAAAACATACAAAGGATAATACTGTAAAAGGCGCCTGCAGATTTGTATCAAATCTTCTCTTTTTGGAATTTTTGTTGCAATAAATCTAGGGATTTAATAATTACCTAAATGAGCAACAAGAACTTCAGAAGAAATCTCTGTCGTTAGTGAGCTCTCTTTTCGTTTTATATAGTTGTTCATTATTTCTTGTCGATAAAGAACGACAAGAACTGGTTTCGAAAGTATTCTTCAATCATGCTGGACATGAAAATGGAGAGAAAGAGGTAAAGTTTGATGCATGTTTACTTCCGGGACTTGTAATTGATGCTTAAGAAGGCAACGTTCGCACGAGACTGGATGAATTCTGCACCATATTAAAATTTGCACGATTTTGCCTTGCGCGTTTACATTGGACGCATGAAACCGGACGAAATTGAACACAGCTATTAACGGTACGAATGGCCGTGTGAATAAATGGAACCGGACGAAATTGAGCACAGCTATTAACGGTATGAATGGCCGTGTGAACAACTGGAACCGGACGAAATTGAACACAGCTATTAACGGTACGAATGGTCGTGTGAACAATGGAACCGGACGAAATTGAACACAGCTATTAACGGTACGAATGACCGTGTGAACAAATGGAACCGGACGAAATTGAACACAGCTATTAACGGTACGAATGGCCGTGTGAACAAATGGAACCGGACGAAATTGAGCACAGCTACAGTATTAACGGTACGAATGACCGTGTGAACAAATGGAACCAGACGAAATTGAGCACAGCTATTAACGGTACGAATGGCCGTGTGAACAAATGGAACCGGACGAAATTGAACACAGCTATTAACGGTACGAATGGCCGTGTGAACAAATGGAACCGGACGAAATTGAGCACAGCTATTAACGGTACGAATGGTCGTGTGAACAAATGGAACCGGACGAAATTGAACACAGCTATTAACGGTACGAATGGCCGTGTGAACAAATGGAACCGGACGAAATTGAGCACAGCTATTAACGGTACGAATGGCCGTGTGAACAAATGGAACCAGACGAAATTGAGCACAGCTATTAACGGTACGAATGGCCGTGTGAACAAATGGAACCGGACGAAATTGAGCACAGCTATTAACGGTACGAATGACCGTATGAACAAATGGAACCGGACGAAATTGAGCACAGCTATTAACGGTACGAATGGTCGTGAACAAATGGAACCAGACGAAATTGAACACAGCTATTAACGGTACGAATGGCCGTGAACAAATGGAACCGGACGAAATTGAGCACAGCTATTAACGGTACGAATGACCGTATGAACAAATGGAACCGGACGAAATTGAGCACAGCTATTAACGGTACGAATGACCGTGTGAACAAATGGAACCAGACGAAATTGAGCACAGCTATTAACGGTACGAATGGCCGTGTGAACAAATGGAACCGGACGAAATTGAACACAGCTATTAACGGTACGAATGACCGTGTGAACAAATGGAACCAGACGAAATTGAGCACAGCTATTAACGGTACGAATGGCCGTGTGAACAAATGGAACCGGACGAAATTGAACACAGCTATTAACGGTACGAATGGTCGTGTGAACAAATGGAACCAGACGAAATTGAGCACAGCTATTAACGGTACGAATGGCCGTCTGAACAAATGGAACCGGACGAAATTGAACACAGCTGTTAACGGTACGAATGGCCGTGTGAACAAATGGAACCGGACGAAATTGAACACAGCTATTAACGGTACGAATGGCCGTGTGAACAAATGGAACCGGACGAAATTGAGCACAGCTACAGTATTAACGGTACGAATGACCGTGTGAACAAATGGAACCAGACGAAATTGAGCACAGCTATTAACGGTACGAATGGCCGTGTGAACAAATGGAACCGGACGAAATTGAACACAGCTATTAACGGTACGAATGGCCGTGTGAACAAATGGAACCGGACGAAATTGAGCACAGCTACAGTATTAACGGTACGAATGACCGTGTGAACAAATGGAACCAGACGAAATTGAGCACAGCTATTAACGGTACGAATGGCCGTGTGAACAAATGGAACCGGACGAAATTGAACACAGCTATTAACGGTACGAATGGCCGTGTGAACAAATGGAACCGGACGAAATTGAGCACAGCTATTAACGGTACGAATGGTCGTGTGAACAAATGGAACCGGACGAAATTGAACACAGCTATTAACGGTACGAATGGCCGTGTGAACAAATGGAACCGGACGAAATTGAGCACAGCTATTAACGGTACGAATGGCCGTGTGAACAAATGGAACCAGACGAAATTGAGCACAGCTATTAACGGTACGAATGGCCGTGTGAACAAATGGAACCGGACGAAATTGAGCACAGCTATTAACGGTACGAATGACCGTATGAACAAATGGAACCGGACGAAATTGAGCACAGCTATTAACGGTACGAATGGTCGTGTGAACAAATGGAACCAGACGAAATTGAACACAGCTATTAACGGTACGAATGGCCGTGTGAACAAATGGAACCGGACGAAATTGAGCACAGCTATTAACGGTACGAATGACCGTATGAACAAATGGAACCGGACGAAATTGAGCACAGCTATTAACGGTACGAATGACCGTGTGAACAAATGGAACCAGACGAAATTGAGCACAGCTATTAACGGTACGAATGGCCGTGTGAACAAATGGAACCGGACGAAATTGAACACAGCTATTAACGGTACGAATGACCGTGTGAACAAATGGAACCAGACGAAATTGAGCACAGCTATTAACGGTACGAATGGCCGTGTGAACAAATGGAACCGGACGAAATTGAACACAGCTATTAACGGTACGAATGGTCGTGTGAACAAATGGAACCAGACGAAATTGAGCACAGCTATTAACGGTACGAATGGCCGTCTGAACAAATGGAACCGGACGAAATTGAACACAGCTGTTAACGGTACGAATGGCCGTGTGAACAAATGGAACCGGACGAAATTGAACACAGCTATTAACGGTACGAATGGCCGTGTGAACAAATGGAACCGGACGAAATTGAGCACAGCTACAGTATTAACGGTACGAATGACCGTGTGAACAAATGGAACCAGACGAAATTGAGCACAGCTATTAACGGTACGAATGGCCGTGTGAACAAATGGAACCGGACGAAATTGAACACAGCTATTAACGGTACGAATGGCCGTGTGAACAAATGGAACCGGACGAAATTGAGCACAGCTATTAACGGTACGAATGGCCGTCTGAACAAATGGAACCGGACGAAATTGAGCACAGCTATTAACGGTACGAATGACCGTGTGAACAAATGGAACCAGACGAAATTGAGCACAGCTATTAACGGTACGAATGACCGTATGAACAAATGGAACCGGACGAAATTGAGCACAGCTATTAACGGTACGAATGACCGTATGAACAAATGGAACCGGACGAAATTGAGCACAGCTATTAACGGTACGAATGACCGTATGAACAAATGGAACCGGACGAAATTGAGCACAGCTATTAACGGTACGAATGACCGTGTGAACAAATGGAACCAGACGAAATTGAGCACAGCTATTAACGGTACGAATGGCCGTGTGAACAAATGGAACCGGACGAAATTGAACACAGCTATTAACGGTACGAATGACCGTGTGAACAAATGGAACCAGACGAAATTGAGCACAGCTATTAACGGTACGAATGGCCGTGTGAACAAATGGAACCGGACGAAATTGAACACAGCTATTAACGGTACGAATGGCCGTGTGAACAAATGGAACCGGACGAAATTGAACACAGCTATTAACGGTACGAATGGTCGTGTGAACAAATGGAACCAGACGAAATTGAGCACAGCTGTTAACGGTACGAATGCCCGTGTGAACAAATGGAACCGGACGAAATTGAACACAGCTGTTAACGGTACGAATAGCCGTGTGAACAAATGGAACCAGACGAAATTGAGCACAGCTATTAACGGTACGAATGACCGTGTGAACAAATGGAACCGAACGAAATTGAGCACAGCTATTAACGGTACGAATGGCCGTCTGAACAAATTGAACCGGACGAAATTGAGCACAGCTATTAACGGTACGAATGGTCGTGTGAACAAATGGAACCAGACGAAATTGAGCACAGCTATTAACGGTACGAATGACCGTGTGAACAAATGGAACCAGACGAAATTGAGCACAGCTATTAACGGTACGAATGACCGTGTGAACAAATGGAACCAGACGAAATTGAGCACAGCTATTGCTCGTTTGCAATCGACGCCATCTTGGTTGATTTTCGTGGCAACTAAAAATCTATATTCTTCATTCTTTGTCGTATTGTGCCAGAAATCGTATACTATTCATAATACAGTGAGATGTTTTCAAAACAAACCAAAAATATTAAAGTAACTCAACTATTTCGATGTAAACGGCTGGACAAAACTTTAAAATCAACCAAGATGGCGCCTAATGACACGTAGTGACGTCATGTGCAAGCAAAGAATTAACGGTACGAATGGCCGTGTGAACAAATGGAACCGGACGAGATTGAGCACAGCTATTAACGGTACGAATGGCCGTGTGAACAAATGGAACCAGACGAAATTGAACACAGCTATTAACGGTACGAATGGTCGTGTGAAGAAATGGAACCAGACGAAATTGAACACAGCTATTAACGGTACGAATGGCCGTGTGAACAAATGGAACCAGACGAAATTGAGCCCAGCTATTAACGGTACGAATGGCCGTGTGAACAAATGGAACCGGACGAAATTGAACACAGCTATTAACGGTACGAATGGTCGTGTGAACAAATGGAACCAGACGAAATTGAGCACAGCTATTAACGGTACGAATAGCCGTGTGAACAAATGGAACCGGACGAAATTGAGCACAGCTATTAACGGTACGAATGGCCGTGTGAACAAATGGAACCAGACGAAATTGAGCACAGGTATTAACGGTACGAATGGCCGTGTGAACAAATGGAACCGGACGAAATTGAGCACAGCTATTAACGGTACGAATGACCGTATGAACAAATGGAACCGGACGAAATTGAGCACAGCTATTAACGGTACGAATGACCGTATGAACAAATGGAACCGGACGAAATTGAGCACAGCTATTAACGGTACGAATGACCGTATGAACAAATGGAACCGGACGAAATTGAGCACAGCTATTAACGGTACGAATGACCGTGTGAACAAATGGAACCAGACGAAATTGAGCACAGCTATTAACGGTACGAATGGCCGTGTGAACAAATGGAACCGGACGAAATTGAACACAGCTATTAACGGTACGAATGACCGTGTGAACAAATGGAACCAGACGAAATTGAGCACAGCTATTAACGGTACGAATGGCCGTGTGAACAAATGGAACCGGACGAAATTGAACACAGCTATTAACGGTACGAATGGTCGTGTGAACAAATGGAACCAGACGAAATTGAGCACAGCTATTAACGGTACGAATGGCCGTGTGAACAAATGGAACAGGACGAAATTGAACACAGCTGTTAACGGTACGAATGGCCGTGTGAACAAATGGAACCGGACGAAATTGAGCACAGCTATTAACGGTACGAATGGCCGTGTGAACAAATGGAACAGGACGAAATTGAACACAGCTGTTAACGGTACGAATGGCCGTGTGAACAAATGGAACCGGACGAAATTGAACACAGCTATTAACGGTACGAATGGCCGTGTGAACAAATGGAACCGGACGAAATTGAGCACAACTACAGTATTAACGGTACGAATGACCGTGTGAACAAATGGAACCAGACGAAATTGAGCACAGCTATTAACGGTACGAATGGCCGTGTGAACAAATGGAACCGGACGAAATTGAACACAGCTATTAACGGTACGAATGGCCGTGTGAACAAATGGAACCGGACGAAATTGAGCACAGCTATTAACGGTACGAATGGCCGTCTGAACAAATGGAACCGGACGAAATTGAGCACAGCTATTAACGGTACGAATGACCGTGTGAACAAATGGAACCAGACGAAATTGAGCACAGCTATTAACGGTACGAATGGTCGTGTGAACAAATGGAACCGGACGAAATTGAGCACAGCTATTAACGGTACGAATGACCGTATGAACAAATGGAACCGGACGAAATTGAGCACAGCTATTAACGGTACGAATGACCGTGTGAACAAATGGAACCAGACGAAATTGAGCACAGCTATTAACGGTACGAATGGCCGTGTGAACAAATGGAACCAGCCGAAATTGAGCACAGCTATTAACGGTACGAATGACCGTATGAACAAATGGAACCGGACGAAATTGAGCACAGCTATTAACGGTACGAATGACCGTGTGAACAAATGGAACCGGACGAAATTGAACACAGCTATTAACGGTACGAATGACCGTGTGAACAAATGGAACCAGCCGAAATTGAGCACAGCTATTAACGGTACGAATGGCCGTGTGAACAAATGGAACCGGACGAAATTGAGCCCAGCTATTAACGGTACGAATGACCGTGTGAACAAATGGAACCGGACGAAATTGAACACAGCTATTAACGGTACGAATGGCCGTGTGAACAAATGGAACCGGACGAAATTGAGCCCAGCTATTAACGGTACGAATGGCCGTGTGAACAAATGGAACCAGACGAAATTGAACACAGCTATTAACGGTACGAATGGCCGTGTGAACAAATAGAACCAGACGAAATTGAGCACAGCTATTAACGGTACGAATGACCGTGTGAAGAAATGGAACCGGACGAAATTGAGCACAGCTATTAACGGTACGAATGACCGTGTGAACAAATGGAACCGAACGAAATTGAGCACAGCTATTAACGGTACGAATGGCCGTCTGAACAAATTGAACCGGACGAAATTGAGCACAGCTATTAACGGTACGAATGGTCGTGTGAACAAATGGAACCAGACGAAATTGAGCACAGCTATTAACGGTACGAATGACCGTGTGAACAAATGGAACCAGACGAAATTGAGCACAGCTATTAACGGTACGAATGACCGTGTGAACAAATGGAACCAGACGAAATTGAGCACAGCTATTGCTCGTTTGCAATCGACGCCATCTTGGTTGATTTTCGTGGCAACTAAAAATCTATATTCTTCATTCTTTGTCGTATTGTGCCAGAAATCGTATACTATTCATAATACAGTGAGATGTTTTCAAAACAAACCAAAAATATTAAAGTAACTCAACTATTTCGATGTAAACGGCTGGACAAAACTTTAAAATCAACCAAGATGGCGCCTAATGACACGTAGTGACGTCATGTGCAAGCAAAGAATTAACGGTACGAATGGCCGTGTGAACAAATGGAACCGGACGAGATTGAGCACAGCTATTAACGGTACGAATGGCCGTGTGAACAAATGGAACCAGACGAAATTGAACACAGCTATTAACGGTACGAATGGTCGTGTGAAGAAATGGAACCAGACGAAATTGAACACAGCTATTAACGGTACGAATGGCCGTGTGAACAAATGGAACCAGACGAAATTGAGCCCAGCTATTAACGGTACGAATGGCCGTGTGAACAAATGGAACCGGACGAAATTGAACACAGCTATTAACGGTACGAATGGTCGTGTGAACAAATGGAACCAGACGAAATTGAACACAGCTATTAACGGTACGAATGGCCGTGTGAACAAATAGAACCAGACGAAATTGAGCACAGCTATTAACGGTACGAATGGCCGTGTGAACAAATGGAACCGGACGAGATTGAGCACAGCTATTAACGGTACGAATGACCGTGTGAACAAATGGAACCGGACGAGATTGAGCACAGCTATTAACGGTACGAATGGCCGTGTGAACAATGGAACCGGACGAAATTGAACACAGCTATTAACGGTACGAATGGCCGTGTGAACAAATGGAACCAGACGAAATTGAACACAGCTATTAACGGTACGAATGGCCGTGTGAACAAATGGAACCGGACGAAATTGAGCCCAGCTATTAACGGTACGAATGGCCGTGTGAACAAATGGAACCGGACGAAATTGAGCACAGCTATTAACGGTACGAATGACCGTGTGAACAAATGGAACCAGACGAAATTGAACACAGCTATTAACGGTACGAATGACCGTGTGAAGAAATGGAGCCAGACGAAATTGAGCACAGCTATTAACGGTACGAATGGTCGTGTGAACAAATGGAACCGGACGAGATTGAGCACAGCTATTAACGGTACGAATGACCGTGTGAACAAATGGAACCGGACGAAATTGAGCACAGCTATTAACGGTACGAATGACCGTGTGAACAAATGGAACCAGACGAAATTGAGCACAGCTATTGCTCGTTTGCAATCGACGCCATCTTGGTTGATTTTCGTGGCAACTAAAAATCTATATTCTTCATTCTTTGTCGTATTGTGCCAGAAATCGTATACTATTCATAATACAGTGAGATGTTTTCAAAACAAACCAAAAATATTAAAGTAACTCAACTATTTCGATGTAAACGGCTGGACAAAACTTTAAAATCAACCAAGATGGCGCCTAATGACACGTAGTGACGTCATGTGCAAGCAAAGAATTAACGGTACGAATGGCCGTGTGAACAAATGGAACCGGACGAGATTGAGCACAGCTATTAACGGTACGAATGGCCGTGTGAACAAATGGAACCAGACGAAATTGAACACAGCTATTAACGGTACGAATGGTCGTGTGAAGAAATGGAACCAGACGAAATTGAACACAGCTATTAACGGTACGAATGGCCGTGTGAACAAATGGAACCAGACGAAATAGAACACAGCTATTAACGGTACGAATGGCCGTGTGAACAAATGGAACCGGACGAGATTGAGCACAGCTATTAACGGTACGAATGACCGTGTGAACAAATGGAACCGGACGAGATTGAGCACAGCTATTAACGGTACGAATGGCCGTGTGAACAATGGAACCGGACGAAATTGAACACAGCTATTAACGGTACGAATGGCCGTGTGAACAAATGGAACCAGACGAAATTGAACACAGCTATTAACGGTACGAATGGCCGTGTGAACAAATGGAACCGGACGAAATTGAGCCCAGCTATTAACGGTACGAATGGCCGTGTGAACAAATGGAACCGGACGAAATTGAGCACAGCTATTAACGGTACGAATGACCGTGTGAACAAATGGAACCAGACGAAATTGAACACAGCTATTAACGGTACGAATGGCCGTGTGAACAAATGGAACCAGACGAAATTGAGCACAGCTATTAACGGTACGAATGGTCGTGTGAACAAATGGAACCGGACGAAATTGAGCACAGCTATTAACGGCACGAATGGCCGTGTGAACAAATGGAACCGGACGAGTTTGAGCACGGTTCCGAATTCGTCCGGCTGAACGGAGTCTAAAAATGGGAAAAGACAAGATTTCCCCAAACTCCACCCATATTCTTTCAGCAAGAGCTTTTTCTCACAATTATTAAGAATTTTAAGCTTATCGAACCGTGCACGCAGGCTGACACCCAGCTGTCGTGATCGGCAATTTTCACACAGATTCATGCAAAGTTGTCTGTTCGTGTTAGAAACGAACGAAAAGATGACAACAAATCCGACGTTTCATGCTGAGTCCTTTCGGCATGAAAGGTTATCTTAGTTTTATAATAACAGTTAACGTATAATAATTATATATGACGAATTTATTGTATTTTTAGGAAGCCAGGGAAGTGAGGGTACCACTAGGACAAGGCATTGCTGGACATGTTGCGCAAACTGGTAAATTAAAAATTCAATACCTTATTCTTTCTAGCAGTATTTGAACGGTGAATCGCCCTAAATATATGAAATGATGCACTGGAATGCATGTGTACATGCATGTGGTGAGGATAAAACTGCTGTATTTTCATTTTTATTAGGTGTAATGTTAAACATTAAAGATGCATACTCTCATCCTTTATTTTGTCGGGACGTTGACAGAGAAACTGGCTTTAAAACCAGGTATTAAAAGTAATTGTACAGTATTGATATTTTTATATTTAAGGTCCCCATGCCATGCAAATTTCGAGTATGGTCGCTATCAGTCCTGACATACCCAGAATTTATCCTCCGGTCCAATTGAGAAAATGCATCGTAGCTGATGTGCATGTATCAAACATTTTTACAGGATTACAAGTTAGTTATTTTTGTGTTGAGAATGCTCAGAAACCATGCTATTAAAGCCTGGTCAAACGAAGGGAGAGAGTTGATGAGAGTCAATGATCGCCAACTCTTATCAACTCTCATGCGCTCTCATCAACTTTGAGCTGGTTCAAATTTGATGGGAGTTTTCCCTCGTTTGACCGTACCCGTGCGGTAATATCCTGCAGTCAGCTCTCATGCAACCCTTGTTCTCGTTTGACCGGGGCACGAGAATTGATGAAACTCTCATGCAAACTCTCGCTTGCTAACTCTCGCTTGCTAACTCTCGCTTGCTAACTCTCGCTTGCTAACACTCGCTTGCTAACTCTCGCTTGCTAACTCTCGCTTGCTAACTCTCGCTTGCTAACTCTCATCAACTCTCATCCTCGTTTGACAAGGGCTTAAGCATAATAGCATATGCACATTGCCTTCCCATTGTATAAGTAAAGCGCGCCTTGATAGCTACTTGCAATAATCTTTTTCGTCTCTTTTAAGAAATATCTTGTGCTTCCCTATCAGAGACGAAAAAGGTTTGATTACTGTGTTTATAATATTGTATTTGTCTTTTAATGTTTACCTTTACATCAGATATGATTACTCTGTTACTTCATGTGTTGTCTCTTTAATTATTGCAGAGGTTATCGGTGTCGCACAACTTGTTAATAAAATTAATGGTTAGTTATGTTAAATGACCTAAAGAGTAAAGATATATGTGTATATACATTTCAATTCCTACAAATTCACTGCTTATACGAAATTTTTTATATTTTCATAAAATTTGGTTTTAATGTGTTTAACTTTTAGGTCCAGCTTTCACCCGTTTTGACGAAGACTTAACGAAAGCATTTGCCATCTTTTGTGGAATCAGTATTTGTCATGTAAGCATAAATATAGATACAATGTAGCGTCTGGTTTTGCCAGTTGTCAATAATATGAAATACGTGCCAATTGTGCAAATCAATGCAAGTGCTGGTCACCCCTGCATTGCTCCTCTGCGCCGACTAGCGCTTGAGGCAACACATTAAGGCCTAACTAAAAATATCATGTGGTTCCGGTCTCCTGACCGGCGACCTTCTCCTCTGTCTGGTGCTGTTCTGGGAGCTTTCCCTAGACTAAGTCACTTGCTCTTCAGTGCTTTTGTCCGCAATGTTTCGTTTGGCCGCCCACGGTGTCTTCCCCCTTTTGTGTCCAGCGTACATAGAGCTGAGCTTATCTGGGAAGCGAAATTTGTGGCATGCGACATGCGTGTCCCAACCACCTACAACACGGATCTGGATTGCATCTTGTATGGGTGTCGTGGCTGTTCAATGCCGGAGCTCTTCATTTGATATGGTATATAGCCTATTTTTTTCTAATATGCAATGGAACGTTGGATGTCATATATGGTTCTCCCTCAGAAAAGTTTAGTATTTTTTACCTCTAGGACTTGAATCTTGCTAGAATGTCGAAAGCCTGCATATTCCTGAATATAATTAAGTTACCGTATTTTAATTGTAGAGTCTGTTGTACAAGAAAGTGATGGACGCTCAAAATCGTGACAAGATTACGAATGAGCTCATGATTTATCATATGAAGGTAGGTGCTATCTATCTTATAACTTGTACCTGTATATTCATTTGTTAAAAGTGCGTTTTGTTTCACAATATTATCTTCAAATAACTTCTCTTATGTTTTCTCGTTTATAGTTTGTTCTTCGTCTCTTCATTATTTTTGTTATTCTATAAATAATCTATTCTTGCAGGATTTTTTCAGACTCTCTTGTTTTATGTAATATCCAGGTCACACCAAAGGACGTCCAGTACTATTCTTCAGAAAAGATTCTCAAACCTCAGGAAGTAGATCAAGAATTTCGACATATCCTCTTCCGGCCGAGATTGACGCCAAAACTAGAGTTTGTTAAGGTACAGTACTTCGCCGAAATTTTGCCTCGACAAGTTAAAGTCTCAGGGAGGCGAAAATATAATGAGACGTTACGGCGACGCAAGGAGAAAATTACTGTGCGAAATATAGGATGAGGAGGCTAATTTGACCCGAATGTCAAAGTTAAAATATTTTGATCTAATGTTTGTGTATACAATGTTTAGGCTTGTTTAAGTATGTTTGAAGACATGGATCTTATAAGGAAGTGGAAAATTTCCTATGAAACGTTAATCAGGTATGTTGATTAATATATAGAATAGGGCGTTTTCACATGACGTCACTAAATTTCAAAATCTAAACTATACGATAGCTGCAAAGCTGACATGTTCCCTAGATCGTTATTACGAGTGTTCACCAAAAACGTTCAGCTGATACAATAATTTCTCCTTGAGTTATGGAGTGACAAGTTTACGTAGTTTTGAATAATATTATTGCTGACCTCAGCACTTTTTCAAAGGACTTTGAAACTATGTTTTACACACAATTTGGTTTTGCATTGGTTGGTCATAATAACATGGACTGTTTGGCAAGTATTTCTAATTCAACACGGATGCTGGCAGCTATGTAGAAAAAAAATATTTGTTTTTTATTTGTTTTAAAGAACAGCAGCTCTTCCTCATTATTTTTTCAGATTTATCTTGATGGTTAAGAAAGGCTATAGAGATCTACCATATCACAACTGGACTCACGCATTTACAGTCAGTCACTTCTGTTATTTACTCTACAAAAATCTCAAGCAAATCGGCAGCTTTAGGTAATACTGCGGGTATCTCTATGTTAAATCACTCTGAAAACGAATGGAACTTTACGGATATACTGTTATATTTTATAGCGATATGGAGATTCTTTCGCTCTTTTTTTCATGTCTCTGTCACGATTTGGACCATCGAGGAACTAACAATGCTTTTCAAGTATCTTACGTGAGTTTCTTTTTAAATGATATCATGTCATTGCTCAGTAGGAGTAACATTAAACCGATGATCCTGCGAATGACTAACCTAATTAAGCCACACGAAATCGCTGGGCTATGGGCGTCGCAAGCAGTAGGATACTACTGCAGCTGACATTAGATAAAGAGGCTTAGATATTTGATTGTTTTTACCGCCATTTAATAATTGCATTCAGTTGGCTAAACACTTTTACCTCAGAACATTCTTATACAGGAAATAGGATTACTATAAACAGAATGATCGAGATATCAACATCGAAGATTGTTAATTTTTGTTATATTAATATAGTTATTAATATCGCAGTCGTACAATTTTTATTCTAGAACTCAGTCCTCGCTGCTTTGTACAGTTCTGAGGGATCAGTAATGGAGGTACATGTACAGTTGCAACATCTTTTTGTTACTCCACTGTGTTTTTTACAGTTTATTTACTGATATTTATTTGTATCATTTAGAGACACCACTTTGCACAAACATGTTGTATATTGAGCACAGAAGGATGTAATATATTTGAAAACCTGACTGGAAAAGTAAGTCATTGGAAACTAGCCATGATCACGCTCGCATGATTGATGGTGTTCATCTGTGTGCCTTAAAAAACCAATCTCACTTTTTTCTCAGGAATATCACGAAATAATGGATTTGACAAGAAAAATTATTTTAGCTACGGACTTATCACATCACTTCAAAATATTAAAAGATTTGAAGAAAGTCGCGCGACTTGGTTTCAGTCCATCTGATGAGACTCAAAGGGAACTACTGTTGTACCTCATGATGACGTCATGTGATTTATCTGACCAAGTGAAACCCTTTGATTCCGCTAGCGCTGCAGCGGTAAATAAACTATTTTCTATTGGTTTTTCGTAAAGTCTGGTCTGATTTAAAAGATAGTTGGTTTTTTAAATATTCAAAGGAACGTGGGAGATTATTGTTTCATGTTACAATATTGTAGCAATGATTTTTGATGAATAATGCGATAAAGTGTTCTTTTCGATATTCACGATTGCTGCAGTGTAGTGTAAATAAACGGTTCAATTTCGGGAATAATAGCTCACAAAACTGTGATACTGTATATCTTATGGATAAAATGCGGATTCAACTTTTTGAGATAGTAGTTACAGTTAGTGAATATTGTAGGTCGTTGCATCACAACACCTCTTGTCTATGGCGTGTAGGAAAAGAAAGTCATAATTCTAAATATTTTTTATCTTTCCTTTTATATCGCTTAGGACCTCGTCTATGCAGAATTCTTTTCTCAAGGAGATCTGGTGAGTGGGATGAAATTGTTATTAGATAATCTAAATCTATAGCTCATTTCATCATTATAACCTACTGCAGGCAACTCTGTATAGCAAACAGTGGAATTACGCAAGTCAAGAGATTTGGAGCGGGGGGTAAAGGGAGGGGGGGGGCTTGCGTATGGCAGTTTGACCAATTATCTCTCACCATTCCCTGCTATACCACTCAACTGCTCTGTCGAATTTAGTGTAATTTCGCCGATTGCCAAAGGAAGAGCCCAAGTTGCAGAAATTAGTTTAGATTGGAGATATGAAAGACTGAGAGAATATGAAAGCATGAAAGATAATATATGCGGAGTCAGAACTTTCGTTAGGTAAAACTGTACTACGTAGTTCAACGATTGAACAAAAAAAAAGAGTTTCTTTGGAATATCGCGAGTGAGAGATTTCAAGGAGTTACTTTTGTTCTTTAGGAAAAAGCAATGGGTAACAAACCATCAGAAATGATGGACCGAGAACGAGCATGCATTCCAAAACTGCAGATTGATTTCATTGATAGTGTCGTATATCCAACATACAGGTAAGAGGTCTCTCCTTCGCAGAGGCTTTAACCGCTAAGTTAGAGAGACGCAGGGCTTTGCTCAGGGGAAACATCTGCGGAGGAGAGAGGGTGAGAGATTACAGTTGCATGCCAACGAGTTACGCTGTAGCTAGTTTGCACTGTCATATAGACATAGATGTTCATCTTAATCCCGTACTTAGGATTTATTACAAACAGCTAACATGGTTTGATCTTCACCGTGGTAGAGTATGTGATGTGAAGTATTATACTGTGTAAAGGCCTGTTCACACGATCCGATTTGTCGTCCTTTTGACGTGTGCGATTTACTGGAATTGATGACAAGTGTAAGGCTATTGGCTCATACCTGGCGAACAGTGTAGTTTCTGTATTATCTGAAATCACAGGAGAATCGGATCCGACAAATCGGATCGTGTGAACAGGCCTTAAGAAAGTTGTTTTATTCTAAGAATCAATTAACAACTGGCAAGGCGAAAGTATTCCTGCAAATCTTCCTGCGCCTTCAAATCACGCGAGTTGATGTCACTAAAACATCAATTGTATACACAGCCTCATAACTGTAAGCCATATCTATTTCACCAGGTTACTCGCTGGAATATTTCCCGAAATGGACGTTCTATGTACGGTAATTGATGAAAATAAGGAACAATGGAAAGAGATCGAAGCAAGTGGAGAATATCGGAAATTTGAAGTTCCTTCTACTTACAGCGCCCCACTGTCTCCATTACCGCAGTTTGAGAAATGTAAAATTGAACGAAAATTGCAGCTTAATACATGTCCTGATTATGATTCCTGCGCCACAAGATATTTCATAAACAATGCTAAATCGTGGCAACAGACTAATGGGGAAGGTGAAACAAAAACTGGTACTTGAGACGTTCAACTTCGCCATGCACAATGACTGAAGCAGTGCGATATTCACGTTGGAGTGAAACAGTCACGTTGGAGAGTCGCGCAATAACTAGTTTATCGTAACGTTTTGCCGTTTCAATCAAAAGATCTAACAGGTTCATTGGTTTATTTTTATGGAAGATACCACGTATATTTATTTCGCAATGCCTTCGATCTATAAGCACGGATCTTCCACAAAACCAAATATACTTTATATCCCCATGCAAACGTACATGCAAATTTATTAGATAACTAATTGGCGCACGATTCCAGTTGAGGTTTTTGTTAAATCTAGTAATACTCAAAACACCAGAAACTGATATATTGTATTCTCAGTATTTCTGGGTATACAGCTAATTCAATTAAGGTTGTCCTGAATCAAAGCGAAATGGTCGAATATGAGCGCGAAAGGCTTGCTGGTAATCGCGAAAAATTATGGAACAAAAATTAGGCGAACCTTAATTATTATTGCTGATCGGTTTAGAAATCCCTAGAGATTAAATTGGGTTGGTTTGTCTAATTTTTGGTCCATTAATTTACCGCAATTCCCAGCAAGCCTCTCACACTCATATTCGACCTTTTCGCTTTGCTAAGGGACAACCTTAATTGAATTAGCTGTATATACGTTCAGTGCATTACTATTGTAGTACATTACTACTGTATATAGATATAGTGAAATTATATTTTATCATGTACATATATTTTAAGTTAATATATTTACTATATAAGTTAACATAATTTAGTCGAACAATTGAATAAGTTTAATCATTTGTGCAAAATATTTGGAGCATGGAACTATTCCTCCCGACAACGGATAAGCTGCAAAATAATGAAGCAAAATTAAAAATCTGAAAACGGTACTCCCATAAAAATAACATAATTGATATCTATTATTCCTATGGGTATTCCCCACAGGGAGTCCAATTATGACCTATGCCTAACAATTTAAAATAATAAATTACTAAACTGTCTACTTGAACTGGTAACGAATGACTTCGAACACAAGCTTGAATATTTCACAGCAAAAAATGTACTTCATGCTCATTTAATATCCACAGCCTTTTGTCGAGTCTAGGCAATTGTCGAGTGTCCAGGGTAAAAGTCGAGGTCGAGGGTAAAATGGCGAGGGTCCTGAAAACCCCGTTTTTTCGCATTCTTTTATGTATTTTACATGTAAAATGTTTCTACCATAATTTATTCGTGAAATAATTGTAAGTAATCACGTTTCGACTGCAGATTTTTAACCTTATCGGCCAATTTGTCTCATCTCACTTTATTGAAAGCGCACGCAAGCTTGCATTTCGCGCAAAGCCGTATACTGTCCCTAAAACTACCATATATTTGGAGACACTGAATTGCAGTATATACACAGTGCTAGTTCTAAAACCTGGATGGGTATTATACATATCGCGCTTTGGTTTGCGTGTGATTGCACAGCGACTGAAAATATGGTTACGCAGTGGAAGGCGACTAGTGGACAGTTCTACTGCAAATTATTAACAATTATTGGATGAGGCGGAGCAGGATATCGATAATTATTATATACACAAGCTCTGGATATGAGGTATTCTGCAATCTGATTGGTTCTCTACTAGCAGGATATTAGCTCATATCCTGCTAGTAGAGAAAAGTAGAAAAATGGCTGGCAGATTTGGACAATTAAATGAAGAGAAAATTCAAGTTTTACTTGAAAAAAGTACGCCAGAATGTTCTGTTCATATCCAGAGCTTGTGTATATAATAAAACAGTTATTCTACTCACTCTCGTCGTATATGACTGATAGCCTCATATACGACTCGAGTTCGTAGAATAACTGTTAATTATTCAGACCAAGGTCAACGTTATCTGCCGAAGCGAAGCTGAGGCGGATAACGTTGACCGAGGTCTGAATAATTATCGATATCCTGCGTAAGCCGAATTCAATAATTGTTTTATTATTCATTTTGTAACATGCATTGACGAATAGAACAAGCAAATATTGAAAACAAAGATTTTATTACTGTTCATAAATATCAATACAGAAGAAATATGAGAATATTTCAAAAATACCTCTCTTGCCACACTTTTGTGCTTTTTTTGTGTTTGCCGAGTCTTTGTTTTCTACTATTTTCTCAATTTCTTCGTTTGAAAACGTTGCGAAACGAGCACTAGCCATTGTAATTAAGAATTAAAAAACGAGTCGCGTGCCGTTATGGTGAAAAATAGCGCGGGCACCGGCAGATATCGATAATAATTCGCAAGTTTTTAGCCAATAAGAAAACGATAACACAGTACAATGAATAATAATCCTCTTTATTTGCAATATAAAAGTTTTACTCTCAGGCGTACTTCTTTAATCAGCAATGTTTGAATTAAAAACAGCATCCAATTAGCATAACCCGACGGAAATTACTTCGTCCAAGCCTGGCGGTCCGCGCAGACGTCATGGCAAGCCAACAGGCCGACTTGTGTGGCAGAACAACAACAGCGGCCTTGGGTCATATGCCTCGGACATACAACAACGACATATTATATTCGAAGTGGCTATTCGTACTGGACTGGAGGTGTACGCCGATCGAGTAATTCATACTCGAGTCAAAATATTCCTTCCAGTTGAATGAGTTTTATAACAACACTACCTGCATTCCTTCCAGCTATTAATGAACCCGCCCAACAGTCGAACCGCACGAAGTAAGTATGCATGAAATTGCTAGCAATTAAACATTTTAAAGCCCACGATCCAGAAAATGTTCTTTGCATTTTATGCATTTTAAAAGGGTTGAACTAGCCTTCACTTGCCTCTTACAGCTATTTTTAACGCATTTATTGCATCTGTAATTAGTCCCTGCAATATGAAAGAACTCAAGCATTCCAATTCCAAAGTTACAACCGCCCACTTTCGAACGTGACACCAGACCTATTTCACTGATACCCTGCCTGTCTCAGGTTCTGGAAGACTTTGTGGACACGTGGATGATAGCTGATATAAGAGATATGGTTGATCCAAAACAGTAATGGATGTTTGAAAGGAATATCGACAACTTACTGTCTTTTGGATATGATTCACACTTGGTTGTCCTATTTAGATTCTCCTGGAAGACTTTGCTTCCTTGATTTTGCAAAGGCATTTGACCGTATTGGTCACAATGTATTAAAAGTTAAGCTGTTAGAATTAGGTGTTAGACGATCCTTGGTAGCATGGATTATCAACTTTCTCTCGACATCGGGTTAAGCTTGGAGAATCAATGTCAGACTGGTTGCCAATTAACGCTGGCGTTACCCAGGGAACTAAGCTGGGACCAATTTTGTTTCTGGTAATGATAAACGATCTCAATGTTGTGCACATCCCACGGGACAGTTATTTGGAAATTTGTGGATGATATTTCAGATTCTTTACAGTAAAAACTCTGTCCCCGCTGATCCTTTAGAAATTATATAATAAAGCAGTGAAGTCTTCTAGATCGATATCACGTCCGTCTTGTCTGAGAGCTAATCTTATACTAAAAACCAGTTGCCAACGTTGTGGTGCCAATGTGGCAGAATCAAATTAAAAATTCAAATGAGTTCTTCACATGGCTCCCCTAAATTGTTCAACAATTTAACTAATTATAACAAATCCTAATTAGACCTATATAAATGTACTTTAAAGAAATTCTATTTATCGTCACGTTGGGCTTCTCCGTCGGGGAATCCCTGGTCTTCACACTCGTCGTTGGACAAAAGAAGTACCAACTTATGAACCGGTCGTAATCGACTTAGATCTTGAATCTGACCATCCGCATATTGTCACCATTCACATTTCTACGATTACCGTAATTCCTCACTAACGCCAAGCATAGGAGCAGTAATATGACGACCCCACCAAAAGCAAAGACTACAATCACAATCGTCTTTGTTCCTTTTTCACGATCGATCATGGTTGGGTGGCGTTGTGTGGGTTCATGGACTACACTTTCACTGATGTTTGGGATCGTTCCTGTTTTAGATGGAGCAAATATCTGTTCGGCGGTCGTTGATTTATTCTCATGAGTGTTCGTTGATATAAACCTTGGGTATTTTGCCATTATTGTATGTTTTGTTGTCTGCTGCAGGGTCGAGAATAATGGCGAGGGTGTGATGACTTTTTCTAAATAGTAGAAAAACAATGCACAGACATTATCAACGATTCGTGCAGCCTGCGAACGTTCAATATACCATACATGTTATAGGAAACAATTACAGATACTGTCAGGGATGGATTTACTGAGGGGTGCAGGAGGGGTGCGCACCCCTCTTGCGCTTGGCCAAGGGGGTGCAGGAGGGTGGTACCAATTCCTATATCAATCCAAGGCATTTATCAAACAAAAATAGAATATCGGGCCATTGATGGGCCTTTTTTACCATCTAGGCAATCATATTTTCAAACATTTTCTGATAAGATGACCCCTTGACCCTGCGAGGGTCCTCGGTGATGATTCACCCTGCCTCGGTGGCATACCAAACCCTGCTTCATGACCAGGGTACTGTCACTGAAATCCTCATGGTTTAAGTGTTAAAAACATATGCTTCTGAGTTTTGGTCACTATATGCTTAGTTTGATCGTGGTTCACGCGAAAAATCAAGATGTCTTGGTATAAACAGGCCTATAGCTGAACAATATTGAACACTAATACAATGAATTAAAACGGAATTCATACACATCCGGATCACTGTTTTTGTGGGATCCGCAACTAACACAAAAAATGTCGAGGGGTCCAAAATCCGAGAAGTGGATTTAGCCGAATCTCGCAATAAAAAATATTGTTCACTCCTTCAAATGACTAAAAGACAAATGCCTGGGTATAATATTTTTATCCGTATACGATGTATTAAATGTAAATTAGATGTAAATCTGGAACATTTACCTTCTATAGTTTTAAGTTTGAAAATTGGTGCAAGCTGCATAGGATCGTGGGCCTCGAAAAAATCGAATTTCAAGTAATAATCCAAGCTAATGTTACTTGAAGTTTCATTGTGGAACACTCTAACTCCACAAACACTATTCTTTTTCAAGATGCGTGCTTGAAGAACTTTACATTTATCTTCAACTGTTCGCTTTGAACACAGGAGTATCTTCTTATTACAATCACTTGATCTCCCTGTTGATATGTCGTAGTTGATGTCCCATATCTTGTATGTACGATTTCCAATATTCATTTCCTTGTAAGTGTTCCTAACTGCAATGACATCAGCTAGAAATAGGAGAGAGTTTATAAATAAATTAAAACTTTATTAAAAGAAATGTTCTTTAAACAGTAAGTACCGAGTTCGTTAAACAGTAAGTACCATAGGCGTACGGGCCGCGGGGGCAAGGGGGGGGGGGCACCTGGAGATTCAAGTCATTCGGGCAAATGGTTCACGAATACTCAGGAGCTTCGGTGGCGCAATCGTTAGAGCACGCGCCTTTTATCGTGGGTTCGAGCCCCGTTGGGGACGACTTATGATAGCTATGTGAAAAGAGTTAGTCAACGCTCTGCCGAAAGTCGTGGGTTTTCTCCGGGTACTCCGGTTTCCTCCCACAGGGAATGTTGACAGGGTGGGTTGGTTTAACCCCTAACTGGCTCTTCCATCGTAGCTGTGCTCCGTGATGGCGAGCAAAAGGTGGCTGCCATATGCGCCCTAGAAAGCCTTCGACTTGGTCACGTTGAGCCTTCGCAATTCAGCTTAGCTCTCAGCTGCAAGTAAGGATAATAAGCACCCTGCTTACTTACTACTTACAATATTCGGGCAAAATAGAGTTATGTAGTCTGGACTTAAAAAACCCCAGAATTTTATCAGCAATTTAAAGTACTGTATATTTATCTGGTTTGCGTACTGTTGGAAAACAATAGTATAATTTGAACATTTCTGTAATTCAGTTGCATGCATGCCTTTGCCTGGCCGAAGAAGAATTGGCTCTAACGAGAACGGCTATAACGAGAACGGCCGTAGGTCTTCATGCACCGTTCTCATTAAATAAATCTTCGCACAACAATAGACCAAGAATGCTTGAATTCTATCGCTCTCACTAACATTGACAAGCGAGGCCGTAGCCAACGGTGAAAATGCGAGTGGCATATGTCGCACCAATTATTTCACAGAAAATATATTTTTTTCTTCAAGAATTAGTAACTGATAATCCGCTGAACTATATTATTATTGAACCACGGCAATGAGTGGACGTGATTTCGAATGTATATTATCTGGGTATTAGAGTGGTCTCAGAATGCACGAAATACCCTTTTAGAACCCCCTACAAATTTTCGCCATTTTGGCCTAAAAAATAGTGTTAGGCTAACATCGTGGCTACGGCACTGACGAGCACATGCCAACAAAGCTATTAAGAACGACATGATTAACCTGAAAGTAATTGACACTTTTGGTCAACGACATGGACGATATAGGTATTTTTTCTAAGTTATGTAACCTCCTACTCATAGACATGCAGTTCAATTATTTGTAAACGTTCATTTTGAGCTCACAGAAGCAATGCACGTAAATGTGAAAATTCAGCATATTGATTTGTAAAATGCAATGGTTATTATTGTTATCAGTATATGTTATTATCCAAATCCGGGCATTTTGGGTAAGATTTAAAATTCGGGCAAAATTTTGTCCCCCCCCCCAAATGAAGTTGCGCCCGTATGCCTATGGTAAGTACCAGCATTCAGCAACAAAAGTGGGTTAAATAACAAAATATGCATAATAAACATTAAATAACATGCGGAATAACATTAAATTTTATAGATAATTATCGTCATGTATTCGAGTCGGTTTTTGATTTTCGTAATAATTCAGGTGTTAAGGAAAATTCCGGCGGCATCCCCGCCTTTCTTAAGGAGAAGAACATTTCTTAAGGAGAAGAAATAATTGGAATTTTGGAGGAATGGTACAATGGACGATAGGGAGAAACGTTACGAAGAACAGGCGATAAAATTAACCTGTACGTCATGTGCGCGTTTTTCATTTAAACGAATTTGAATCGCTCAAATCCAGCTAAGGCTGAGAAACGTACAAAAATCCTGCGCATATATATATATATATAGTGTACTGAACACAATTTTTGAATAATTACATGACGAAAAATATGCTTTTTTAATTTACCATCAGGGCGCTTATATATAGGGCGGTGCAACGAGCGCGCGCGCGCTGATCGACGTGTGATGCGGAAGTAGCCTGGGGCGAGTACGATTTTGGTGAAAATTGAAGAAAAAACATATTTTGGTATGTTCAGTTCTTGCTTTCATATTTTGCATCGTTTTAAGTGTGAATACAAACTAACGGAATATTTACGTGTGATATCGCATTGAGTACGCAGTCCGTTTGAATTTAGCAAAGATTTTGCTGTCAGAGATAATTTACTAGTTATCGATAATGCGCGTGTGTTTGGTCACTTCGAATGGAGACAAAATTTCAAATGAGAATATCTTTTTTCAATATGGTGCCACTGCCGCATCACACGTCGACCAACAAATCACAGCCGTTGCACCGCCCTATATATATATAAGCGCCCTGATTACCATACCTCTGATGTGGACATGAAAAGTTGTAGTTTTATTTCCAACCAAACGTTTATAGAATCCTTCCAAAAATGACGACATTTTCAATATTACTAACTGACCATCATCCATTATCATGAAGTTGTCTTTGTCAGTAACCAATCGACGTGTTTGACCAGGTCGTTTTTGGGCAACTTTGGTATTGTTAAAATACCATGTTATCACTGTTTTATTGCTATTAGCAAAATGATCTGTAAAGGTATACATTTTGCCTAGTTGCGCATCCACTTGCCAGCTTGTAGTCGGTGATGAACCTTAAAAATACATATGCAAAAGTATGACATATAAAGATAACAGAACCACAGAAGGTACTTATCTTAAAATAATGTTTTTCTTGTAAATTTACCTGCAGTCACTGTGATCAATGCACACGTTATAAATAAATATATGCACTTTTTCATCTTTATCTGCTGGGAAAAATCAGAAAAATGTAAGTTGTGAAATTTTCAGAAGTTATTTAAACATAATCATTAAGGATTATGGATCAAGTACGAAGAGGAATCCGGAATGAGAATGAAGACGGTGGCTTGACTTTAGAGTCATCTGGAATAATAGATTGATTTTTGTCTAGAAGTGCGTTTCGGACATGAAAATACAATATTACTGTATTTCCAGAGTTCACTTTTGACATTACTCATTAGATTGTTTATCATTAAATATTCAAATAATGTGCGAATACAACGAAGACAATCGAGTTTTGTATATATCATTTGCGTTATAGCGGCATAAGCCATTTTTTATAATTTTTCATATATCCTCTCACAAGTCCATTCTAATACAGCAAATGATTACCGACCTGATAGACCCAAAGGATTAAGCAAATACCGGTTAATTAAATAATATAACATATCAGCTGGACATTAACAACGAGAAAGCCTCTGCGCATATATAGCTATGCCTAAGGTGCAATAGCGATATCATAAATGTCGAGTAAAATATACAAGACTATACGACAAGCCTCGCTTCTTGGTATTTAACTCTCATTTATTACACGAATAAACTGTCGTAAAAGCTCATCAAAAATACATTTACGAAAATGCGGAAAAAAACCTTGGTTTTCAAAGACCTCGACTTTTTACCCTCGACCTCGACTTTACCCACGACTACTCGACAATTACCTAGACTCTTGATCATGACGGAAACGTTTCAATTTTGAGTGACAAACACATTTTCAATGTCCAGTCCATACTAAGGGCTTGAATATTAAATCAGTATAAATGAGAAATTCCGTCTAGATCTTGCTCCAAGGCGCCGATGACTTTTAATGCTCTAGAATGCACACATCATATTTACGATCACTAAAACAAGCGACAAGAAAACAAGACGAAATACCACTTTTCATTAAACCATAATCATAATCATTGTAGTTGTAGACTAGTTCCACATGAGCGGACAGAGCAGTAAGTTGCCACTTCGCCCGGTCTTTTGGCTGCGGTCCCCAGGTTGTATTTAAGCTGAAAGCCTTTTCTCGCTTCTTGGTAATGAACTCTTATACTAAAGGCGTTTATTTATATACGAAGATTCGTTAGTAAACGTCAGTATGGACATGTTCACATGCATCGGTCGTATCACTCGTATGCACATAAAGCCAAAGCTAAAGGCCTTGAATTTCATTATATAAAGCGAATATATGGCTGTATGCTGTGCGTTGAATCGTATTCTCTGCTGGGTGCCATTCAATGAAAAACACATTATTCATTTATATTCATCTACAGTAACAACCATGAAGATAAATTACAGGGATTCCACCAGTATAGAACTTGGTAGACGAAAGAGTGCAGAACTTTCGAAATATTACACTCGTTCACTGATTCACCGGAGTAATTATTCAAGCATTTCTATCGACACGCTAAATCCAAACTTTTAAATGGCAAATCATATAGGAAGGCAAGATAATAATATAAAGTTATAGTATACCATATTAGAAAGCCCTTACCTTTCAGTAATCTCGAGGCTTCAACTCAATATTAGCTCCATATAGACACAGTGATATAGATATGTATCGTTTCGAGCACAGTCAGCAACTTTTGGTTGACTGAGCATGTGCGAACTTGCCCAATATTTTGGCACGTGCAACAGATATGCGTGACGTAATCCCGCGTAATTAATTTTAGTCGAGATTTCCGGTGGTTTGTTTCCTCTTTCTCGGGCACAGAGGCTTTCTTTCTAGCTATTTTCGAAAGGCGCTATAGGTATTATACAGAGTCGAAACCTATATCCGTCTAAATTATAGTATCAATCGTTTCTCAGTTTTCCATATTTCACTTCTGTATTAAAATGTGGTGTATTTTTCTAAATTCAGTAATTGGGTTTTTGCCATCGGGCTTTTGTCGGGGTCGGTTTTGTCAGCGGGTTATTGTCATGTGGGTGTTTAGTCGTGGATTCATCGGGAAACCTCGCCCCCAAGGTACCACAAATTCAACTAAGGATAGCGCGCGGACGTTTTAAGGTGATTTCTGTTACTACGATGTTCGATGTTATAGTTTCTGTGTAAATTTTGCATTACAACGAATATGTAAATATGTAATGTTTATAACATATTAATTTACAAGATTATATAATTATTCACAATTAGTCCAATTTTCAATCTTTCAGTCTTGTTTGTTTAAGATTAAAGAATAACACTGACGTTTCAAGATCATATAATTAATGTAACAGGTAACCTTTTCCCAAACAACTCCACATATACGTTATGGCACAACCGGGATGCATAGTTCGCTCGTTTTGGAAAAACTGCGCTCATTTTATAGTGACGTTGTTTCTGTAACTTTCAATTTTTTATATCCCTTATGATCTCGTCCCACGATTTCAATTGTGTCTTTCAATTTACTAATGGCCTGCGTCATTTCATTGGAAGTGCCGTAAATGCTCGAGTCACTATAGAGATGGTCTTCTGAGCGAAGAGCTGAATACAGGTCTTCTATATGTGAAGGTAATGAATAACATGCGTGTTCACTTAAGAAGAATGGGATATCTTCATGAGACGAATTATCAAAATAGACTGGAACGATTTTCAGATTTCTGTTCTGGTGGTGTATCATTTGTCCTAACAACATATTCAGGTTGAAAATATATGCGCCATCTAGATAACAAATATAGAAATAGGTGTAGATATGAAATTTAGAGTTTACTCACCCTGATGAAACTTTTTTGCAAGTTGAAAACTAAAGTCTAAACGAATACTTTCCTACCTCCGTTTATACAGGATACCTGTACTAGTTCTAAACTGTATGTTCTTGCTAGAAGTCCAGTTTGGTTAATTCCTTGTTGGTCGTATGGGACTGAGGAGAATCAATAATTCGTATTGCAATTAAAATCGAGCCTCAGTCGTACAACTGAAAGGCACATGTGCTAATCACCTTCTACCAAACGTGCACTGCCACTGACAATAAATTGTCTGCCAAAGTAATTGTGACGTCATTCAGAAGATCGAAATTTTAACGTGTGTTGGTTTTCCCGTCGAGATGCTGAGTAAAGTGAAATTATAACAAATTAGAATAGAGACATGCATCATGCACAAACCTTTTTTCTGTTCTTTTTCATCGTACATTCTCTTTCCATCTTTGGTGCAAACAACAATGACTTTATCACAAGTTCTAATGTTATCTTCATACCAACCCATTCCTCTCCCCGTGATCTCGTTCATGCAACAGAAATCCAGAGTACATTCAAGGTGTCCAGTTTTATTCAGCAGATTTGCGAGTGAATGAGTAACGTTGTTGCACTCCCGGCAGTGGTTGTCATGAACAATGAATACTTCAGTTTTTTCTAAAATAGAAGGACATTTATGATCATACAATGCTATTGGAACACCATATGTAGGAAAAACAACAGGAGCAAACAGGGTATCTTTAAATCTGGGTTTAGATTATCAACCAGAAACTTCCCCATGACCCCATTAGTTCGGTCAAGCTGATCTGATGGCCAAGAAAAGGGCTGGAACTACACAGAAGAATATCCAGTTTACTGTCGATAACCGCATATTTCATTCTATTTCCGTTAGGAAACTAGTTAGAATTTTGTAACTATATTTGTAACTGTATCCTCAACGTTTACGCCTGCACATTTTCTCCACAATTATATATTTTATGACCTGTGCTCACCTATGCGATTATTAAGATTTTTTAATAGTAATATTAATAACCAGGGACGCCGGAACGACGAGAGGACAAAGGGGCGTTTGCGAAACATCGGGAGTTGGGCGTTACCATATGGTTACGTTTCTGATTTGTAGCAAAATAAGGGGGTCTGGGGTCCTCTCCCAGCAGATTTTGAGTATTTTTGAAGCTCGATGACTGCATTTCTAGCATTTTCCGAAGCGAATTCGCAAAAGAATTGCGCTAAAATTACTGTTGTTGAACGCGAAATATGAGGTGTATATGACGGCTCGTATAAATCAAGTTCTTTCATGATCAAGTTATCTTTTTATATACTTACATGACATAACGACAATTATACATAACAACATATTTTAACACCGCTTATTTTGTTCCGAGGCGATTGCAAATAAGTTATCAATCAATCAATCAAATGTGACACGCACGTTAACAGCAAATTGGAAAAGTTTTTTCAGCAAAAGTTCTTTGAACATGCTTTCTATCACCAAAACATATTGAATTTTCCTTTTTATTTATATAGTTGTATAGTTTAAACAGGGCGCTTGTACACTATATAAGCCCCAGTGGCCTGTCCCTGGTTTTAAATAAAGACGAGAACGAGTTCTTTATCTTATATAGCAAATATATTTACCTAATTCCGGCGTCCCTGTTATAACCATTAAATAGTGTTCTAGCAGTTCATAAGTTTCAAATCGCAAAACAACAGAAAGATAAATTATTAAGCGATGACATACGTATACTTGGATTTGGAATGACTTCAGGCTCTATCAACGGAGGAACTATCAACCGATCTAAATAACACGAATAATAGAAAATGTCATTAACAATGACAGGCTTCGCTCGGTAGGTTCGGGCAGCTACCAGCCACGGTTCGGACAGCTACCAGCCACCCGAGGTGGGTCAAATCCCGGACTCACCTCCCTGCAAGTATGTTTGTTATAAAACCGGAAATGTTTGATAGAGTCAAACTAGACGCACTCTTCTCACATGCGACTAAGGCTAAATTATGTGCAGTAAACTGCATATTGTAGGAATTGAACTAAGAGCCAGAGGTGAAAGGCACTACAGTAACCATGGCATTGAGCAATGACGTGTTTTCGAAACAGGTACTTCGACGAGACCATTAATTAAAGAAATGGCTAAGTGCGCATGACCATAAACAACGCAATGTCATGTGGTATGTAATTTAAGTTATTTAACCCAAATAGAACAATATCGAACATTTATTACACACTTGATACGTCTTTTCTTTTTCTTTTGATAATAATGACTGCGATTAAACCTAGGATGAGTAACGCCAAAGCAATACTACAAGATACGATGACATCTGTATAGCTTTCTGTCGTTGGTTTAATACTTGGTTGACCTGTGTAAATAAGATAGGCCTATGTTTAACCATTAAGCTATAATTAGTCATAATTTTTCAATATAGGAAAATTATGATTAAGCTATGGTTAGTCATAATTTTTCAATATAGATAATTATGATTAACGCCCAACACTTTTCCCTTGACGACTTAAATCGTCTACGTTGGCAGCGGAGTAAAATAGCAAACTAGGAAACATTATGGCGCATTTCGAGATTACTACATGCAAGAAAGGTACTTATGTAAGCACACATATTTAATATAGGTCTGCACCGGTGGTCTTGGACACTATCTTTCGATGTGTCATCTCTTCCCGTATTCCAGTATAATTTTCCGACAGTTGCAGCATATATATTTACTATTATATATAGACAGTACAAAATTGCCTAAAGCCTAGTTTCCATTCAGTCCGATCGCGAACAGATCAAGGTAGCCGATGTAATAGAATGTTTATTACCTTTGCAATCAGAAAATACTGATTTACATATACATCGCACAATACACACGAAAGATATCATGCACATGCACTATAATTTCACATATGGCGTCGAACATGACAGGCTCAATAATGCATGCGTTCGTTTAAAAATGTATTCGTTTTACCATGCATATAGGTTCTAGTAAAACATTGAAAGGCAAACTCCACGTGAAGTTGACATAACATAATAGCAGTATGAAAATTCGGAATATGCATGTATGCATTTTCATACCTGTTGGTTTTCGAGGAGGGAAAAACACAATTTCTTCACTGAATATTCCTTCTTCAGCATTAGAAAATATTGATCGCACCTATTATAAAAAAATATATCACAGTTCATACGATTACCAACAAATGAAGCTAAATATTTTAACCTTAAAAGTACACACAGAGATTAAACCACCTATACTGTGTAAATAGTTATCATACAATTATTTAATGGATCTTACTTTCACGTGATAACGCCGACATTTATGTATATCCAGACCAATGCGAGATGTATTCTAAAAACGAAAAGCAGTATAGTTTGTAAACCATTGTTAAACATTACCTAATTAGCATGCATACCTTCACTGCATTTTTATCATTAGTACCATTTCTCTATAGTAAATAAATCGTTGAACGCTTCTTTTTAGATATAAACTTACTTCAACCTTTCTGCGTCCACTGTCGGTGCAATTTATATCACTACTGTTATAATATATTTCAAACTGATCGTGTTGAGCTTTATGGTACTTTGAAGGATGCCATGTTAGGACTGAAGTCGTCTTTTCCTGTTGCACATCCTGTACAGGAACTATATAAAGAAGCAAAAAATAGTAATCTGATTTATGTTTGCAGGTTTTTCAGACTGCGGATTTCGTTTCCATTTGGTCGTAATTGTCGCTACCATGCACGTCAAGTTCGGCGCTGTAAAATAGTCATGGATCAACAAATGAATGTCTTTTGTGTGCTGTTTATAATTATGGAAATCAATCCCTTCTGATTGTAGAGATATGTCGAAACTCTATTACATCGGCCACCCTGATATGTCGCGAGCGTTATGACTAAATGGAAACCTGCAGGCCCTATTTTCACCTAACAAAATTTTGAATTCTGGTTGGTTGAGAGGAGTATATAATTATTTCACTAATATAGTACTAATAGTCTGTAGTACAATTTAATAAAATCAGAAGCGGAGCTGTATATAGGGATCAACGATTTTAGAAAAAGAAATGCTCTTCCCTAGCTCTTTTGATAATTCCTGACGCTTTATCAAATAAAATTCTGCTACATAAATATAATTATGATATAAATATTGTAAATAAATTATGTAGTGAGTATACAGAAGGAATATTTACGGAAGGTCGTTATCTTTACGCTCTTATCCTCGTGGGAGAACAATCAAATTGGGAGTTATACTCCAATTAAGGATATAAAGAGTGCTATTGATCTTTGGTTATAATCTTTCTTCCGTTTTGCGAGGTTAAAATGGTACCGAAGATTTTCTAATCAGTCCTATTGGCAAAAAAGGTTCATGTAAAATCAATTCTGATTCAGTATATATACTTCTCGATTTTTTTGAAACATAATGATGAAAGGTAACTGATTTACAATATTTCATGTAAGAGTGCGTCGTATGAACATAACAATTTTCTTAAATCCGTTATAACTTACAACATTTTTCCCAATGACATTTTCGACCAATCGTTTTGCAAATATCTGGAAAGAAATAAGTGTTACGAAAACTAGCCAGAGAGGTGTTACTCGCAAAAGAAGAAAATATTTCGGCAACCAATCAATTTATTTCAGTTGTTAATATAGTGTACAATGACAATCAATTTAATTTCAGTTGTTAATAGTGTACAATGCCAATGTTAATTTATATGTTATTGGAAAAGCACTGTTAGTTAATTTCCAAAAATTATCGTGTGGAAAAGGGCAACATTAGGTCTGTCCTATATTGACTAAGGACAAACAATTTTTTCTCCGTTTCCTAGCTCGGGGGAATTCCTAGTTTTGGAAGTCAAAGAGTTTTAAACAAAACGTTGACAAATGTTGTCTTGCATTATTCACTTACAAATGACCATACCAATTTGGAGACAACTTGGGAAGAACCTCAAATTCATGAAATCACTGTGCACTTGTCCGACTCATTTTAACAGCACGCATGCATGTATGAAATACAGAATCAAATAATCTGTGCATGTATTTGAAAAACTATATAAGACTGCAATACCTTTCTTTTTTGGAAGGATAATATTTTTAACAATGTAATTTTTGAAATTTGAAAGTAGCGCTTGCACTTTGATCTCGTATTTACCACCAAACGGCAGACCATCAAATGTCCAGTTCAGCAAATTCTAATAAATCAAATTAATAAATTAGCTTTCATTTGTTCGATCCTTAGATCTTATGTATTCCATTTTTGATATATTAATTTCTCCATAAATATAATTAATAATTTATGATGATATATAGACAACACAAAGTTTTTAATTGATACTGCATTCTGTAGACCAACTATAATTATTTAGACCCTATATATAATTATTTCTTCCATATGATTTAAAATGTGGTCATTTAATAGCAGGGATGACAGATCAACGATGACACATAACGTGAGATTTTTAAATTTCATCTTCCATCGGCCACCATTATCTACCGCTACTGTTTAAAAAACACTTCAATCACGGAAAGCGGTGGAAAGAGCATGAGAAATGCGCATAGCCATAGTATTTCCGTGAATCGCGCTATCGCATTGACTCCATAACACCAAATTAACATGAAATGCCTTAACTCTTCTTTTGTAAACGTGTGTCAAATGCTGTCAATTATTATCTGAATGCAATGATGGAATCTTATCTTCGGAAATGAAATCTGTACTGAGCTCACTACGATAATTAAAACGCCCGACATTTAGATACATCATACATATCAGAATAAATGTACATTAGCCCTGGGCTTTGTGTTTACTGTCGACTTTTGTATGGCAATCCCAGCCTCCTCCCTGCTCCTCTGTCCCTGAATTTCTTGTTCTGAGAACACGCATGAATTAAATATACTACTTGCGTGATAGAAGTTATATTCACCCAGACCTTAATAAATCACCAGTGACACAACAATACTTTCCACAATCTGTTTTAATAACAATATAACAACACATTATTACCTATATCACAACACGGCTCCGCCCCCCTCCCTTTTACTTTCGTATTGTGATCCATGTTCATTTGCTTTAGAGATAATATATTTTTGGCAATTGCAAAAGGTAATTGGATGCCGGTGTAAACCAAACAAGCAAACAATCTTACCTTACTATTAATTTGTACACAGCTTTGAACACCAAGATTGTTGTCAAGTCCAGTGAGGCTGACCTGCCAACCCCATATCCATGTAGCTGTTAAGGAAATAATTTGGATACTATAAGGGATAGCCCATACTCAGTCTATAGCCGTTTATAGATCAATAGAAGCTCTTCCGCTATCTAGCCCAAATTACACCAAGACATCTCTCTTGTATAACTTTGCAACGCAATCATCAAAGCCACGTATCATCAGCGAAATTGCATGTTATGTGACCCACGTTTTACTCGTCCGTCGAAATTTCCCTTATGGGCCAAAAGTTGGGACATATACGTATTATAAACTGAAAATAGTTGCGGAGTAAAATGCGCGCACCATATTCGTGAGTTGTATTATGATTTATGTGGTTTAGAACACTGATAAATTAATTAACATACACTATCGGTTCTGCGGTATTTGTGCAAGAAATTGCGGCAGCAGATTGTAAAGTATATCATCGACCTTCTATTTTCTGGGGAAAAGTATGATACATGCAATATACGCCGACGATACATATTTCATGAAACGTATATAAGAGCAGTTCTAAACCTTATGCGGAACTTCCAAAGTTTGATAGTTGTGTATAAGTTATTCAAATAGTGACTGATGCGTTCTCAGTATAATACCTGCATTTATACATGAATCAGAAATTAATTCACAAAAAAGAAATATGCCCAAACATGAATTAAAAGTTACCATTATGTTCTATATTCCATCTGACGTCAATTTCCCATGGTGCGGGATTTTGTATTGTATCCAGTTTACACTTGCTCTTGATTTTACTGGAAATTTTTCGATTTAAATGCAACATCCTTGGGGAAGGGATAGGGTACTTGCAACACGGATAATCGTGTATAGTAGGAGCAATGCATATCTCACTTTTTTGCCATATGACTGTTTCAAAAAATACATATACGATTAGTACAGAACACCTAAAGGGTAAAATATATTGTAATTAGAGTTCCTATGAATGATATAAAGCATTGCTTTCCGGATACCGACGTATAGCCGTGCCTATGGAGTAGTTCTATTTTACCAGTCTATACTATTTTAACATAAACACTCATACTAAAACGACACGCATAAAGTAAAATAGGCAGAATCTCTAGTCTCTCTGCATGCCTATTGCGTCAATTAATGGCGGCATTCCTTTCTTAGGAAGATTATTAGAAGTGAGATAGTGATATTTTAATCTGATATTTACGGCTTCCGATCCGATAATGATTACTAGTTTAGTGACCCAGAGTATATGTAAAATACCATGCAGAGTAACAACGTCATGCAGTATGCCTTTGCCCGAATGAAAAGCTAAGGCAAAAATATTGGATGCTGGATGTTAAAGGGGCACAGTTTTATCGTAATAAAATTTACGGCCTCGCAGGCAGGGACCAACATGATCGTATGTTGAGTTCGTAGCGAATGACTATATAAACACTAGTATTCGGGCCGGTTTATGAACTTTTTCGGAGTTAGAGCGTACCTATATGAACAGGCTTTGTGATTGGTTATGACAATAAAAGACAATAAACTATAGAAACCGTCTTTCTAGAGAACGAGTCATAAACACTGATCAGTGATCACAAAACAAGTTCATGTGGTAGGCCTTTGTAAAGACTTAGGAAAACCAATATGTGAAATACTTTTGCATAGTGGGTATATTTTAGTGTTTATATTAAGCAATATGTGTATTTGGAACTGAAACATTTATTCTCAGTGTTCTAACTCAGTATTTCAAAATTATGACTCAGGCTTTAAAATACAGCAATACATTACCTTTTCCAGCTTTTCCACATACGTCTTGCGTGGCTTGCGCTGTAAATTTTATTGTAAAATACAAAATAAAGACCCCCACCCAATGACGAATTCTTAAAAAGACCCGTTGATGCCGTCCCGCATCAACAATGGGAGAGAGCATTTTGTTGGGATAATGGTCACTTGGCCGTAAGTATGCCTATATATATGATGGTCGCAGGGTCGGAGAGGAACATGTACTATGTGCATGTGCTCATGCACTCCTGTCACTGTATGTACCATGAAATACGTGGTTAGTAAAATTAATACCCAAAATCAAACTAATGTAGCCATTCTACCTTCTGGAAGGAAGAAGTGGAGGATGATAATTCCATGTGTGGAAAGTAGATGGAGCTGATGGTGGTAAAATAGAAGTTATTCCGAAAAATGAGTGCATAATACACAATTTAGTTTAAAACTGCGGGATATCTTTAATTTCATAATACATCTGCTGAAATTCATCTGTTCAGCTGCATGCAATGATTCATATAGTATCCTACCTCCGCCCAAGGATACATGTTCCTGTATGTAAGAGGTTGTTATGAAAATGTACGAATCCTAATGTGTTACAACTATATTAGTTAGAAAGTTTTCCTTATAGTTTATACCTGTTACTTTGACCACGAATTCTTTCAAAATTACAACTGTAGAATTGGAGTTATATGTAAAACATGTGTAATTGCCATCATGTTTACAGCTCACATAATATATTGGAAAATAATCCCGAGATCCAAATTGTATTAATTCACCATCTTTTTTCCAGTAAACCTTGACTTTTGAACCATTTATAATTGTAGAACAGTTTAGATGGGGATATACAGTGCCTTCTTTCAATTCGATGATCTCAGTTATAATCTGTTTCAGAGGAAAGAAAAGGTATAAAAAGTGGAAAATACAACAATCCCATGCACAGCAATCAGTATAAGAAGAAAAATAGTTAAAGATATGAAGATATAATAGAACTGATAAGCTTATAGGATCTTTAGGATCAAACTACCTGAAAAATACAACAAGAATTTCGACGTTTCGAGCGAAGGGCCTTCGTCTGGCAAAACCTTGACAAAATAATAATCTAACTAATAATAGACCTTAATTGAAAACATGGGGCATTTGTTGAGAATCTAATATATGGCTTCAACAGATGACATTTATTTAGTCTTTACTACGTCAAAACTAGAATTGATTAAAAGGTCAAATATCTTGAACAAAATTTTTTCCGATACCAGTTTAGATTTTGCAAGAATTGTTTTAAAATAAATTTCATGATACATTTAGTAGATTGTTCTGTCTGTATTGAATTAATTATTCTAACACGTGTCTGTACGTGTTATGATGTAATTTGATATTCGCATAGTTTCCTATAAAGTAATAAAGGGATTAAATAGTGGAATTACAAGAATTTCCGTTTTATTATATAAACAAACAAATTACAAACCCCTGCAGTATAAAACATATTAACATTATAGCTACTGTATAATTTTGTAATGTACAGTCATCATTTGAAAGTAGCAGAATCTTTGCCCAAATTTGTGGGCTTATCATCAAACCCAGCAAGCTTGGTTGTTATGAGATCACGCATCATCAGGGTGTCGTACCAAAACGAAGCATTCAGTGTTTTGTGAAGTATATGGAGCGACATTAAAGGTGTGATTTTGTGAGGGATTGGTTTCGGTAGAACTTTAACACACCAGACCTTTGTACATCAGACCATCAAACCAGAAATAGTTCAAACGACCCGCAGTACTTCTCTAGTCTCTTCCAGTTAATATGCCGATGGAAGATTGGAAGTACAATATAACTCCTTATCTATGTTTTTGTCTAGGTTTATGCAAAAATATGGTCTTGTTCGTCACGTGTGTATTGTATTTTTGCCCAACTAACCAATAGCAATGTTTTGACTTAGTTATCCATCTGTTACTTGAACACTGATTGGTTAGTTCAAAATTTTGCATAAACCTAGACTAACATAGATAATGAGTTCCATCAAACCATCGCCATGTATTCTTAAGGCTGTTTTCCACTTCAGCCGTATTTCTTTTGTATCGAAGTCATTAGTATCGAAGTGCTCAGAAAACAAAAAAGTACGCTATGTTTCGCTACGATACGGGTGCAGTGGAAAATAGCCTTTATTCTATTAACTATGAATCTATATGATCGATGTGAGACGTTTGCATGACTATATGTAAAATTGTAAATATAATTAGCCTCCTGACGTTACACTTAATTGGACAAACCATCATTCAAACGACCTTCAGGCTTCACGGCAAAGTTTAAATTTGTTCAAATAGTCGTATAAATTATTACTATTCAACTATTCAAGCGCAAAGCTTGGACATGCTGGATGGCAATTTCTTGACGATATTGTCTTCACGAACAAGTTTGACACTTTGACACCCTTATAGTAACACTCTCACAAAAGATGGCACACTGCAGGCACTTAGCATACTTGCCAATGCCTTATATGAATATTTGCTTTATATTTATGCTAAAATATATCTATTTACCAATTTATATATGCTTTGCAGACTATTATTGAGTATTAGGTATGGATCGGCCAATCTTGTTTTCGACGACGTGAGTTAAAAGAACTAATTATTTCGCGACTGCGCCTATTGTCTGTATTGACGAATAAAAGTTTCCTGGCGGTGGGGAGATGGAATATACGTATTTTAATGTAAATGTACTTTGAGATTCAGTATATTCGGACATTATAGTTTAATTACCTTGTGACTAGAGCGTATCCTTGGGTTTCCACGAACGCTGGTCAGGTAGTGGCTGCATTGAAGTGAAAATATTACCAAAAATGTCAACTGTAAATGCATAATGCTGGTAAATTTACAACCAACGCTTGCTAGAACTAGAAGTGCATCATATAAACACTTTGCATGTAGACAGTCGACTAGTACTGCACTCGCTATTTACATACCTGCCCTTGGCATGAGTGAATGTTTATAGGCAAAATAGCGGCAAGCATTGACGTGCCTGCCAGCTGGAGATGTATTTGTAAAGAAATTATCCCCCGCAAATCTCTGTAGGGAGTAGATTGTATGAATGGATTCTCAATGTAATTTAAATATATATTAGTTCCCCTTTAAACTGATTAGAATCATCAAAACAATCGTTGCTTAAGGAAATACCAAACCTGCCATGTAAACTTGAACGAACTTCAAATAGCATGTTAGTAACACTAATCTTGTCCTGCAACGAAATGTAGCAACGTCCTTGTAATGCATTGACGACTATTCCATTATGCCATCAATACGCCATTTTGCCACAGACGTCCATCTGGCCATCTCCTATCTCCAACTCTATCGTTGTCATGGGAACACACGCATTTTTATTTATATTTTAAATTAAAAATACAAAATATTTTTTAACTTTCCATTCACCAAACTTTATGCCGCCCGTGCGTCCCTTCCCTAATTTTCCAAGCCCGCTCCAATTAATAAAGCGCCTGTGGAGGAGGTAGCCAAACTAATATCAATTATATATATACACATTCAGGTTCAAATGTTCAATAGATTAACCGCTTCATTGACATTAAATATATACTATCAGTAGTACTGTAGTAGCCTGATTTTTATGCAATTTGAAACAATAATCGATCAGTCGCCCAGTCGAGTTTTCTAAAGTTCCCAAATTGAATGCTTTGCATTCGTGCAAACTCATTTTCTCGACCAAATTGGCAAATTGCACTCGAAATCATACTATAAACTGCATGGTTATAAATAAGTTGCTGTGACTAATTTATAAGTCGAAGTGCCCTAAATCGGGCATTTCAGGAAGATTAACTGAACATTCCACAGAAGCAAATCTCAAATTTCCCAAGTTCGAGGTTTAATCACCTGACCTGCATGGTACCCTGGTTCCAGAGGCTCTTAAAGAACTAGTGAGAGGCAAAATAACGGCGAGGTTTAAGAGCCTCTGGAACCAGGGTACTGACCTGGCTATATCATATATGACTGATACAGTGCGAGCGTATATATATACTTAGCGTTATTACATAAAACTAATGCATATTGTTTTTGTCTTATTTTATGAATGATGAATGCATATGTTATACAACGAGTATACAAAAATAACTACTGTACTGTCATTATATTTGCATTAATGTTGTCTTTGATAAAAAGTTAATTCAGTTTGACTAATGTGTTTTGGTGGATGTACGATAAGTTGTTATTATTTCTTTAGGTATCTTTGATTTGACTTTTTTGGTTAGTAGTAATTCATGGCCATGAAGGAATGATGTCACCAGAGATGTGAATGTTCGGCTTCAACATCATCGATTAATTAACCCTGTCCCTGGAAAAATAATTCAGTTGATCAAAATCAAAGAAAGTAACTACGTGACTGTTTATGCAGCATTAATCTTAGATCTAAGATCGGTAAGATATAACACGAAGATCCGTCTTCGTTTTAACGAAAATGAAGTGACCTGTGTCAGTGTCAGAAAACCAGTGCATAATATATATTCTTGTCTCTTACGCGGCTATCGTTACTACGAGAAATGGAACAGAAGGCTAGAATTCTCATACTGGTGTCCCAGGAATGTCGTCCCCCCACAATTTCGCCCCATGGGGAGGACCCGTATAGGAATATCGCCCTGCCGGGGGGCGAAATTTACAGGAAATTCGCCTCCCTTTAGAAAATTCGCCCCCCTTTAGAAATTCGCCCTTCCCGACATTCCCGTAGATAATTATCAACAACTTGCAACAGCACATGACTCAGTTTAGTCATTTGAAATAAGTTATCAATTGTGACTAATAATAATGCGAAGGACTAATGACGCTTTGCAACACATTCCATGCCTTTTTTGTTAATCCTAATTTATTGTTAAAATGTAATCACCGCGGCGGTTATTGTTAACATTGCTATTGTCAAAACTTATTTTTCACTTACACCATTACTAATTTAATTTGGTAAATTTCAATCGTATCCTACACCAGCGTGGTGTTACATACTATGGTGGTCTCAGCCGCGTTCTATTTTTCTATGTTGTACCTAAGCGAGTGGCTCTGTCATCTATACATACCACCAGTTGCTACGAAGCCTAAAACTTCTCATTTGTAACATTGTCACCCCATAGTCTATGTGTATATATGTAAAAAATATATCTGATTAACACTCTTTTGGACTTTCAATTGTTTTGTTTTTAGATCAAAATTTATATGGGGGCGAATTTCCTAAGGGGGTGGAGCGCTTCAGCCGATACACTCCAGTGATTCCTTTGGGTATTAGAAAAGTGGAACAATAACAAATTAAACGGTAGCTTCGAAACTTTTTGGAAGAGACGAAGAGTGATTTCAGTGTTGATTTCATTTGCCCTTGAGTTCAGAACATTACCACGGTTGTATCGTTCTTTAGAAATATAGACTGCGACATGGCCCAATTCCAATCTCGTACCCAGAGTATGGTGCAATAATTTTCAGCCAAAAATTATCAGTAATGAGTTTTCCACGGAGCAGAGTTAAGGTATATGTGAGGAACGCCTTCTTGCCATCTTACAGCATTGAAATACTAACAATGTCGATTTTCAATACTTTTCATTATTTTTTTTGTATATTATGCATGTACACTTAAACTTATAATGACAAACTCAGCTATAATTTTGCAGTGAATTGATGAAAAAATAATCGGTCATACCTGGAAGGTTCATCTGCAGATGAGGAAGATAAAGACCTTACGTAACTTATCTGAAAATAGTAATTTATAGTTAATACACACAAGATACAAAAAGGATAAAGGGGTTACTGATTATTGGTGACAAATACACAAACACTTGTTCTGCCTGCGGATTCGCATTAATTCGTTGCTTTTGCCGCGTGTAGTCGCATGTCGGGGTATTCCCGAAATGTGAAATAGTGTGCTATTTCAATAGTGTGCTATTTAATTTGGAAAGTACCATTAATTATTAGAGGAAAATCCCAATTTCTTTGCAAGACTATATACTTTCTAAAGGTATTAGCAAGAATAATTAGAGAAGTGCATACTCACCAGAGAATCCTTTCTAGGACAATGGCTTTTTTGTACGCTTCGAATCGCATTTTCCCATTGCCTAACCTTTCTCTGAAACTCATTAGTATGTTCAAGTTCGTATTCTGCCATATCATCTATCGGTCTTGCATTGAAACCAGAAAGACACGACAACAAACGTTTAATTCCGGACGGTAGGGAGTAATATTGTCTATCTTTTAAGAAGCATGGGATGTCGTCGCTAGATGAGTAGTCAAAACACACAGGAACAACTTGAACCTTATTGTTGTTGTGAGATTTTTCACCAAGAATCATACTAAGTACTAAACGAAATGATGACTGGGTGACGTTGGTGTTTGAACCTATACCCAAACGAAGGAAAAAATCACTGCGTTTATTTTGTGACAAAATGTTTGGCGATCCCGGATCTTCATTAGTGCAAATAATATGCATGAAGATCTGGGTTTATAATTCAAAAGATACGCAAAATAGAGAAATGTGGTCTTTTCTGCAAAAACTGTATTAACCACCAGGAACTTATATATTGATAAAACAGAAACTTCAAACAAAGCTACGATTTCTGCAATCACGCCTGAGTTTCAATATATGGAACAGAAACCGTGGTAGAAACTTGTCGGTCAATGACAGAAAGGAAGCCGATGGCTTTACAAAAGATGGTTATAAAGATGATTTTTGCCATCAAGCATACACCAGTCAAATTATTCAGAAAATAAGATTGAAAGATTATTCCGCCCGAATCATTCTGATATTATATCATATGCAACAACCCAGAATCGTAGTCGCAGAAGAAGAATTTTCGGTCTTCGTATCCAGGGGCGGACTGAGCGATCGGACGCGGACGCAGTCGAACGCGGACCGAGGCCCGGCGAATTTTGGGGGCCCGGAATTACAGGAAGGAGGACAGATTCAGACTATTTCCTTTTACTGAAAGTTCACCTGGCTTCTGAGCTATGATTCTTGGAACACGATTGGCCCCTTCCAAGTGCAGGCTAGTCCGGTCGCCAATTTTCTAGGGGAAAAATCTTCGCCTTTTCAAGAAAGGAAACTTAGTGAGCGCGGATGAATTTTTCCCTGGACGTTTGTGGAAGCACCATAGTGCGTTCGTTTACTTTAAAGTTTAGTCTGTTGTATATCACCCTCGTCCCCAGGGCCTTTATTGAGGAATGCGAGGGGTTGTATATCATCGATATGTCAGATTTTAGCGAAGAAAGTGAGGACTCACTGCACCAAAAGTATTGGTGAAAACAGCAAGAACTTGTCTCTCATGCGCATTTCGCTTGCTGTCTCAGTATAAATTATGCCTCACAGCTTACGAGAATTTGATTTTAGCTTACAAATATTTAGTAACACTAAGCGTCACATAATTAATGCTCGTGCATGTGAAAGACCGTTCTCAAAACTGAAGTTAGTTAAGACAAGGCTAAGATCCTCGCTAACGCAGGAAAATCTTGAATCATTGATGATTATTGCTATTGAAAAGGATATTGCGTTGCAGTAAAGAACAATAAAGAACAGGTTATTGACAAGTTTGCCATGAGTTCTAAAGAACTGAGCTCTTTCTACTAACTTTATCATATTTTATTCGATATATTTATACACTCATACATGGGCCCGGATTTTATTCCTGACCGAGGCCCAAAAGGCTGCCAGTCCGCCCCTGGTCACTGACCCTTCCCAAAGGAAACCCCCTAATTTGATATGCATGATTGTACTGAAGATAGAATATAAAACGAGGATATACGATAGCAGATCGAAGTTAATAAATAAACTGATAGACTAAGCATTGGAACGTGAAGACACGAAACTGCAATGACATGATCAAATACAGAGGTGAAATGAAGATTGGTAAAAATGTTTAGAAACGACCAATAGGAAAACAAAGAAGGGAAGGATTAATTATGTGAAAAGAATGGCAAAGATAAGGTGAAATGAAGAATATTGTGGAATGAAGATGCTGATAGATGCGTTTCAAATTATTCAACCAATGTACTATATCTTTTACATTTTAGAGAGTATTATGGTACATGCAGTATGCATTTGACCTAAATACATGACCGTGATGGTTATGCTTAATCTTATATAGTCATAAAATATTTAAAAAAAATTAAAACCTTTCTTGGCAGCATACCTTGGCCATGGGTTTTCTTTGCTTCTTTTGTACAAATGACAACAATCTTTTTACACTTTTGGAATTTCTCCACGTACCACCAGTCATATCCAAGTTCTGCAATTTCGCTTGTTGAACATAAATCAAGGGAACATTTGATATGCCCTGTTTCAGAAAGAACATTGGCAAATATGTGCGTGACATTATCACACAAATTGCAATGACCGTCATGAACAAGTAACACATCTGTGGGTTGACCTATATGCAAGGAAATAAAATGAAGCATATTATGTTAAACAATAGACAAGATTTGAAGCAGTTTCACACGTAAGTTAAAGTTGATCATGCAGGGCTAAAAATAACGGGCGGTTTAGCTCGGTCAAACATGACTGCATGGTCATTTTTAAAATGCGTAAAATACAGCAAAAGGATCACTATTAATAAGCGAGATATGCATGATGTTAATATGTTATTATACTTGACACGCATACACTTACAGCGAAACAAATAGTAACAAATTTGTTTTGAGAATCGAGACATCGCTTTTATTGTTTCATGTATTAAACGCTCAAGACGTTAACTCAGTAATGACGTTGTACAACAGTCAATGTTGTAAAACAGTCACCGTTATTGATATGTGTATGCAGACTGAAGTTTTTCATGCCCTAACACATTTATTTGCGCTTGACATTTGGTTTACTCAGCTGCTCGAAACGGATTATTCAGTTACTTTTGGCTCAGCCGCCGAAGTGATTCAAGAAAAAGACGAACAATTGTCTCTGCTTTTGTTGCTGTTGCGGGTCATGGTGCAAATGTTATTGCAAATGTTGCTTATGGGAGGCTAAATTCTTTATTTATCTGCTGAATTTCACGTTCCATTATATAGTCTGATTGCAAAACGAGCTAATTTGCGGGCATATACATGCTGATCGGAATAATAATTGGATTATCTATCAGTTAGAAAAAAATATGCCAAAAACATGCGACGCTTCAGCAAAATCCAAGATAATTGGCGCATCATGCGAGCGAGATCGATGGAATGTCCATAACGATCGAAATGTCGATAAAGTAAACATTAGGTGCAAAATTACAATGAAAAGTACCAAATCCTTATCATTTTGGAAATGTTCTTTCATTAGTAATCAAACAACGAGAAAATTGTTAAAAGTCTATACCTGAGGGGTAAACAGGTGGGCTATTATGCGGTTTCTTTCTTCTATTCCTTATATAAATGAATATAATAGCTAAAATTGCAGCAGTAGTAACACAGACAGATATTATAATCTTCAATTTATGTGAATGCGATTGTGGAGGAATTGGAATAGGAGGATCTAAATCAAAAGAGAAATAAATGTATTTTTAATTATTAAATTTAATCTATGCGTGCTTTAATAGTGCTTATACACTACAAACGCTGCCCTAGCTGTCCTGATTCTGATCTGTATGTCATTTGGCAGGGAAGAAATTTTACCGAAAAGAGATCAGTGATCCTTTATTTGAATTGTGCGTGGTCCGAATTAAGGCAAATGGCAAAGGATGGTATTCTATTTTGTTTATTCGAACTGAATCGATATTGATTACCAAAATAGCCAATATAGATATGCCATCCCTTGTGTAATTTTAAATTGATTTTAGAAAAGCTTCAGTTTTGCATGGAACTTTGTTTACCAGGCGGATCAGCAACATAGAACACCAACTTTTCACAGCTTTTCCCATTAATTCTTCCGTATTCGATTTCATCTTTTATAAAGATCGGTCGTACCTTGACAAAACAAAAATATCGGTTAATACTTCAGATGTTCCCCAAGGTTTCTGATTCCTGCCCGCCTAGCATTGCGGAGGAAAAAGGCCGGATAACTAAGATAGGGAAACTCGTCCTTCACATGCAATCAATCAGTGATCCTCACCTCAACAAAATATTTATGAGAATACTTGTATTTCAGATTTGTGAGTTGAAGATGGCTTTTATTCTAAAAGATTACGAGAAATATTGTTAGTTTATGAATTAAGACGGAGTAATACTGAGTAATAATGTTTAAAGCTCATGTCGCGAAAATCTATATATATATATATATATTCCTCTAATAGGCCATAGCTATTCGACCAATGGAATATAGGCAGAATGAACTCAGTTTATAAATACAGTAATGACAAATTAATAGATTGGCCCTATAGACAACGGGCTAAAAATAAAGTCCATTATTAAATAGATACCTGCACTATAATTCTATCGCTGTCAGAGTTATTTTCATCCCAATAGGAAACTTCAAATACATGTCGAGACTTGTAAAATGAGGAAGGAAGCCATGACACAAGTGGATAAGGTAAGTTGCTTTTAACTGTCACATTCTCAACTGGTACTGAAAGTGAAAAGTAGAAATATAGTTGCTTAGAATTGTCACTAGCTTGTATACAAAAGTAATGAATGATCAATAAGATTATCAATGAGACGATTATTATAGGAAATGAAAAATTGTATAGGCGGAAGTGTTACCATAATTTAAACTAGCGTCTGTATGGTATTGTATAATTATGTTTATGAGTGCAATGGTAAAATATTTTCATTAGGTGATTTATATTTCCATTCCACGAGGCGATTTATATGACACCAAAATATAGATCAATGTTACTGAATGATTTTGATGATTTATTGAATTAAATAGTATAAAATAAATAGCAACCAGGAGCCAACGAGTAGAGGTACAAGCTCAAAAACATTGACAGCCGATAATAGGGCCTGCTATAAAACGATAACAATTATAGTGTAAGTTATTTATATTTATAAATTCATATAATTCTGAACTTACAACAAATTTCCCAATTACAGTCGCGACCAATCGTTTCACACATGTCTAGAAAATATAACCGAGATAGAAAATTCAATTTATAATGTGGCAATGCGTCCTACTAAGTCCCCTTGTATATTGTACTCTGTTTAACATCAATGCATGGGTTATGCTCACCCATTTCTACCGTTTCAGTGCCCTGTCTACTGCATGCCCAACGATTAAAGTACAGTCTAGGGGACGACAGTTAGTGCAAAAATTAACCAATCACAATCGGGAATTTTAGACTTAACTACAATTTAACTACAAAACGGGTTGTGAAAAAATGGTTGCGAGTTCTATACAACCGACCCCATGCATGGATCTTGTGTATAAATTCTTCCAGTGCTCCAGTTAGGAGCAAAGTGACTCCCAACTTACTCAAAAGATGACGTCATGGGCCAACAAATGGAGATATTCTTCAGGAGAAATAACTATACCTTCATCCCTCTAGTATATAAGGAGACACTTCGCAATTTTAGCTCATCCTGATGAAAACAGGGCCTTTTTTAAGACTGGGGAGGTGGCATCAAGTAAAAGGGGCCCAACTAGATGGTCGTGAACTGAAACGGTGTGGACTAGTATACGCGTTCTGGGGGTCATTCCTGAGACGATTTTCATATAATTGGGCATCTGGGACTCGATTTCCTGCATTTTCAGAAACAATATTTTGATATATTCCTGTATAATATTGGTATTAAATGGAAATATTAAAACATTCTTCTGATCAGAAGTCATCCTTCCCTTTTTACTTATATTTTAAACAAAAGGGACCTACACTGGGGGGGGGGAATGGTTTACTGAGGGGCCAACATGGGGGACTTTAAACTGTCGATAATTGATTGTCAAAACATTATCGGTCGTGAATGTAATTCGTTCGGGGTTTGCATTCATATATTTACTTAAATCTCCGACAAAATGAGCGAAAAAATCTATACAATATTATACGTATTTGTTTCCAACTAACAAACTCCAAATCATTGCTTAACGATATTTATAATAGAAAACTTCACATATCATTGAAGATATTTCGTCTTGGCTTTGATGCAAAGAATCATGATCATAAACTGGATTTTAATACGGTGAAGTTGACTTTCTATAAATACAGATGTCAATTTCAATCGTGATCCATTGGGTCCTAGCCAGATAATAAACCTTTTTGCATATTAAGGCATATTCATTGTAAATAACATTTTAATTGATAACCGTTATGATGTACATAAATATACAATTATTAGTCAATGTCATGAAAATTATTTTCCATTGTTTTGTATACGTATATAACCCAAATGACCCACTATGTTGGCATGACCACAATGCGTTGCATTTTACAATGGCGTATATTTTGACGAGAAAACACTCAATAAACTTTACATTCCTGAAAATATATACCTTGCAAATTTGGAATTCTTATGATTTTAAATTTGGAATTTGGTCTACTGGTCGATTCCGGTAAAGTCTGAAGAGTAATTTTATATGTCACTCCCATCGTCAGGTCGTCCGCGGGAATTGTCCAGTTTAGAATCTTATCCTTGGGAAAAAAGGAAAAAATAATGATTACAGAAATCATCATGCATTTCAGGCGTTTTGTCAACTAACATGCATGCATATGCTGGAAAATACTTCATACCAAAAATAAGATAAAACAAAACAGAAATTATGTTGATATTAGTCAATTAATATATACCACTGATTGATTCATAAAGTGTCCAAATATATATTGCTCCCCCCATCATATTTTGGAGTATTTACACTGGTAATTGTATTATATAGGTATGGTTGAAAATTGTTTTGTAGAGAAAACAACTATCTCATCGTCTTTATTGATCGAAATTTAACTGCATGATCAAAATAACAATATTATAATGTTTTGCTTTCTAGAGTCACTTAAAGTGGTGATACAAATATCAAGATTTTTTTCTCGGCATTATACATAGGCCTATAGGTATAAGAGTGGTCAGTAATGTTCTGTGAAAATATTATATAAAAATAATTCTGAAGAATTAATTAACTAATGTGATTACGGCAGGTGTCGCAACAGTCACTGCAGTAGCAACCCAGTATAAAAGTCTGAAACTTATAAACGTTGTAATACCACAAAACATAACGGCGGCATTTTTGGGGCACCCTAGCTGCAAGGCTGTATATAAGTAGAGCGAGTTAGATATATTATTAAATTCTAGTGAACTGATGAAGCTTTAAGTTGTTTCCAAAGCTTTCGATCCGTAAGCCTGCGTATATCTTCATAATTTTATGTACTAATTATGTACGGATAAAAATCCGGTCTTACACATTGAAAGCTTTGCCAGTTTGCCTAATAAATAATCGTTTTATCCACAAAAACAAAAAGATTGTACCATTATACATACTCGGCTATTAATTTGAACGCAGTAGCCCGCGAAACCTGGGTCTCCAGCAAGGCCAACAAGACTGATTTGCCAACCCCATGTACCATACGTACCTATATAACGAGAAATTTAATGAAAATACAAGACTGGCTTATGTACATTATACTAATGGAAAACCTTGCATGCGATACAATATTGTATAAAAGCGGTATTTTCTAGTATAAAACAATACATTGTCAAGGCAAAACGCGTATTATTGTAACAACCTTTTAACAACTTTTTTCAAGAACTACCTATACAACAATTGAATAGAAAATGGTGGCCTTACAACTGGCTAATCTCTGTAAAATTATTATAATTCAATAATATTTTATTGTAACACTAGAACAGTGTCTGTAACAATCGCATGCTCATGTATAACAGCTGCTCATGCATGTAAGCTAAGGTCAGTTTTAATAAGTCCGTTTAAGAAGTTCTGCAAACACGTTTTCATGCACGGTATGTGGCATGCATCTATAGTTTACTTGATTATATAGTCAACGGAAATCGCTAGTCTCAATTCTGGCTTACCAATTGAATCTAATCTCCAACTGACGAAAACATTCCAGGGATTCTTGAAACTGTTTATTCCCTTGTATATATCACATTGATTGTCTGAGTCACCTAGCCAACTTGATATAACTGTGTCCAATTCTTCTGCAGCAACCGGTATGCGTTTACAGCAAGGATAGTTTTTTTCTAAATATGATTCACACTCGAAGTAATCTTTTTGTACTAATTCTGCAAAAAAAAAAGAAATTGAAGAGTTAAGTTGAAATGTACTGGTGAAGATCGGGATTAGGTATTTAAAAGTACGGTAAAACTCCTTAAATTGAACTGATATATAATTCGACGGTAGAGGGTCGCAGCGGATAAGACATCATGGTCAGAGGGATAAAATGTCTGAAGCGCGTCTTTACTTCATACGAAGTCCTATCGTCTTGTCGAATTAAATTACATTGGAATTACAGTGTTAACGTGTGTCATCTGCAGTTCTGAGTGTGGTCCGTATTAGTTTGTAGAATCCATGATGCGAGCAGTTCTAGTAAAATCAATTCGTATCTATTTTTCCGTGTTGTATAGCCTTGTAGGCAATAATTTTCGTAGTCTCGTTCAAAAGGTCAAATCTTTTCTGGACAACATAAATATATACGTTAAACAGGCCGCAAATCTCAGTGTACCTGCATGTACCCCGCGCGTGCATATATATAATGTTGCGAGAAATTATATGCAAGACCAAATATATTTGTGACGACGATAAAATATATAATCTTTTACCTCTTTCTGTATCGGCTCCACATGGGTCTACTTTATTCAATTCTATTTAAAAATATTAAAGCAAAATGTATGGAATATTGCATTATTGCAGGGAAGTATACTATTCTTCGTTTTCCCATGCAGGACGGCACTATATAAGTCTCATTGGGCAATATTAATAATACGGGCAACAAAGTTATTGCAACTTGCAACATGACAACATGCTAAAGTTGCCAAGTTGGATTACCCACCCTATAGCTGTATAATAAATGTTCTGCCTTGTGTTAACAACAGCTATATAACTGTATTTAATATAGTTTTATATAACTTCTTACATGTTGCCAAATAATTGGTTACGAAGTTTTTCTGTTACTAAAAAGCTTATTAATAGCTTTTATTATATAAAGTAGGCCTATAGTGCTTTATAGAGATTTGGAGCACTGATAAAACTGATAATCTCACATGTGAGATTATTGATGATAATTTCACATGTGAAAATTATCGCTTTTGAAGTTTAGTTTATAAAAATGGATATTTTATTTTATTTTGTTTGAAAAGACTGTCCTGTATATAATAAACAGAAAAATACATGGATGCTTGGAAATACCAGATTTATTTCTCGTGTTGAACATGATATCTCACTCGTGAGATATCATGTTCAACACTCGAAATAAATCTGGTATTTCCGCGCACCCATGTATTATTCTCTCTCTATATATAGATAAATCACATAATTTATATACATGTGCATGTAACTTACTTGTGACCTGAACATTAATTATTTTCAAAGGCAGGCCATTTATATTCTCCTTGGCGTGGCAAGTATACATTCCTTCATGGTTTTTGTTGACGCAGAGAAGTGGTAAAAAATAGGATGGCAAAGTTGTGAAGTCAAATTTGTTATTTATAGGAAAGGGAATTATCGAACCATTCTTCTTCCAGATTATAGGTTTACTTCCTTCTCTACAAGGCAGGTTGTATTGATAAGTCCCCTCGGCAATTTCTATTTTCTCTATTTCTGTATTCTATGAAAAAGAATGGCAGTTCATAATTTTTACAATTAGTTCGAAGACTATATCTGACTACAGATCTACAACAGCCGGCAGGGCTTGTTACTCATGCATGAACCAGTACATTTTTTACTTTTTTCAACTCTCAACCCTCTAAAATAAACTGATTTCGAAATTAGCTATAACAGGGAAATGTGTAAGCTATAACAGGGATCGCAGAGCAGGGGGGGGCTGGAGGTTTTAGCCCCCCAATAATTTGTCACACATATTGTGATTTCTAGCAGAATACACATAGTTAAACATATTTTATTATATAAAGTATAGTGCTTTATGGAGATTTCGAGCACTGATAAAACTGATAATCTCACATGTGAGATTATTTATGATAATCTCACATGTGAAAATTATCGCTTTTGAAGTTTACTTTATAAAAATGGATATTTTATTTTATTTTGTTTGAAAAGACTGTCCTTTATATAATAAACAGAAAAATACATGGATGCTTGGAAATACCAGATTTATTTCTCGTGTTGAACATGATATCTCACTCAGCGTTCACTCGTGAGATATCATGTTCGCCCATGTATTATTCTCTATATAATTTTTCACCACCATAAAGAAGTTAAGCTGAAGAAAATATTATACATACAAGATCTCAGCTATATCTATATAAGGCTTATTGTTTACTTAAATCTACCTGCAGGGAATCGTCGGACCTTTTAGCGCTACTTTTCAAATTTTTTTAAAAGTAAGATTGTTTAAGGTATCAAAGATTTGAGATTTCAAAATTTTCTGGGGTAGCATGCCATAAACAATACGTCAACAGGCACATTATTTCATAGTCATATAGTATAGGGGTCTTGGTTGGCATAAAATCAAGCACATGTATATAATAATATATACATAATTGGAAATAAACTGTCATTAAACCTATTAGCCCTTATTTAAAAGAAGAAAAGTGGTTTATGTTCCTTAGATTATCAAATCAACTTCTTCAGACAAATATATGGGCAGCAAGGCCGGCGAGAGCCAGTCTCGGGCCCAGGGCAGATTGGTGAATGCGCCCCCGCCCCCTCACTCTCTCAGTCCTGTGGCATTGCCAGGGTTTGGACGGGCAAAACAAACATAGATTCCGAATCAGAACGCGACCAACAATGGTGCAGGAATGCTATAGGCTCTCTAGAACAGCATTGACGCATTCGGCTGAGACGAGTTCTGAATAAAAATCATATATAACCCGAAAAAAGCCATTTTTATTGTTATTCCAGACAATGCACTCTCCTCCCACTTTCTATACCCGGATTTAAACTTTTTGGTGTTTGGCTGACATGCAGCTATGGTTCTATTATGCCATTTATTTCAGAAATGTAATAATATTAAATAAATAGGCGCACATAAAGCTTTACAAGTGACGCGACATCCCCTGTTAAACAAGGATGAAAGTTAATGAGAGTTGGCAATTGAGAGTTTGCATGAGAGTTTGTTCAACTCCCATACCACAGTCAAACGAGAACAAGAGTTGCACGAGATTTGCGATATAAATAATTTAGCGCGCGAAACGGGTGGGATGTTACGGATTCCAAAACTTGGTTACCAATGTGGAGGTTTGGTAGTTCAGGTCTGTTCCTAAAGAAACAAATTTGCATCTTTTTACATTTTTTGGCTCACGGAGTTCAGGTCCGACTGGATGACAGACGACTCGCCATTTCTTGATAAAGTTTCGGAGAGGGAGACATCGTCAACAAATTTCCAAATGACCGACTTTCCTGTCGTTGACCATAATTAAGAACAGGATTGGCCCTAAGATCTTAAAATACTAGATCTTGTTATTCAGTTACAACTGTTCCAGAACTAGTCACTGTGTCTGAAGTAGTTTGCCCGGAGAAAACTGAGATAATGACGGATATCACTCCGCAATTCTGCACGAATTTTCTTGACACATAAAAACAAGACCAAAAGTTGAAAGGTTTGTCTACAACTATCGTGCTGGTGACTTTGGAGGACTACGGACCGCATTGTATGCAATAGATTTGACCACTCGCGTTGAACATGCCAATGATATCAACAGCGCTTGAATGCAACAATGCACAGAAGCAACAACCGTTTCGCACTATATTCCGATGAAAAAGATGAAAGGACGCAATCCAGCTCCATGAATCAATGGTACCATCCTAAAGTGCTAAACGCTATAAGAAAGAAAGATTCAACTCGGCAAACTTCTCCAAACAATTTTCGACTACAACAGCAATTCGAGAGCTTGCGTTTTGAAGTCAAGCGTACGCTTTTGTTGCAGAAAAGTCGAGAAAAGTTTTTCAATTGTTTAGGAACTTAATTATATCAATTCTGCTCGGTATTGAAAAAAGAGCTCAAAGACAAGAAACATCCCTGACATTACTTCACTCGGCTAACAACACCAACACAACTGACACAACAACAACGCAACGAAGAGTGGCCGATAATCCAGATGATTTCGCAGACAGAGAAACTTTGATCTCTTTCTATAATGCTTTAATACGTCCTCATTTCGACTACTGTAGTGAGGTATGGGATACCCTTGGTGTAGGGCTCTCTAACAGACTTCAACTAAAACTTCAGAACAGAGTTCAAGAATAGTTATGAATATGACGTATGATATTCCTGGTATAGAAGCGATAAAGGCATTAGGGTGGGAGACTCTTGAAACTCAACGACTGCATGCCCCCAGCGTATTCAGGGGCGAAACTACCACCTTTTCGTTCGGGGGGTGTCTGGTAGAATTGCCCTGCCAAAACTTATGATGCCCTGCAGCGCTGCCTATTTGTGATTTTTTGGTGATTTTTTGGTTCACCTTTTGGTGATTGAGAGACAAAATTCTCCAAGAGTGCAGTGAGATTAATATCGAATACTAAAGGAGCGAGACCTTTACGGGGGTATGGGGGCATGCTCCCCCAGAAATGCCATTTCATGGCATGCTCCTCCATGAAATCTACAGCCTCTGAAATGCCATTTCATGCACTTTGGAGGTCAATTTGAGAGAAATGTCACAAGAATTATTTCCAGAATATTTGGTCGAACGACAAGTTAAAAAATCGATCTGAAAATCCACGAAAGTCCGACGATTCCCTAATATTGCTAGATTTAAATAAACAATCAGCCTTAGACAAAGCAGAGATCATGACTTATTGACAATTCACATAGAAAATGAATTTTTTAGTTCAACTAATCTTGTTCTTTTGGTCTTTCTTTCCTTTTTTTTAAATCCTTTGCGCAACTGCACCATGACTTCGGTGCCCTGCAAGACCTTTGATTGCCCTGCCAATCGGTCATTTTTGTATTTTGAGGGGGAGGGGGGGTGTCATACCTCCCATACCCCCCTTAAGTTTCGCCCCTGAGCGTATTCATAATATTGTTTGTCCGAATATTGGTCTCTCTGATCATTTACCCGTGTTTGCCGTGAGACAATACAGTCGTACTCATGAGCGTGGTAATCACCAAAAGGGAAATGCCTATACATGGTGTCCCAAAAAAGTCCCCCTATAGAAATCACTCTTTTGTTGTTAAACCTGCGTTGTTATACCTCTGCCTGGGAATTTAAAATAGCTTCTAAAACGAACAGCAACACAAAAATGTCAAATTACAAATTCGTCTTACCGTCAGTTCGAGTAAGAATGGTTCAACTGCATGACTACAGAGCAACGAGTATTTGTCGCCGTAACAACGTATACGTCGCGTTGAATTATTTGGACCATGGAACAAAGACTAATATATTACAATGCTATGATCAGATCAGTCATGAACTATGCTAGTACTGTCTGGTCCAACTGTAACAAGGAACATTTAGATAGTGTTCTTAAAATGCAAAAAAAGAGCAGCAAGAGTGATTAGTGATGCCAGCAATCAGGCTCGTAGTGTTAAGCTTTTCAATAGTGCAAGTGGCTCCCATTCTGTGAAGAAGTAAACATAGCTAAATGTACTATAGCGTATATTATTAAGCGTATAAACGAATAATGAATGAAGTTCCCATATATGTTAGGGATTCATTAAAGTTGAATAGTCAACGCCACGATCGTACTACTACGTACAGTAATGTTAACTTTATATGTCCTAGGTACAATCGTAATACCGAAGGTGGTAGGACTTTTGTAGTTACTACCTGCCAGTTATGGAACTCATCAACCTTAGAGCTCAGAAATTCTGGATCATTATCTCTTTTTAAAAAGAAATATTGGAACTCTATCTTTAGGAGACAGTAAACTTTTTGGCCCCCCAGTGAAGGTCCCTTTCTCCTGAATATAAGCAAAAACGGGGACAGAGACTCAATACGAAAATTTACCCGACTCCACGTTCCGACACCTTCAATTTGCCACCTTCTTGTTAGGTCCCTTATTGTTGATGCCTCCCCCCACTAACGATTCCTTAAAAAACGCCCTGATTTGTTGTTATTACGTAAGCGTTATGTGCAGCACACGCATGGCGGTCGATGTTGGTGACACACATACATGCATTGGAGTAAACAAGTTAAATGAAATCTCTGATTTATATTTCCAGCGAAAATAGCTAACATTTGCACCTATAATATATATTATGATTGCTATGTATGTTTTGCCATTACTCTTGGACTTTTCAGACTCCGGCGGTCTTGAAGAAGGTAGCAAACATGAGAAATGTTATTTTGATTACTATTATAGTTCTATTTCTGATTATAAATATTTAGCACTTAGAAGATTTGCATGAAAATAAGACATGTTTGAGGGAGTGCCAGTATAACACATTATAATTGTATTTATGGTCACTGCAAGGGGTATTTGAATGCCAGAATGTCTACAGTAGAATTGCAATTATAGCAATTAAAACTGTTGAAAGAACTTTTGTAAGAACTGTTGAAGATAAGATAGTTTGTTTTCTTTATGTTAATGGTCAGCTTATTGCATTTCATCCATGTGTCAATCTTTAGTTAACTCCTCATTTAAGACATTTTCGAGCTGATCAATATCTGTATGAGAATAGAAAATACTAGCGTCATCTGCAAAAAGGAGTGATTCGGTCAATTTAGAAGCATTTGGAAGGTCATTAATATAGAGAATAATATAGAGCCCTGAGGTACACCACATTTTACTGTTGACGATTGAAATTAAGTCTGCGTGGCGTCTTATATCTCGAATAAAGCTTATACTGACGTTGTATTGACTTAAAACCAAAGGAATTCTGCTCAATCAACTTTGAGGTTTGAAGTTGCATGTATTCTTGGGCGTAATTACGAATGCACACTCTTGACATAAGTATTTTAAAAACGGCTGGAGGCTGGAGCTCAGCAAATGCCATTTGAAAAATGTAGAACAAAATTAATAGCAAGTTTATTTAAATATCTTACAAATGTTGAAAATATCTTCAATACTCTATATATGAGGTTGTGCACATTATGGCCGGCAGAGACGGTCTTAGTAGTAATATGATTGGTTCACGCATGCATGCATGGTAAAAGTAACATTTCCAATTTTCTACTGAAATGAAATGAGTCAGACCTTTCGAAGCGAGATGGATTTATAATTTTAAGGTGGCGAAGATTTGTTCAAAGGCTTATTAGCAACGAGCACTGTTTACCCCAGCATGTGTAATAATTGAGACATAACTGCACCTGCATGCATGCATGCACTAATGCCGGACTTTTATAACAATTTTCATGGCGTCAAATGAATATGGTTTTCTATCTTTCGTTTAATTTATCTATAATTTGTAATCTTTTACAATCTTTACAATCTTTTACAATAATGAAACTGTAACATTCATGTTGCATGCTATGTAAAAATGAGAAGAAGAACAGTGTTGTATGCCATGTAAAAATGAGAAGAAGAGCAGTGTTGCATGCCATGTAAAAATGAGAAGAAGAGCAGTCTGTGTTGCATGCCATGTACAAATGAGAAGAACAGTGTTGCATGCTATGTAAAAATGAAAAGAAGAACAGTGTTGCATGCCATGTAAAAATGAGAAGAAGAGAGTGTTGCATGCCATGTAAAAATGAGAAGAAGAGCAGTCTGTGTTGCATGCCATGTAAAAATGAGAAGAACAGTGTTGCATGCATGCCATGTAAAAATGAGAAGATAAAACAGTGTTGCATGCCATGTAAATACTAATAATGAAAATAAGAGCAGTGATAAGAAGAAGAGTGTTGACTAACAATGAGAAGAAGAACAGTGTTGCATGCCATGTACTCCATGATTTATTAGTGGTGCCTTGTCGTTATTGACTGTTGTTCATATTTTTTGCTTTCTGGTGCAATATATCAATTTACATTGATCAATATACAAGCACTATCAAAGGCATAATATGCTTGACTATAAGACTAAATATTATTTGTTAAGGACTTTGGTCCATCACTTCATAAAACATATATATATGACAGATGCATAATGTATAGTCAAGCTAGTTAACCCACAGGCACACCTGCATGCACGCGCGTTGATCATAAAATTATCTCATGCAGATAATGATTTTAGAGAATAGAGATTAGAGGCGAGCAAACATATACTAGACGAACAGAAACAACATTGCTACAGCTGAGTAAAGTATACGGTACGTATACATCATCAATTGATAAAACTATCAAAGAAACTCAAATATAAATTGACAAGCCGTATAATAGATAACTAGATATTTAAGAATACATCATAGTCGTAGGACATAGACATTATTATATAGGCAATACGTCATATATTTTGTAGTTTAAAGTCACATGAAGACGTCAATGATAACGTGTTTCGTATAATATTGTCGTAGACATATTAACATAGCGTTACCTTGTTGTCTTGATCAGTGTTTTGAGCTGTTATATAAAACTGAATGAAGAGGACCTGAATAAAAACAAGGTGCCAATGTATTAAGTATGCCATAGCGATTCCATATACCCGTCTAAACAGAAGACTAGTGCAGTAATATATGAAATTGCGTGCGTGTGATTTGTTGTTTTTAATTGAGAGATATAATCTGCATTAAATTGTTCGTTTATTCTAAGTGTGCAAAGAAAAGCACAGCAGGGCTTTTTCTGTAAGAGTAATTGCAATGCTGAATGTGAAATGATTATTTAAATCGCATTAAAATATCAATTTTTAAACACGAGATTTCCTTTGTAGTCGTACCTTTCCGTTGCTAGCTAATTTTAGGTTACCATACATACTGAACCATGCTGTCCTGGTACTAAATAGCACATATATATAGGATAATTAAGGTTAGTTAAAAAAATGAATGAGAGGTATGCAAGAAATGCCTAGCCTTTGTCTTAGTGATAGTCTATGGATAATGCATAAATAACCTTAGTGTTTCCAAAATCGATTGTTTAAAACGGAAAATGCACTTCAGAACCAAGGTCAGGACGCATTATTACTGAGTGTCATGAGTTGCTCAATTTGTCAAATGGAAATATATCTCATCTGGATATTTCTGATTATACCACATTCATTGATCACTCAATTTTGGTCATTTTAATGCTTAGTTTACTTTTACCCAATTCTCCTACGCGGCAAATTTTAATTATACTTCCTCTAATTGTGATTATTTCATTATAAAATATATATTGTATTGATAGGCACATGCCGACATGGACTGGCAAATGGTTTGTACAGTACATGAAGTATGCTGCAAACCACCTACAAAAAATGAAAGTAAAGAATTTCATGAGTGCAATGGTAAGAATACTCTCATGACTGGTGAAAGTAGAATGTTTCTGATAACGAGGCGACCATTGCACGAATGAAAACATTCATTTAATGAGACGGATAGTGTACCTTTTCAATTCTATAAAAGATCGCCACAAAATTGTGTTAGGAAGGACATGATTCGTATTGCATAATTGTAAGGCAAAATATTTTGTTAATCCCCTTCAGACCAGCTTAAGTGAGCATGTGTATACTATGGGTGCGGGGTTGACGTAAAGCCAAGCGGGCGTATCCCTGCAACACCACCACACGACCTCGTTATAGTCTCCAACACGTGATGAGGGAATACAAGAAAGACAGACAGGTTAATACCGTTTAAGCACCGCCACGATTATAAGCGCCGCCCCCAAATATAGCGCTGCATATGAGAGCAAAAATATTAAAGAACGCCGCCCTCGAATTCGCCGCACTTATTCACAGACGAAATTGTTCAAGCTGAAGTACAACTACAGCACATCTCAATCTTTAATTAATCAGCCTCGGACATTTATTATCCTGTACTACATTGTTTTAAGTTCACAATGCTCTGTCGTTTAACTTTCTCCCAGAACTTAATTGGAAATGCACAATTCCGTTTTAATTTGAAGGCAGATACAAATAGAATAATTGTTAAAGACTGCCGTCATTGATCAAGCACCGCCCGCAAATATGCGCCGCATCAAAAACACTAAAAATGTGAAAATCGCTCAAACGAGAAAATACGGTATGCGAAAACAAGTGAAGGTGTACTTTCACTTTGAAAGGCAATGCATTTCCAGACGCCAACCCTACTTTATGCCAATGTTGTGCACAACCAAGGGATGGGATATACAACCAGCATCGACTGTTTCTCAGCAGTCAACACGGGGACTTTGGGATTTACATCTGAAGGGTAAGAATGAACATATTTTTATTCACACGCGAAAGGTGGCCATCTAACACCATCTCTTTCATTGTTCTCTTACAAAGATCTGCCCGACGTTTATCAAACCTAGGGCACTGTAATGTTTGTAATGCTTCACTATAAGATCGACCTGGTAAAATAATCCACAGTGCACGTTTTTGAATTTTCCCAACTTCTCCAGACAAATATCTGAGCATACTAAAATGCCAAACAGTACAACAATATTCTAAAATAGACCGAATCAAGACGTATAGTAGATGGTAATGACGTCATCTGGAGGAATCCTTCCCCGGCGAAGAACACGTAAAATATGTAATCGCTTAGACGCTTTACAAACATGTTCATTCCACTTAAGGTCATTCTGAATAATCAATCCATGGACTTTGTGGGATGTTACGGATTCCAAAACTTGGTTACCAATGTGGAGGTTTGGTAGTTCTTAAAGAAACAAATTTGCATCTCTTTACATTTTTGGCGTTTAGTTTCATCAGGTTGTTTGCCGATGCCTATATGCTCACGGAATTCAGGTCCGACTGGATTGCAGACGACTCGCCATTTCTTGATAGAGTTTCGGAGAGGGAAACATATCGTCAACAAACTTACGAACGAATTCAACAAACAAGACCAAAAGTTGAAAGGTTTGTCTACAACTATATCGTGCTGGGGAGGACTACGGACCGCATTGGATGACGAACCAATCATGACTGATTTAATATTTAGTAAAGTCGAAGTATCTTATGTGTTAAGAACCCTTGATACGAGCAAAGAAACAGGTCCTGATGGTATTCCTGCAAGATTATTGAAAGAAACAGCAAATATCATCTTCTCTATGCAAGCTGTTCAACATGTCAGTTCTCTCTGGAACAATACCAGATGAATGGAAAATAGCTAACATTGTACTTATTGTGCATAACATCGAAAGTTTTGGAACGTTGTGTCCTAAACAACATCAAATTTCGATTACTTGAAACAGTTAACATTTGTCAACATGGATTCATAGCTGGACGATTTTGGATATGTCAAAAACGTTTGATAAGGTCGATCATGGATTACTTATCCAAAAGCTGCGCAAAAAACAACGCGTCACCGCATTAGGAGAAACGTCAGACGCTCTTCCATGCAGTCACATTTGGTGTACCGCAAGGTTCTATACTTGCTCCAGCATTATTTTTTCTCTACGTCAATGATCTTCCAAGTACTGAATGTGAACAGATTCATTTCTTTAGAAATTGAACACGAACAAATTTGCATAGCGGGACTAAATCGGCGGGCTGGCTACGCTACTGAATGTGAAGTCATGTCGGGTTGCTATGTGTGCGGATGACACTAAAGTCTTCAAGGCAGTACAATCGCTTAATATAATGATGCGGTAAAGTTACAGGAAGATATCAGTAACCCGGAAAGTTGGTCATCTACATCTGGCTTAACATTCAATGAAAACGTGCGACAAAATACATCCTTAATCTTGTATTCATTAGTTTTGTAAGTTATACATCCAGATTGCAGACTCTTCATCCACTTCAGATTTGTTACTGGCACGAATACCTTGATATAGTGCATTTCTTTAAAGCAATTCATAGACTTACCAGCTCCTCATTTGTCTTGGATACGAAAACAATAAGACGTACAAGATAATCCACCAACACGAACGTAGTAAAGTACAAAGTCCCACAGTGCAAAACACTAAAGATCGTTTTGGATCAGGGCTATTAGAACATGGAATACATTGACCGAAACATTAGACTTAAGTATGGAGAACTTGAACTCGTTCAAATCTGTAATGCCACTGTACTACTTTACAGCATTTAGAGAACACATACAGTTGTGATGATCCACGAACTTTTAAAACTATTTTCCCGAGATGCAATAGAGCAATGACTTTAACCGTCTTGATGAACTGTTATTTTTAGACTTCAAAGTTTTTTATTATTAATTTGTATTACTTTGTCTGATTGTGTTTTGCAGCTTTGGGTCAGCAGTAATTGGTTTTTAGACAGTTGCGGATACCCAACCATCGTTCTAGTGTATATTGTTGTCGATGTATATTAGTTGTATTATATTAGTTATATTAGTGTGAGTTCGAGTCTGGAAGATTCTGGTAATTGAGCCTATAGTTCTGAGCCTATATAATCATGCATGGCAAGTGAGAAGCGTATATCATGAGTTTTTACATGCACCTCTCTTTAAATAATTGTGCATCAATGTTGCTGAATTGTCTCTTTCGAGTCAATCCCAGTCTACTAGCATGCGCAGTTGACTATAGCTTATATATTTACTTGAATTGTTTTATTTCTCATGAGTAATATACTTGTATATATTATATGCAAAATCAATGTGAAGCCGCGTGGGAATGTGCTATATATAAAAAGGGGATGGAGTTTGTGGTCAAAACATTGTATGCTCAATTAATTTTTGGTGTACTCATGTTCAAGTAGCTCTTGTGAGTCTTAATTGTTTGGATAATATATATCGATTTCGCTTGTCACGACATCAAAATTAGCAGTTTTAACATATTATCTTTTACGAAAAATGAAAAATGATGAAAAATGTCAAAGGAAAAATGAAATGAGCTGCAGGTATTAGTTCTGAATGGCATAAGTTGTTATGTTTTGACCAAGGAATACATACAGAAACTTCTATATGAATGCTTGTGGGCGCAATCCGAAAGAAATAAAGTTATTTCTTCTTTTTGTAAAAGTTATACTGTTAAATTCGCCGTAATTTCGGAGAACATGCTTAACTTTTAACTATACTTTAGAAATCTACAACATTCGGCAAGTGTCTACTACGTTTGGGTAAAAATATGATTTAGTTTTTTTTAACTTTTTTTTACGAAAAATCAGCTAAGCTAGCCTTTTCAGAATAGGTTTTCATTTGATAAATTACTGTAAGTCTGTTTATTTGTTGTAGGTCTTATTTAACATATCAACTGGGGGGGGGGGGGGCATGCAAGCCTAGTCCCCTGTTGCCCCCCAGTAAATTATTTTGGCCCCCCAGTGAAGGTCCCTTTTCTCGGGAACAGAAACTCAATACGAACATTTTCTGGGGGAAGACCAACAGACCCCCCTCCACGTTCGCACACCTTCAATTTACCACCTTCTTGTTTGGTCCCTTATTGTTGATGCCCTACTTCCCCCCACTAACGACTCCTTAAAAAGGTCCTGATTTGTTGTTACTACGTAAGCATTATGTGCAGCACATGCATGCATGGCGGATGACTTTCAGAGATGTAGGTGACACACATACATGCATGGAAGCAGAGAAATTAAATGAAATCTCTGATGTATATTTTCCAGCAAAAATGGCTAACATTATCTTTTTATCACTGTCGTTTGACCATTTATGCACTACCTGTTACCGGATAAAGCCTTGATGAAACCTATCTATAATAGAATAATAGTAATAGTCAGTGCATGCACGCCCTTCTTAAATGATGACATATCGAGATAAGAGCATAAAATGTCTGCACAATAATGAAAATAAGAATTTACTGAACTGAATTTGTATATAGTATATATGATTGCTATGTATGTTTTGCTATTACTCTTGGACTCCGACGGTCTTAAAGAAGGTTTCCAATTTCTTTTTAACAAACATGAGAAATGTTATTTTGATTAGTGTTAGTACTTACTTCTATTTCTGATTTTAAATATTTAGCACTTAGAAGCCATGAAAATATAGACATGTTTGAGGGAGTGCCAGTATAACAAATCAGTATAATTTTATTTATAGTCGATCACTGCAAGGGGGTATTTGAATGCCAGAATGTCTACAGTAGAATTGCAATTATATAGCAATTAAAACTGTTGAAAGAACTTTTTATTAAAAATTTTTACCACAGAATACACAACAACAATAATTGTAACTTACATTATTATATACAAAAAAGGACAGAATTATATTCAGTACAAATTCCGGTGATGGCGAGGCGATCTCAAGAAACCACAAGGCTTTTAAATAGAGGCCCCCTCATAATGTTATCTATTACGTATACATATAATATAGTATGAAATATTATTTAGATCTGAGGTACGTATGCCGAGTTCGAAAGATGACCAGCTTAAACTAACAATTTAATAAAAAATAGAACATCCTTTTCTTAAAACACGAGAAACTGTCAGAACTTGTGACATTATAGCAGGAAGAGAATTCCAGATTTTTGGACCTTGGTACAATATTGTAAATTGTTTGATGTTGGTTCGACAAAAATGGGATCTGTAATTACCTGTAGATCTGGTATTGTAATTATACACTTGGCTATTTGTTACAAAAAGATTATGAAAAGACGACGGTAATAGTAATTATAATTGATGATGATAGAAAAACATAAATTTAGCAAGTACTTTGAGGCGAGTAAATAGAGGAGCTGTATGGGATAGATGGTCTGAGTTTATAATCGCTCGCACAGCACGTTTTTGCAAAATAAACAATCTATTTAAATTTGTCACATAAGTGGATGACCTTGCGAATTAGTGAATAATATAATGATAATTTGGTTTTAGCAGATAATAAGTAACGAGATCTATAAATTATTCCAAGAGATTTTTTTAGATACATGACTGATATGAGGTTTAATATCTGTATGAGAATAGAAAATACTAGCGTCATCTGCAAATAGGAGTGATTCGGTCAATTTAGAAGCATTTGGAAAGTCATTAATATAGAGAATGAAAAATAAGGGACCTAATATAGAGCCTTGAGGTACACCACATTTTACTGTTGACGATTGCAATTTAGTCTGCGTGGCGTCTTATATCTCGAATAATGTAAAGCTTATACTGACGTTGTATTGACTTAATTAAAGCCAAAGGAATTCTGCTCAATCAACTTTGAGGTTTGAAGTGGCATGTATTCTTGGGCGTAATTACGAATGCACACTCTTGACTTAAGTATTTTAAAAACGGCTGGAGGCTGGAGCTCAGAAAATGCCATTTTAAGGATCGATTTGAAAAATGTAGAACAAAATTAATAGCAAGTTTATTTAAATATTTTACAAATGTTGAAAACATCTTGAATTTTGAATTTGAATTTAATAAATTGCCACAAAAAATACACATAATTACATTAATATACTTATAAAGACTTTGGGATCCTCCTGACTAAAACACACAGCAAACGTTTATAATAAGGTGACAGAAATTAGACGTGCATGTAAATGACTATAACACTAAAGGCATACACTACAACTATAATACAGAAAAATTTACGAGATACTGAATAAATACATTTTTAATTTAGACTGGAACAAAGAAACAGTTGAGGCATCACAAATATCTGAACTTAATGAATTAAAAAATAAAGGACCTTGATAACTTGCGGAAAACTGTCGAATTTTGGTTCTACAAGTAGGAATATAATATTGTTTAGATGTGCGTGTGTTGTATGTATGAATTTGATTGATTTTTATAAATGAGTATCAAAAGTTAGAGGGAGTAAGTTTTTTTTATATTTATACATAAATGTGCCTAATTGAAATAAATAGACATCGATAAATTTCAAAATGCATAATTTCTGAAAACATCAAATGCCTCCTTACTAATAACTCTAATAACACGCTTTTGAATTAAGACAATACGATATAAATTAGAAGGATAAGTTGAACCCCAAACTGTAATACAATATTGCAAGTAAGGGTATACAAGAGCATAATAGAGCAAACGCAATGCTGATTTGGATCTTCAATACTCTATGAGGCTGTGCACATTATGGCCGGCAGAGACGGTCTTATGCATGCATGGATAAAAGTAACATTTCCAATTTTCTACTGAAATGAAATGAGTCAGACCTTTTGGAGTGAGATTGATCTATAATCTTAAGGTGGCAAAGATTTGATCAATGGTTTATTAGCAAGGAGCACTGTTTACCCCACAGACCACCCAATAGCCCTTAACTAGTCTAATTTATGACAAATCAAAACATTTCATTGGTTATTAACTTTCGCATATTATAATTAGACAACGTGTACCGCGTATAACGGCAACGTGCTATTTAAAGAACCAATCACACGGAGTTATATCGTGACGTGATTATCATGCTATATCACATATAAATATATGACATATAACTTATATTACATATAATATGTAATAAGACATAAGTCATAACTGCACCTGCATGCATGCATGCACTAATGGACTTCTATAACAATTTGCACGGCGTCCAATGAATATGGTTTTCTATCTTTCGTTTAATTTATCTATAATTTGTAATCTTTTACAATCTGTATATAATGAAACTGTAACATGTTCCATTTTTAGCATGAATATAACGCTAGACGATGAATTTTACTTGGAAAATACTACAAACATGCACGTAAACTTGTGAAAAATAGAATCTTTAGTGGAATGTAAGTTGAGTTTAAAAATGTTTAATAGCCATATAGGGATAGACCATTACCGTGCATATATTCAGTGGCGTAGGAAGCCGCGGCCCCCTCAATATTATATGAGGGGAGGGGGGCCGAATATCTTTCGGCCCCCCCAAAAAATAAAATAATTTTCATGAAAATGATGGAAACAGCTTAGTTCCCTGAACAAGCTAACTAAAAGAGGTAAATAAAACTCTGAAACGGCCGTTTCCGGCGATCCGGGGGCTTCAAATTTTAAAAATTTTAGTTTAGTTTAGTTGAAAAGTGAATGAGAAAATGTGTTGCATGCCATGACAAAATGAAAAGAACAGTGTTGCTTGCCATGACAAAATGAAGAGAAGAACAGTGTTGCATGCCATGCAGTAAAAATGAAAAGAAGAACCGTGCTGCATGCCATGTAAAAATGAAAAGAAGCACAGTGTTGCATGCCATGTACGCCATGATTTATTAGTGGTGCCTTGTCGTTATTGACTGTTGTTCATCTTTTTTGTTTTCTGGTGCAATATATCAATTTACATTGATCAATATACAAACACTATCAAAGGCGTCATATGCTTGACTATATAAAGACTAAGTATTATTTGTTAAGGACTTTGGTCCATTACTTCATAAAACGTATATATATATATGCAGATGCATAATGTATATTTATAGTCGAGCTAGTTAACCCACAGGCACACCTGCATGCATGCGCGTTGATCATCAAATTATCTCATGCATGCAGATAATGATTTTAGAGAATAGAGATTAGAGGCGAGCAAACATATACTAGACGAACTGAAACAACATTGCTACAGCTGAGTATATACATGAATTAATAAAGCCCATTATACAAAGCTGCATGTGTATAAAACTATATATAGCTTTCGGCCCCCCCAAACTGCATAACTGCATTTAAAGAAAATTGCAGCGAAATATTAATATATTAATTAAAGGGCCTAACGAAAGAGGTAGGCAAGACTCTGAAAATGACATTTCCGATGATCTAGAGACTCCAAATTTTCAAAATTTTCTCGCTCCGCGCCAACCATGGTGACGCCTCGTGGGAGTCCCCCCTCCCCCTAAGTTTAACAATCGCCCCTGATATACTAGACATTTAAGAATACATCATAGTCGTAGGACATAGACATTATTATATAGGCAGTACGCCAATATAGTGTTATATATTTTGTAGTTTAAAGTCACATGAAGACGTGAATGATAACGTGTTTCGTATAATATTGTCGTATAGACATGGTGTTACCTTGTTGTCTTGATCAGTGTTTTGAACTGTTATATAAAGCTGAATGAAGAGGACCTGAATAAAAACAAGTTGCCAATGTATTGAGTATGCCATAGCGATTCCATATACCCGTCTAAACAGAAGACTATAGTGCAGTAATATATGAAATTGCGTGCGTGTGCCGATTTGTTGTTTTGAATTGAGAGATATAATCTGCATTAAATTGCTTCGTTTATTCTAAGTGTGCAAAGAAAAGCACAGCAGGGCTTTTCTGTGGACGTATAATTGCAATGCTGAATGTGAAATGATATTATTTAAATCGTATTAAAATATCAATTTGTTTTTGTAGTCGTACCTTTCCGTTGCTAGCAAATTTTAGGTTATACTAAATAGCACATATAGGATTAAGGTTAGTTAAAAAAAAGAATATTTTGACTTTTGATGAATGAGAGGCATGTAAGAAATGCCTAGCCTTTGTCACAAGACTTTAGTATATAGACACCGCTTAGTCTTTGTTTAGAAAGTTCAGAATATTTATGGCAATTATAGAATGCATAAATAACCGTAGTGTTTCCAAAATCGATTGTTTAAAACGGAAAATGCACTTCAGAACCAAGGACGCATTACTGAGTGTCATGAGTGGCTCAATTTGTCAAATGGAAATCTATTTCATCTGGATTTTTCTGATTATACCACATTCATTGATTACCCAATTCCGTTTACGTTTACTCAATTTTCCTACACGGCAAATTTACTTCCCTTAATTGTGATTATATTTGATCATGAAATATATATTGTATTGATAGGCACATGCCGACATGAACTGGTGAATGGTTTGTACATGAAGTAGCCTATATGCCACAAACCATCTCAAATAATGAAAGTAAAGAACTGATGTTTTTTACTCTCAGGATGAATACTCTCATGACTGATGAAAGATAGAATGTTCCTGATAACGAGACGACCATTGCATGCACGAATGAAAACATTCATTATTTGACGAGACTGATATTCCGCTTAGTACTGCGCAGCCCTGTTGCGACTATAGTTTGATATGACAGACGTCTTCGGCTTTGGGTTCAATCTTTTCTTTATTATGTAAAGCTACGTGCATGTGACTCGATAGTGTACCTTTTCAATTTTATAATAGATCACCACAAAATTGTGTTAGGTCTAAAACAAAAGCGCGCGCTCTAAACAAAACTCCCTCCCCCACAATAGAACGCCTGCCACGCAGGCTACCTTCAGACCAGCTTTGAGCATGCACGTGTATACTATGGGTGCGGGGCTGGCGTGAAGCCAAGCGGGCGTATCCCAACACCACCACATGACCTCGTTATAGTCTCCAATATGATGAGGGAATACAAGAAAGACAGACAGTATTTAGTCGTTTAAGCACCGCCACGATTATAAGCGCCGCCCCCAAATATAGCGCTGGATACGAGAGCAAAAATATTAAAGATCGCCACCCTCGAATAAGCGCCGCACTTATTCACAGACGAAATTGTTCAAGCTGAAGTACAACTACAGTACATCTCAATACATATATCCTGTACTACATTGTTTTAAGTTCAAAGTGAGTATATTTCAATGCTCGGTCGTTTAGTTTCTTTCCAGAACTTTGGAAATGCGCAATTCCTTTGTGAAGGCAGATACAAATATAGAATAATTTTTAAGGAGAGCCGCACTCGATCAAGCACCACCCTCAAATGAGCCGCATCAAAAAACTAAAAATTTGAAAATCGCTCAAACGAGTAAATACGGAATGCGAAAACAAGTGAATGTGTACTTCCACTTTGAAAGAAAGTGCGTTTCCAGACGCCAACTTAACCCTACATTATGCCATTGTTGTACATGCATAACCAAGGGATGGGGATATACGTAACCAGCATCGACTGTTTTAACGCAAATCTACAAATTAAATTTTCCAACAACTCATCAATCAAGTTGAATATGTTTTTCCAGAAATCTTTTCTGGTTCAATAGAGGTTTTATTTTCTAAAGTTTTGAAACGAATGATTATGCAGAAATACATAAACAAAAACAGTAGGTTAAAATTTAACCCAGGGTTAGCGCTAATCGGGCTTTGATCGGGCTTTACCCCCCTGAAGGGTAAGAATGAACATATTTTTATTCACATAAAAGGGACGTTACAAGTAGGTGGTGTATTACAGGTGTGGAAAGGTGAAGGGGGGTTTTTGTATTCTTGAGTCTCTGTGGCTTGATTTCCTGCATTTTCAGAGACAATTTTTCATAGATCCGGCTAAACGGAGCCAGGTTTTATTGTGAGAATACCATAACTTTCCTCTAAAACTTTTCCCCCTTTTTTGCTTATACTTTGGACAAAAGGGACCTTCACTGGGGGAGAGGAGCCAAAATAGCTTACTGGGGGGGGGGGCAACATGGGGGCTGGGGGGGGGGCTTTGTCCCCTCCAATACATTAGTTAAAAGAGGCCCTGATTCTAATACTGTAAAAAATATATCCATACGCTACATTTCGCTGCGATAGGCTTAGAATGGAAAACAGACTTTAAATTTTTCCGTGCGCATATACACACTTATTGATATGCATTATTCGAAAACAGCTGTATAATCATGACATTTACATCACAATGACGAAATGTGACTGGTATTGATATTTTATTTATATAAGTTTATTGAAATTATTTAGTGCGCAACGACGCAACGACGAAAATGTCGACTAACGATGAAGTTGGTCTGAATAAAATGTTTCTGTTTAGCCGAGTGCTGTGTTTTATCCTACTTTGGAGTTTTTCTCGTTTTGGAATATCTCCCGCCGAATGCACGTGCCGACAGAATTTGTTCACAAGTGTCACAGGTACAGTAGGCGAGTTTTATTGACCAGTTAATTTTCGCCTATAATTTCAAGTATGCACAAAAAAGTGGAAAACCGCTTTATTATAATCATTCAATAATTACACTAACAGCAAATTAATGCGTTGAGATAATCAACCATGGGTGGAATGGTTCTCGTAACCCTGTTTGAAAAATATAAAAATACTTTTCGAGCGAAGGCTTTTCGTCAGCAGAATTTGTTCCTACATGGAAGTTTAGACTTTTATATTGCGTTAAGACATGCTAATTCTATATCATGAAAGCTGCTGATAAGATATTTGGCTACTGAGTATTGGTTGCATGCAGGATTCCTTGATTAAAATTACATTTCACAATGAGAATTAAAGAGGGTGGCGAACAAGGCATTGTCAGCAACTAGGAATAATCTATAGATATAACTCATACGCCTTAATTGTTACATGTTGTTTCCTTTTTTGGCCAAGTCATTAAGAATCGCGCCTACATGAGTGAATAATTCGTGGACATAGTTCTTTTACTCATGAAGTTTTCTCTGTTCTCATTTGATTTTATTCTATATAATTATGCATGGTTATTGTATGTAACAACAGTAACCGGCTAAGCATGTGAGTCAAAGTAGCCAATCTGATGGTCGCGTATTTGCACGAGTTAGCAAAGTCATAACTACAAGCGTGCCATGAATGGCTGCATGTTTATCTATTAAAATTTAATGCGTAACATCAGTTCTTATACATGAAAACAACAACTAACGATGCACATATATATATTTTAATGACTTCGCAATTTGCTGCGTGTTTATTTATAACCGCACTCTTTATAATCATACTCTTGTTGATTTGGTGAAAATGCAAGGACAATAATCAATATTTTTGTATCAAACATATAAAATATACACCTCCTAAACATATAATGATGACTTTCAGTCCAAACCTTGTTTTCTATTAACTAAATTTTATGTATAGGCTGCTGCTTTGAAACTGAAGTTCTGTCCACCCATCACGTCAAATCATTGGGAGATTGTGGTCAGCAGAGCCTTGCACAGGCGACTTGCGTTGGTTTTAAATATCGCCCCAGCAATGACAATGAGCCAAATTGTAAAAGTTTTAAGAAAATGGAAAATTGTTTGCAATGTACTGCAACTGGCAGCAAAAATGGGACTTGGAAGTTCTACAAAGCTGTAAAATCTAAACAAGTTAGTGCATCCATACTCTTTCCTCTACGCTCCGGATCAACCCGTGTCTTGAGAGGCATTGCAGACTTAACGAGTTGTGAAAGGGTTCACCTGGCTATCGTGGAAACGCTAAAAATAATGTGTATAAACAATTTGAGCCTGATTGACAAGCAGTACCTTCAGCCAAGAAAATGTACGGTCTTTGAGACTACAGACTAATATTATTTTGTAATGTTTTGATGTCATATTTCATTGCAGGCGTCAATATGTTCCAAAAACAGGTCATGTAAAAATGATGGAAAATGTGTTGAAGATCCATGCAATAAGGAAGATGGTTTCAATTGTATTTGTTCAAAACATTTTGCTGGGAAGTTTTGTGAAAACGTGACTGGTAGGATAATTATAATGTATAATAACTTAATTGGTTTTTGCTACTAACTCCAGTCAAGCATGAACAAGTTTAACACTTTTATTGCAATGTTTTTGAATTCTCGCCATTGTCATGAATAGATTCGTTCTATATAGTCTATTTTAATTCTTAAGGAAATATCATTTTGAAATAAACATTGTCATGGCGTTTTCTAAATGCCTTCTGTGTATAATGCTAGCAAAAATAATTTCCATTTTGGAAAACTCTGTGACCGTGAAATTACTAATGTCACAATTGAGGATATGGTTGGATACAGGATATCACAAAAAAGTTTATCCAATTTTGTCTATATTCATAAAATATCAAGCTTTTCTTATTCATTTAGGAAATTTTTCTTCATGTCAAAGCTTGCATCAAATTGGGCGGTAAGATCTCTTTTGTCATTTAATTTAGTATGCACGTATCATTGAATAGCGAAGGAAAGCTGAGCTATTATACTTCTATATTGTAGAGTATTTTCGGATGACAAGAAGTACTATAAATATTTTTTTCACTATTATAGACCAAATGGTCACCACTAAATTCTTTATAGTCTGATATATGGAGATTGTATAATTGCTTTGTACATATATTCGATGTAATGATGAGCTTAATATACCTGGTTATGTGTTTAGTCGAAAAGATACAAATGATCATGTCACAAGACGGTGGCGTGCTTGTTTACATTAAAGCGGGTCTTCCATACAGTATAATATATCTAGTCAAGCTAATACAACTGACAATCAAATTCATCCTTAAAAGACCTTATTGTAAGCGTATGGTTATTGGATCAATTTATCGTCCTCCTGATTTTAACATCTCTGTATCTTCACAAGCCTTAAGATCATCGCATCAAAATGTTTATTCGGACTCTTGTGAACTTGTAATCCTAGGTGATTTCAATACTGATGTCAATAAAACCATCTCAATTTCATTTTCAAAGTGTCACCAGTGACTATGTTCAAATGCAGTTGCGCTTAAACCCAGTAAAGCCGCTGGACTAGATAAGACTAGTACTAGAATGCTGAAAGACGCTGCTGGGGTAGTTGCCCCTATGCTTACAAACCTAATTAACAATTCGTTTTCTAATGGCCGTTTTCCTAAAAGCTGGAAGTCCATAAAGGTTATCCCGTTATTTAAAGATGGTGATAGGACCTCCAAAGATAACTACAGACCATTTTCAGTACTTCCAGCCGTTAGTAAAATCATCGAGAGCCTCTCGAGAGGACGTGACTGCACATGATCAGTTAAGTAGTACCTAAAGGAAAACTCTGTTCTTTCTTCAACAAAATTTGGATTTAGAACTAGTCGATCTACTGAAATGGCGTTGGCAAAGTTACCGACAAGTTACTCAATCATAATTATGGATAATAAGCAAGTTACTGGTGTCGTTTACTTAGATTTAAAAAAGGCCTTCGACACGGTAAATCATCAAGTATTAATGAAGAAGCGGCTGAAGTGCGTTGGTGTTCAGGGTCAAACGCTGTGCTGGTTTCAATCCTTTCTCTCAAATAGGTTGCAGCAAATTTCCGTCGAAAATTCATTGTCTGAAAGATTGAAGATCTCCGTTGGAGTGCCGCAAGGGTACATACTTAAACAGTTATTGTTTTTAGTTTATATCAATGGTGTCCAAGCGTGTTTAAAAAACTGTCGTATGGTTATATTTGCAGATGCCATGGCAATGTTATGTCCGGCATCAACCGCAGTTGAATTGCAGACTAAACTGGATATGGACTTACAATATGTGATGAAGTGGCTTTGGAACAATAAGCTATTGCTTAACGTTTCAAAGTCAAAACTGATGATTATTGGAAATTCAAATAAATTAAAGCAGTTTGCGAACGTTCAACTTTTCGCACACGACCTTCCTCTGGAAAGAGTTCAGTCTTCAAGTACCTTGGTATCCATATTGATGAACATCTAAATTGGAAGGATCACATTGAAAAATTGCCAAAAAAGTCTCGCAGCGCCTCGGCATCCTCCGAAGAATAAAGCATTTACTACCTAGGCGAGTACGGGTAATATTTGTCAACACAATGATAACTTCAAAAACGGAATATGGAAGCTTGGCCTGCGGATGATGGATAACCTACAAGTATTGCATAACAAAGCAGCTAAGTTGGTTCTGGACTGAGCCTATGCTTTCCTCTTCCACTGAATCACTGATGCACTTATGCAACGTTTCGCTGGCTAACTTTACAACGACGAAGAAGTGTATATAAATCTATAAATCGAATAAGTGATATCGAAAACAGTTTTATTCGAAACTCAGATGTTCATGGCTATAATACAAGACATAAGAATGATTTACGGTCATTGAGATCAAGTACTTCTAAAGGACTTCTTAAATCAAACTGTCATTTTGTAACGGACTGGAACATCTTAGATGAGAATATAAGGAATTTGTCTTCCTTACCACTGTTTAAATCAGCTGTCTTCAGATTTTTTATATCGTTATAGTAACTTGTTCAATTTTTACACATTAGTTAATATTCTAAATTTTGTATAATATAATATCCTATATTGTGACTTTTATTAATGTCTTTTGTAATATATAGTTACACAGAGCCCTGCTGAAAAGCACTTGATTAGTGATGTAGGCCGTCTGTTCTAAATAAAATGATTATTATTATTATTATTATGGTTTAGAGATGTGCCAAATGGGGTTTATAACATTCAAAATAATAGAAATACAGTTGCGACGAAAACGTATTGTCAAATGACGTCACTTGAAGGTTGTGCGGGTGGCGGTTGGACAATGGTGATGAAAATTGATGGCAACAAGGTACTCCATTATTGTATTTCAAAATAAAGTTTGAATTTGCAGCTGTAATTTTAAATGTTTCCGTTTGTATATGCAATTCATACTTGTCACCTTTGAACTGGAATTTGGTTAGGTCTTCAACGACATCATTGTGAATATGCCTGATCGTTACTTTGAAAACGTTCCTTTCCTTTATAAGGATTTTTCTCAAACCTGTCACTACTGCACTACTTATCCTATCACTACTGCAGATAAGCCACGTCGATATCTAACATCATGCATATTATTAGAACACTTCACGGTTTTTTCATTTCTTTGTATTTGTCTAGAACCAAAAAAATATTGTCACTTTTGGAAAGCGTGCCAGAAAATATAAAAATGGCATAAAATTCTGCAATGCATATCTTTTGTAGAAGTGAATTTAAATCTCAGTAAAATGTCAACGTATAACACGTATCTTCGTGACCAAAAGGCAAAATATCATTTGTTTAGTGTTTCTGAAGCACGTTGTTTCGTGTACATAGCGTGTGATTAAAGACATGAATGTTGGTATTTGGTGAGAGGAATGAACTTAAAGTTTCATATGTAAATCAGCAGGATTTTGTATCAAATATACAGGGTGTCCCAAAAAAAGTGACACTATAGAAATTATCCTATTGTTATAATTTGAATGCCTGAGCACTATGCTAAACCCACAAGTGCATAAACTTCTGCTTCTGGAATTTAAAATAACTCCTATTACCATAAAAATCAAATTACATGTAAATCATACGATCAGTTGGAGTAGCAATAATGGTTCAATTGACTACAGAGCAACGAGTATTTGTTGTAACATATCATATTTGGACGAAGCGAAAACGTTTTAAAATGCTTAAATGTAAATACAATTTCATTAAATTCCAAGGTGTGTAATCACGCGCGTTTCAGAGCGGTTTACGAACAATGAGATCATTTCTATAGTGTCACTTTTTTTTGGGACACCCTGTATACAAGCTCCTTCACGGTCGTGATTTCCTTTGTTCTTTATTCATGAATCACAAATACTCGTGTCAAATCGTTTCCCTTTTCAGTAGGACATATTTTATGGTACCTGAATCAGAGCATACGTTATGTAGATTATTAATATCTCGAATTGCACTTTTTTATTTCTTCAGTCTACATTTGATTACAATTCCACCTACTGGTCTAACACAGTGAGCTATAATCCGATTGGTGGAATTTCTGGCTTTGATGACGTTGAAACCAAATTGCCAAGCTACTGGAGTACTTCATTTACGGAAATATGTATTGGCATGAAGGTTGGCAATGATTTGCGATACCTGACAATACCATACGCTGGTCCATCCTTGTACAGATTGTTCTCAGAGGGAAAGTTTATTGCCACAAATGTAGGCCGGGAAAAATGGAAATCATTGATTGGCAATTCATCATTACAACCAGGATGCAACAAAGAGGGTTTCAATATATATGTACCTGGTCAAGACCACACTGCTTGTCGCATTGGCATTGTTAACGACGAGAAGGTCAGTTATATCAGTAATGTTAAGAAAGGACAAAATTGTCTTTTTGCTTCGTTTTAAGTATATTTCCTGAGACAGCGAAGCAAGAGGTAAGTAAGAGCGTTGACAGCGAAGAGGCCAGCACGAATTGAGTGGTCAACGAAGTACCAAACGCAAGAGACAACTATTGAGACAACGTTCGCACTGAATAATTTGCAATTGGTTTGGTCTCTCCCAACGGCTGGAATCTGAGCCTATTTGGTTCTCTAGATCCGTTTTAGATCGTCTAAAACCATATTTATTTTATAATGTGGTTCTGGTATAGTTGCAGATCGGGAAGAGTGTTGGTCTTCCCGCTCTGTGACTATACTGCTCCCTCCCCAAAGTTTCCCTGTAACTATCCCTCCCCCCCCCCCTCCTTCCAAGTTCTATGCTCTATATTGACACTGCTTGCGTTTCTCCAGAGTTCACTCGTGCCCAGCCTTTTGCACAATCTATATATTCTTGCGAATCTCGGCTGGATGACTGGGTTAATTGAGCCGATTGCAATTAGCAAACGTAATAAACGGATGTCCACTCCAATTTACAAATTCCAATTAACAAACGTAATAAATGGGAAAATAGACGGATATTGTACGGCGCATGTTATGTTTCCATTCGCTCGCGTTATCTGACTTTGATAGTGTTCTTGTCAGCAGTGCTCTTTCAGGAGAAAGGAGAAAACAGTGCTCTTTCACTACTTTATCGGCGCTTTAAACAACACGAAATAGCTCAACTGTGCAATGTGTGCCCAGTCACTTCCCGTCGCGTCGACACAGAACTTCCCTTGCGATAGTATAAAACTGACAATACAATTTAATTAATCTACTATATCTAATCTGATCTTAAAGGAAGAATGTGATAAAGCGGACTCGTTCCTTGGTCTGGGAGGAAAACATAACATAGTGGGTCCACAGTGTTACCCTGGTGTCCAGAGCTTTCCAGTGAGCGGGAATCTTGCATCATGTGGAGCAGATAACGGCAGTGTGAACATTAAGTCAATGGGATATATTTTAGTTCGTTAGATTGGTTTATATGACAAATGGTTGCGATATATCTTCTTAGGCAAAAACCTAATCTTTATAGATTTATTGACTGTTAAGTTTATAAGTTACCGGGCACGACCTAACAGCGATATGTTGCACATATAAAAATTAACTTTGCATATAAACCTTCATGCATATGTTAAGTACATAATATAGGTAAACGAGATACTTGATGTAATCGGTCACTGAAAAGCTCCAACGGGGAGTGAGCTGAATAATGTATGTATGTATGGGCGAGTATGTATGTATGTATGTATGTATGTCGGTATGAAAATATTAGAAATGACTGAACATTCTGCATTGAAACATAGTTCAACGATGGATAACGTTGCTATATGTGGGTATTGGTTTGTTTGGCGAAAAAACAATATGCAATACCACATCTCTTCGTGAACCTAGACTATTAATTTACCAAGAGCATGAAGTAAATTCAAAATATATGAATGTTTAATAGTAATGTTAGTAAATGATGTAAATCTGCTACCGGTTTCGTCTTGATTAGCTCAACTTATATCGTTAAAGTAGTCGATAAACATGAATATTCATATATGCATGCGTTTCATATATATATAACTCAAATATAAGTATCATAAATGTACCGGCGTTTCATAAATGTAAAAATAAGTATCATAAATTATTAGAAAATTGGGAAATTATAGCTATTGTATTTAACTTTGGCTAAAAGTATCAGTAGATTCAGTAATTCTTTATAAATATTATCAAAAACAACAGCAACAACAAGTAGAGATCATACATCGGCATAGATACAGTATTATCATTGTCATCAGCAATAAAGCGGCGCTACTCAGTATATTATGAAACGCCTACACCTCATCTGAGCTCTGCCTCTGGTCTGAGTCACTGTCAGCGTCACTGTCAATGTCGTCGAGTAAACTCCTGAGAACATCTTTCGTGCAATCTTCAAAACTACCATTAATCGGTTCCTTGTAACTTTCATTTACAAGCTTCTTGTAGCGTTCCAAAACTAAGTCGTTCTTCGCGTTTGAGTCAAGCTCGATGCGAACTGTAACAGGAATCTCAAGGCCACCCTGTACGAGAGGGATCGTCAATACCTAGAATCGACTACGGTCACTTTTACGATTCCTCCTCGTAAAATAAGAAAACGCGTAAACCTTGAAATCTCCCTTGGTAAATGCCCAACAACTGAATCAGCTAAGCGTCCTGGAAAACGTTTGGTTGCTGCTATTGCATAACGATCATGGATGTTTTCTCTCTCGTGTATACAATTTAAGACATTCTCCCTTTATTGGTTTCCAAATGTCTTGATATACATGAAATCCTCGTAAACAACATGGGAAGGAATTTGTGATGGAATCAGTCGTCTCGCTCATGTTTTCAAATAGATGTGCAAAATGGTTTGGTGGACGGTGGACTGCGGACTGCGGACAGCGGACTGCCTCTTTTTTATAGAAAATATTTGGCGGTTGGGTTGTGGGAGAAATATTGTCGCACTACCGCACATGCCCATCTCGAAGTTTATGCGGATATTTATAGAAAATATTTACCGGCTGGATTGTGGGAGAAATATTGTCGCACTACTGCGCATGCCCATCTCGAAGTTTATGAAAAATACAATATTGTATTGTATAATACACACAGTAAACAATGCTTATAAAAGCACAGCACTCTTATACAAGTTTATAAAAGCACAGAAAAAAGAATTCACGAGTCATGACAAGAAACTGCTAGAATTATTAAATGTTGATTATTTAAAGACTTAAAGTACGGAAGCCCAGTCCTGCCATCTCCAGACAAGTAATCTGGTACGCAAACGCTTCCGATTTCAAACGACCTGAGACATGAAGCGGCTGCACCGCAGGCTTCGTGACTGAAGCTAGCGTTTGCCATCGAGTAGGGGCGAAGTCCTGAAATTTTTCTTCAAATCATGCTTCAAGAATGTGATCGTGATGCCCAACGGATTCTCTGGTATGATGATTTGAGTAACCGGAACGTACTCGAGTACAGATTCACACGTGTTATCTTTGGAGCAACACCAAGTCCATACATCTTGGGTGCGACCTTGGAAAAGCATTTGGAAGGATATGAAAGTGCCTATCCAGAAACGGTTCAGATACTGAGAGATGATACCTACGTGGACGATATACAAGGTGGTGGTGATTCCAAGAAGGATGTGGTACAATTTCGAGAAGAAGCAACAACGATTCTGGCCAGTGCTGGGTTCCAGTTACACAAGTGGCATAGAAACGTGACATCAGTCGACACAAACAGTAATGAGAAGGAGGAGGGACGAACCTATGCCAAGAAGGTAGTCGGAAATCCTAAAACAAATCAGACAAAGATTTTGGGGATTCCATGGGACAAGTCGAACGACTGCATGATGGTGTCATTCGAACCTTGCCTTAACCTTAAGCCACCTATGACGAAGCGAAAGATGGTGGCAGCAATTAACAGTGTCTATGACATCCTTGGACGGCCCTCCCCAGTGATGATAATCGTGAAGTTGATGTTCAGCGATGTTTGTTTACTGAAGTTGCATTGGGATGAAATCCTACCACCGGACATTGAACAATCATGGTGGTGCTGGATCATAACGGATTGCGACGACAAAGCTTCATCACTTTGCCTCGGAGCATAGCGACACAAGGTGGCAGCGAATTTGAAATTCATGGATTTTCAGATGCGAGCAAGAAGGCTGTATGTGCTGTCATTTACACAGTGGAGTATCAGGGATCGACACCGGTCAATCAATCACTTCTTGTGGCGAAATCAAGAGTTTCACCAAAGGATACAAGTATCCCCAGATTGGAGTTTGGAGATGCAGAGTGGCTTTTTGTTCCGACTAGCGACAACGCAAGCGATCTAGGCACAAGAGGTGCAGCGCCAGACAAGATCGGAGATCTATGGTACAAAGGTCCGAATTGGCTGCCAAATCATAACCAGTGGCCAGAGCAACCAGAAATCAATGAAACAACGGATGCTACGCAGGAGGTTGCCGCAAAGAGAACACTGGTTAGAGAAGCTGTCGAGCGTGATTTAGAGATGATCAACAACATGTTATCGAAGTTTACTTATCACAAGCTTCTGCGAGTAACAGCATTCATGCTACGGTTCGTTAGAAACGCGAGGAAAGAGAAATTACATGGTCCATTAACCACCGATGAAGTCGAAAGGACAGAGCACATATGGTTGAAGATCGGTCAGGAAACATTGAAAGATAGTGGAGGCCAGCCATACCCTCTGCAAAGACGAGAATGGGATTTTGAGAATGGGATTTTGAGAATGGACGGACGAGTTCCTGGATACAATCCAATTTTCATCCCGAGAAATTGCACCTTAGACCGGCTGATAGTGCGTGATATGCACAAAGGAACGGGTCACGGGGGAGTGAGATTAACGATCGCCAAAACGCGAGAGAGGTTCTGGATACCAAGACTGCGAAAATTAACGAAGAGTATCGTGAATGGTTGCAATACTTGCAAGAAAGCTCGACCAAAGGGAATGAATCCACCAACTACCGCACCATTGCCACTAGCCGAACAGAGATGACAGAGCCTTTCGCTGTGACAGGGGTGGACTTCGCAGGTCCTCTACTTTACCGAGCAAGTAAGAAGTCTACGCACAAGGCATACGTAGCACTCTACACGTGTGCAACGACAAGACCAGTTCATTTGAAGCTGAGTAAAAGCATGGATGCGGACGAGTTTAAGAGAGGGTTGAAAGAGTTCGTCGCCAGACGAGTAACACCAGACAAGATTGTAAGCGACAATACGCAGACATTCAAGGCCACCAGGAAGTGGCTCGAATTGCTCATCAAGGACACGGACTTGTTTAACTACCTAACAACTCAACGGATTACTTGGCAATTCAATTTGTCTAGAGCCCCGTGGTGGGAGGCTAGTTGGTGTCATGAAGTCGAGTCTGTCAAAAGTAATCGGTCGGGCCTTACTGACGTTCCCAGAGCTTGAAGAGGTTTTGCTGGATGTCGAGTGCTTTATGAACAACCGGCCCCTGTGCTATCAAGGTGTGTCGTGATCACCTTAAGAAACGCTGGCTAACAGAGTATGTTCATGCGTTAGAAGAAAGACATCGCAAGGTATTTAGCGACGGAAAAGGGTTGCCTAAAATTGGTTCGATCGTGCAAATCACGGATACCAGCAAAATTAAATCAAGACCAAATGGCGTATCGGACGTATTGTCGGGGTCATTCGCGGTCGCGACGAAGTCGTAAGAGGATACAAAATCAAGACCGGAACGGGTTACATCATCGAAAGGCCTCTTCAGTTGGTGTGTGATCTGGAGATAAGCGGGGCTACGATAATTCAGGAAATGCCGAAGATCGAGAACGACCTTCGAGGAAAGCAAAAACAGAGGCGATGGACAAAATAGTCGGACTTACGTTGAACGAAGAAGAAGATGAGTAAACGGACGACATTAGCGGCTAGTTGTCGCTAATGGGGGGAGAGTGTAAGAATTCGAGTGACGAAATTTCGAAATTTGTGTTCTGCGCATAGCAAGCGCGCACGACCACAATTCCATGCGCTAAATAAAATTTACTTAAAAACTCCCTCTCCGCACAGTTAGGCTGCTGCTACGCTGGCTCGCTTCAGGCTCGCTCGCTCTCGACGCTCCGCAGCAATTATTAGACAGCTTTAGCACAACGCGACGTCAAAGAGGACGTGAAAATGGCGTGGGCACATCCATAGATGGGCATATCACGCCATTTTTACGCCATTTTTACGCCATTTTCACGTCCTCTTTGACGTCGCGTTGTGTTTGCTAAAGCTGTCTATTAAACACTAGAAGCCGTGATTATTATGCAATAACAGTTCTTATTATATGGCAAGCATTTGTTTTGGTGTATCGCGCAATTTGATTGGTTCCTGAGCGGTCCGGAATTTCCACTAATTTCCCGTATTGCCCCCGGTAGGTAATACCGGGGCCTACCGGGCAATACGGTATTCTTATTGCCCTGCGACGACTTCAACACATTTCAAACCAATAAAAGCATAAAAAAATCCTTAAAAATAATTTAAAACAATGAAAAATAAACGGAAAATACGGAAAAGGGATAACTACAAGGGATAAAATCAAGTTTTGTTGGCTCAAGTCGAAATATTAAGGTAAATTTTACGATGTTTTTAACTAAAACAGTCAAGAATATTTTTTGTTTTTTTCGAACGAACATGCAAAGTTGTTTTTGACTTTGATCGGATGGCTCAATATCACTATATTTTCTATGAATTTTATATTTTATTCTATAAATGGTACTGTAGAGTAGTTTTACTTCGCTAAGATTAGATAAATTTGTAAAAAACTAAGACAAATTTGTATCATTGAAATTATTTTGACATTTGAAAATGACCGGCTTTGAGTTTCGGACTTTGTACTTTGCCCTCGTGTGACCAAAATTTGGCAAAATGAATTGTTTTTTGTTGTCTAAAATGCCATATAATAAACAACTTACTAACTTTGACTATTCGGTCTGTACGGTAAAATATAAAGCCTCGGTCTTGCTGTATTGACCTCGCTATCGCTTGGCTTGATATTTTACCGTACAGACCTCACGCTCAGTTAGTAAGTAGTTAGTCAGGAACAGCTTGCAGTAATCTTGCAAATGTTAATATACTAGATCAGTTTATCCAACCGAAGTATGTTTCATTTATACAACATGAAGTATTACGCATATTTCACGAAACCGGCGCGATTAATTGCGCGAAAAACAAATGCAGTTCAGTTGTGACAGTAACTACTGAGTAACTGTAAAGGCCGAAAACATGGCAACTGCTGCAAAAAAGACACGGTATTCCCAAAAGTTTAATCATTCAAGGGCGATGATTATTGAACCATGAACCTAGATTTCGGACCTTTTCCACAAGTTTGATATCAACGCCTCCGACTTTAACAGAGTCGATTTGAATTTTTGAAAGTTGTTGTCGTGTACCAATAATTAAAAATTCCGTTTTAGAATCCTTAAACATCAGTTTATGAGTAAGCAACCAGGAACGTATGTCAGCAATACATTCTTCTAATGACAATATTGCTTGACTTTGTGCCATAGAAGATTCAGGGCGGAAAGACATGTAGAGCTGGGTGTCATCAGCATAACCATGGGCGGAAGGTAGATGCCTGCTAACAACGTCAAATAACTGGGATATATACAGTAAAAAGAGGACAGGTCCAAGGCACCTTCCCTGAGGCACTCCATGGTTGACATCATAGTCCTTAGAAAACTCCTTCTTGATGTAAACTCGTTGCTTCCTGTCCGAAAGAAAAGTGCTTTACCCGTTACCCCAAAATCAAACTCCAAGGTATCAAGCATAAGTTGGTGGTCAATTGTGTCGAAGGCCGAACTTACATAGTTAAATCTAATAACACGAGCAAGATTACTTCTTGTTTGTCCATACTCATTAAAATGTCGTTTTGAACTTTCAGGAGAGCAGTCTCAGTAGAGTAGTTCTTCCGATACAATATATGTTATAGCATTTATTGATGCTCTCCATTATACGACAATTAAAATGTTAGTCAAAAAGTGTCGAGCTTAACACTCACAATATGTAAAAGCGATATTAGATGGACATATACTGAGTATGATAAAAACGTTAGTGAAATCTAAGTCACATAACACTAGCTCAGTCTAATTATGTAAGTCAGTTGAGATATATCGTATGATAATTGAGTATATATCGTATGATAAAAACGTATACGTTTGTGAATGTTAATTTGGAAATCTGTTGAAGTACGGTTAAATCTCTTTTCTAGAGTATGCCCGTTTGCAGGTTGGGGTCTTTGGGGACTGGGAACGAAAGTGGGAACATTGGGCCGTTTTGGGGGGAATCTCGGGATATTTGGGAAGCTAAGTTGGGAATTTCACACATTTACAGTTGGCAACCCTGATCCCACTGTCACTGATCAGGACGTCTATTGACAGGCTCCATTCCCATGCTTTCTGGAATGGGTAAATATAGAAGCCTTATAGGCGTCAAAACTGGATTTATAACGTAAGTATAAATAATAAACTTAATTAATCCGTACAGTAGATATGAATATAAATATGTGAGATGTAAATTACTAATTATATGTACTAACTTTTGTGATTAATATTAAATAGCTAAAGTGTACGGTGCTATTTCTTGTTGCTATGTCTATGTCTTAAGTATTATAAGCACCAATTTTGAAATGGTATGCTACGCACTAGACTGTTCAACCCAGACATACCCAGTGGTTCAACCTTTCATGCAGGTGACAACCGTACCCCCGCCATGCCATTAATTTTGGTATCAGGTTTACGCTTATCTGCTAGCGCTTATCTTCCATTTAAATGGTAACATGCATGGAAAGCACGGAGTCGGAGTTCCGGAGCCGGAGGGCTGGAGTCGGAGTCCCGGAATCTAAAATATGGAAAACAAGGCGTGGGTCGCAAATATGAGCCTGAGTATATCTTTACAATTTCGGTTTTTCAAAGCTCGTGTTACTATAATGCTTTATACAGCTAAATTGAGCATAAAAATCTGTAGAACATAGTGGAATTTCAAAGCAATCGATTCGTATGACTGGATTTTACGTCAGACTCCGTGTTCCATATTTATGACTCCGGGACTTCGGGACTCTGGCTCCGGAACTCCGACTCCGTTTTTGCCATGTTACCATTTATATTATCTTAGTTTGCATATAAGTAAGCCGCCAGTGCATATACAAACATCAGGAACGTCTCTTATTACTCCTTGATCTTGTACGTGTATACGTGTTGTGCATGTGCATACCAAATCATTCGCCTCTGTTCCATTCTCTCCGAAGGATATATTTACCGGTGAGTATAATAAAAAAACGTATGATCTAACTAACTGGTGGTTATATACATGTTATTATGCCTTATGTTATATACATGTTATTATGTTTTATAGAATGAAAACAAGACCGTGCAGACGCATAGCGACGAAGTTGATATTCAACCCCGTGAGAGCCCTGTGGAATAATCTATGATTACTAAACTCGGTAAGTATTTTACACATAAAATGATAAAGCAATAGACTATCCATGCTACACTCTACAGCAAACAGCGTCTTAAATATAGCGACACGCCAAAATTTGCAAGCATGCTCATACAAGCCAGGGTAGTTTAATAGTTTGATTATCCGCAGTGCAGAGGCTCTTAATAATTATGTTAGCAATCTAAATTCGCATCCCCATTATTTGGCGACGTGTCCGCCACTGATTTGAAGGTCAGAGAGATCTTTTTTATTTAATTTATTATAAAATTCATAAATAATCCACAATTAAAGAAACCTCGGCGATGTATTTATATCTGAGTTTTGTAAATCGTCAAATCAACAAAGTCATGAATACTAACCAGAAGCGCCTGACTGTTAAAAAAGGGATGAATACTGATTAGAAAAGTCTAGTAATTATGGAAGTTATGAATACTAATGATGATGATCAGGATGAACTCTATCAAAGCACGTGATCAAAGTTATGAGTACTATGATACAGGATAATCGGTATGGAAGTTAAAATATTCATTGGATATCCATAAGCCTTAAAAATTCAGTCTTAGTCTAGTTAAGTTAATAAGAAAATGTCAAACAAATAGCGAATCATGCTGAAGCTGTGGTAGCCTGCGTAGGTGGCGGTTTTAAGGGGTTGGAGGTTGAGGCGGAGGCAGTTTAGTCGAGGGCAGTTGAAGCGCGGGCAGAGAAAAATTAGAGAGGCGAGGGAAAGGAGGAAATGCGGGCGAGAATCACCTCCCTAATTTTTCTCTGCCCGCGACCTCCCAACCACTTAAAACCGCCAGCTGCACAGGCTAAAGCTGTGGCGGAAATTGACTTTTTCCGGAGGTGGGGTATGCGCAAAGCCTCCCGATTTCCGATAATAAAGCCTTCCGACATTCCGACAAATGCAATTTACACTTAAATTTCATTGATTGTATTTAGCCGCAAAACTGCAAAAGTAAATATTGGTATACTAAGTATGTACTGGGTATTAACATATACATAAACATTTCCAAATACAGTTACAGTTACAGTTACAGGGCATGGCTTAAAGGTTTCCCTTGAAGAAAGTAAGGTTAGCGCGAAGTTTTCACAAACCATTTTTCCATTTTTCAGAAGAAGAAACGAAATCATGATCGCTGAAATTTCTTTATCTCTATTTCTCGCTTGGTTGATATGGTTCATCATAAAAACTTATGTAAAGCGAAGGGGCATGCCACCAGGACCATTTCCTTTTCCTTTGATTGGAAATATTCCTCAAATGATGTCTGATTCTGTAAATCCATTCAACAAGCTAGCTGAGAAATATGGAGATATATTCACAGTATCAACACCTGTTGGAACTGCCGTGGTCTTGAGTTCTGCTTCACTTGCACGAAATGCAAGACTTGGCAGACAGGAAGATCTCTCAGGCAGATTACCAGAGGCTATATATCCTTGGCCAGAAATATTTGGTATGGACATAATTAATAATATAATACTTGATAAAAAAGAGTTTATTTGAGAGGGCTTTAGTTATTTACATCATTACAGAATTTCTCCTGTATCCTACCCAATAGCCCTCTAATAATGGATTTCAGTAAGCGTTACACGTAGTCTGGGATACAGGCAGTCACATGTAGGTGCAATTGTCGGAATGCTTGCATTATCTTTTCATTCATTGTTATGAAAATCCAACTGCTAAAATATTTGATGCATCCTAGTCATGCATATTTATTGTTTCAACCTAAATTTTTGCATTCCAAATATGGCAAATGGGTATTGTTTTCTGCTGCATCAGCAACATAACGCATTCACAAACAGTAACATCAGCTAGTATAGCTTATAAAATTAACTTTGTTTTGAATTTAAGTAAATATATATATCCTTATATATTCCGTATATCTCTAGGCAAAGACGTTGTTACATGCGACTATTCAACTGGATATCTATTCCGTAGGCGAGTATTTAAATCTGCATTGCATGTGTTTGGAACTGGGATAAAGCAAGCAGAAGATCGACTGAGACAAGCTGTTGAAATTTCGATGAAAGAAATCGAGCTAAAGGAAGGAGAGCCATTCAACCCAATGAAACTCCTACAATCTTCATTGTTTGTGCAGCTTTGGGAATGGCTTACTTCCAAGAAGTTGTCACTGGACGATCCATCTGTAAAGTCTTTCAGTGAATTCGAGGAAATACTTTCAAAACAAACTTTGCAGTCGACTGTTTATCACTTATTTCCATTTTTAAGATGTTTACCATCACAATTCATTCGGGATATAAGACGCGCAATACAGATCAAGGAGGAACTTTTCCCACCGGAATTTCGAGCCCACTTGGATACATATACTCCCGGGGTTGTCCGTGATATTACAGATAGCTTTATCGAAGCCTACAGAAAGGAAATTGCGAAAGAAAGTGGAAAAGATATTGGAACAATAGACGATATCTCTAATTTAATGTTAGATGTTGCATTCGGTTCAACAGTATCATCCAGACTTTCTTGGTTCATTCTGTATATGGTATTATATGAAGATATTCAGGAGGAAATTCACAAGGAGATAATTAATGTGGTTGGAAAAGATCGTTTACCACGCTGGGAAGATGGTCAGAACATGCCGTACCTCCAGGCTACTTTATGCGAAGTCTTAAGGATATCAGCCTCATTTCCATATATTGCTTCAAACGCTATACGAGATATAACCATTGGTGGTTATCATATCCCAAAAGATACATTAGTGTTCATCAATGTAGACAAAATGCATCACGACGAAAGAGAGTGGCACGAACCTCAGAAATTTAAACCTGGACGATTTCTGGAGAGCGATGGAAGTTTCATTGGTTGGACAAAACTGCACGCTTTCATACCATTTGGTTTGGGAAATAGAGAATGCACAGGCCAGTCTTTGGCAAAGATTACAATGTTTACATTTGCTTCAATATTATTGCAACGCTACAAGATTGAGTTGCCTCAGGGGGCAGAAAGTCCAACTACAAAAATTACTCCTCCTGCCTTTATCAGCCGTCCTCAAGAATATCAAGTTGTTGCAAGGAAAATATTTGACGATTATAAACTTTGATCATTACTTTAAAGTTTTTTCATGAAAAAAATTGGAAATCTGTCATAGAAGTAGAAAATATGGTTATTGTATTTTGTATGGTTTACAAGGTGTTCCAAAAATATGCCCCCCATCATATTTTGATGTATTATTTCGTTAGCTTCAATCGAATATTCAAATTTTAGCACTGGATTAAATAACAAGCATATCATGCCAAAGCATTGGTATTTGACTTATCAAAACAACTAACCATTTGCCTTCTAGAATCCCTTAAGGTGGCGACACCAATATTGCGACTTGTCCAAATTATGGAAATTAGGTTAAATGTATTTCGAATGTTTTAGAAAGGATTTTTAAAGCAAATGGCTACCTATCTTGACTAAAACACATGACTTGTTGTCGCGAACATGATAGAGAATTCGTATACTGTAAAAATTACTAAAAATGGGGCAGGAACTCGAGCAGGGAAAGGAAAATGCACTGAATTCACTGTTTTGGGACAAAATGGATGTAAAACAGCAAATTCTCGGCATTTTTTCCACCTTGCCAGATTTCCCCCCTCTTTTTTACTAATTTTTACATGAAACAGAATCTTGATACTAGGGACCACAAATAATCAGTTTTAGAGATGATATAGGTAGGATATTTCTTTAAAAATCCTTCTAAAAGTATAATTTGGACGAGTTGCAAAATTGGTGTCGCCAACTTAAGGTGGCTCGATACAGTTTTGTATTATTTCGTATAAAATGAAAAATTAAGGATATAGAAAATAAAATTTGGGCAATTATTAACTGTAGGAGGAAAAATGTATCTGAAATACATAAAACCATACTTCAAGGGTTCTAAAATTTTTAAAAAAGTATCATAACTACCGTTGCTATGGCAACCGTGACGTTTCAAAATGGCCGATATTATGACTTTAAAGTAATTTAACTCGCGAAAAATTGCGGTGACCCCCATTTTTTATTTGATAAAACGTTTCCACTTACCAAAAGGAAGTGTTTCGCAAATTTAAAAAAAATTCTGTAATGAGGAAAATTTTTAATTTAATAAAATGTGTTTTTTTGCAATTAAAAATTTTCCTCATTACGGAATTTTTTTTAAATTTGCGAAACACTTCCTTTTGGTAAGTGGAAACGTTTTATCAAATAAAAAATGGGGGTCACCACAATTTTTCGCGAGTTAAATTACTTTAAAGTCATAATATCGGCCATTTTGAAACGTCACGGTTGCCATAGCAACGGTAGTTACGATACTTTTTAAAAAATTTTAGAACCCTTGAAGTATGGTTTTATGTATTTCTGATACATTTTTCCTCCTACAGTTAATAATTGCCCAAAATTTATTTTCTATATCCTTAATTTTTCATTTTATACGAAATAATACAAAACTGTATCGAGCCACCTTAAGCGGTTCTATAAGGCAAACGGTTATTTATTTTGGATCAATCAAATATCAATGTATTGGCCTAATATGATAGTTATTTATTCCATCAGATATAGAAACCTGAAATTCCATTAAAGCTAACGTAGAAATAATACAAAATTTTGTGGGGGGCTTTTCATATTACAGTCAACTCTCGCCTTGCGGACAGACACTCCGCTATTATGGACACCCCGCTATTAAGGACAGTTTGTAAATCCTAGGCAGAAACTACTAAGAGATCAGGGCCGGACCTACGGGGGGGGGAGGGTTTGGGGGAGTGTCACATCCCCCAGAAATTCTATTTGGAGTTTCAGTCGGCAGAAATGTTATTTTAGTCGACAGACAAAAATATTTTTGATGACTAACAACAATGTAGCCTCCTGCGCAGACGTCGTAGTCGGTACAAGTTCGTTAGTCAGTCGGTTGAAAGGACCTTACACCCCCCCGATAAATTTTCTGAGGACGGTCCTGTAATAGATGTAATGAAATAACTCTCGCTATTACGGACTCTCGCTATTACGGCATTGCGGACACTTCATGTGGCCCCCAACAAACATTTTTATTGTTCTACTCTCGTTACAACGGACACATTGGACGTATTTTTCTCTGGACACAATATAAAAGTGAATGACTTTTTAATTTATACAGTGACATATTTTACTGTTTCTATTTATCAGCGGAAGTACTTTGAAGATTCCGTGCGTCATAATTTCTGTCAACAAAACTGACAAACAGAAAAATATAGAATGTTCCGCGATCTTTTCCCGCTTTATTTACACCACTTTCGAGGCATTTTACTTTGACTTGTACTTTGCACTCTTGTATCACAGTAAACCTCAACTAGAAGTTGAAATAAACTGGACATTATAAACAAAAAGGAGTAATATATTGCAGTCACATTTTACAACCTAAAATTGGGATATTTTCATCGCACCCCGCTATTGCTAGCCTGCGTGGCAGGCGTTCTATTGTGGGGGAGGAAGTTTTGTTTAGAGCGCGCGCTTTTTTTTGAGAGCGCGCGCTAGGTGATAGCGATTCTTATATGCGATCACATATTTCTTATTCGGGCACGACATGCACGATGAGCTAAATATCTGCCAAACCCTCCCCAAGCTCTGTCGTGCGCGTGCAGCGCAATTTTAGAATATGAAAACATCTTGCCCTTGGCATGAGGCTGCTCATGCAATAAGGGTTGTAGAACCATGCAAGATCAGGATATTTGACTTTCTGCTTGTGCCAATAACAGCTGGTTCTTGTTAACTGGTTTCATCTTGTTTAGTTGTTTAGTAAGGTATTAAATCTCTAGAAGGGACTGATTTGATAGTTTTACAATTTATTTCTCGTTAATTTGTGCAGAGTATAATATTTGCATTGCAAATAATCCAATAATTTGGTGCATTTTTGTAAATGTCCATCTTAAACTTAGAATTGAAACCTCCTAAATGCTATTTATCTCTCGGCTCGTTTCTCTGAATATCAATTTGAACTAACAAGTCCAAATAACTGCCCATATATAACGCAAACATGACATTTAGCAATTATAAATTATCAAAATAGCAATTTTATTACTTTTTATGGGTGGTGTCTGAAATTAAAATATTGTCCACCTCTTGTATATCACAGGGTGTATAAAAAAACGCAATCCTCGATTCAAATGTGGATTTTAAAAAGAATATAGCAGTAAAGCCTATATGTTTACATTCATTTGAAAGCTTTGCCATTCAGCTGTCCAACAATGGTTTACTTTTTAAATTTGATCGATTGGTTCGCGAAAAATATCACTTTAAGCAACTGAGATGAAAAATCGAGATGCAATAATAAAGCGGCCCTGAAATAGACGAACTCATTTCGTAAAAATCCTCGAAACTATCAAAGCTTTTTGCTGATAGCAGATCAAAATCAAGTGTGCACATTCCTATGCACCATTTTTAACTTACTGCTACTAACTTTCCATACACAACGGCCCTGGTTTAAACAGTTTAAGCTTGCGGCCACCAACTTGCTAATTTCTGTTTACGTTACAAGGCCAAATTAACATACGGCGCTGTCCGACGGGCAATATACACGGCGATTGTTTTTATTACTTTTTGGCCGGATCGATGTAACAAAATTATATCGCTTACCTCGAGGTGTCCACTACATGCAGCCTGTTTCATGCAAGAAGCAATCTTCAGGTGGATATTCCATTTGAGGTAAGCGGAAACTATATTTGCACTCTTGGCATTTCGTGACCAAAACACGCTCATACATATATATATGAGTATAGAATTCTATACTACAAATTTTGGTGGCTTAAATAAGAGGTTTTTGAACCCGTAATGCATGCGGTTAATCATGGTGAATGCTCGCGGGGATCAAGGGAAGACGCCGATATGCAACACGATCTCCAAATGAGATTCGTGATTATCATGAAATGTTAATCGCAAATGAATTCGTGATAACACGAATCCCATGCATGCGCAGATGACATTAAAGTTAGATAAATATGCGCAACTGCGCAAACATCGTAATTCAAGAAATATATAAGAAATATATTAAATCTATAGAAACATTGTAGGATCTACTGATGATATGTATAATGTTTGAATACATAAATTTCACTTCAAAATTTCAAAAAACCTCTAGTCAATCAGCAAATGTGCGACACTGGCCGATACTTAACCTAACTTAAATAGCTCACTAGTCTCACTATAAAATTAGATATTGAATTTTAATAAAGAGTAAAGGCTGTCACACTGTGGCTGGGTGACTAACGCCAACTTACAATCGTGAATTATGATCTATCGAATACTGTAAGACAAAGCAAAAGTATGATGAGGATTAATTTATTAGGGTCAGTTCAACATAAATATGTGAATATTTTTACTATTTCTAGTACATGTACAGAGCTGTATATCAGATCTGTCACATAGATTTCTGAATACAATAGCTTGTTTACCCATCAAACCACAATGGACCATTTCATATAGGCACACTGTATTGAAGAGTTCCTTCATAACTCTCTTAGAATAAAATATTTTGAACCCCCTTGGATACATTTTTATCAGTTGTATAATAGGATATCATTAGTACCAAGATTTTGGGGCATCTTGTTTGGTAGAACTAATAGTGGAAGGTGTTTTTGTAGATGGAATACTCAAACAACAATTTATATACATGTATTTCCTAGCTCCCTTGGATCAGAATATCACTAAAAATCAACATTTTGCTATTTAAAAAAAAAAAAGCTCACTCAGAGGCTATATATACCCTTCTAAAATTCATTAATGCAAAGGAAACTCATTACCCGTAGCAGATCTATATATTTGATATAGACCATGGGCGGATTTACTGGGGGGTTAGGGGGGGTTGAACCCCTCCTGAATTTTCCTTAACCCCCCTTAGAAAGTATTTAACCCCACTAGAATTTCGCTTCAGCCCCCCTATTTTGTTTAAAAGTCTTTAACAAAGACAGTGCCGCCGCTTGTGGTGCCGCTTGCGCCCCACTAAAATTTCTTCCACCCCTCCTGTTAAAAAAATGCAAATCCGCCCTTGATATAGACTTCTCCTTCAATTTTTACAGCGTAGATAACATCAATCTTCAAAATTCCAACGCCAGTGTGCGTACAAAACGAGTCATTTTAGAAGTCATATACAAACCTTGCAGTTCGGCCTTTATCAGATCTAAAACACTCGGCTGCGCCTCGATGTTTTAAATCAGATAAAGACCTCTCGCACGGTTTGTATATATTACTTATAGGCCTAGTCATAGGGAAAATTAAGATAAAAACCTCAACCTCCCCCATTAGATATCAGGACTCCTCAATAGGAAGGGAGGAGGGTGAAAATGCCCCAATGTGCACTGTTTTGCCTTGGAAGAATTAGGAGTGAGCATGGCCTGCAATAACAATAGCATGCAAGTCAGGGGCAATTGCCTAGCCCTACACAAAATGTTTATTAACCCATTAACTGGCAGTATCCTATCACTGACTAATAAAATTGTCTGGCATTAGACAGAGCAAAATTGTCTGGCATTCTGGGCCATTGCAAGCTAACGTGTTAATCCTAACTCAAACCCTAACCCTATCTATGAGTATCTGTGTATAGCTACATAAACAATCCCCTATTAAAAATATAATGAGGAAAAATGCAGGCAAAAATGTCATACTACAGTTATATGTTATATTGTTATGATAGGCAACTGGCACATAGTGATCATGTGGCAGCTGGCAGGGGCATAACAGATACAGGGTGTGTTTTAAGTTTAATGCCTGTGTGTAAAGCTTGCAATGTTTTTGAGAAAACATTCATGTTGTAACTGGTCACAAGACTAAACTAAAATTTATTAAATTACCATAAAATTTAGGGTGATCCCTGAGAAATGATCATGCTAGGAAACAATGAGGCATTATGTTCTATGCACTTAGTGTTCTTTAATGCTGAGATAAGCCTTCTCCGATGTGTGAAGGTTGTAAAAATTCTATTCACATGAAATGTATATTAATTGTGGTAGGAGCCTACCTCTGTTTGACAGCTTTTAGGTGCTCCCATTGTTGAGCAGATGCATGATAAGCCTATGCCTTTGGTGAATTGGCAGGCAACAGCATCATGTGAATTTAGGTAATGTTTTTGCAAGCAGATACAGCAATCACTCACATGCATTATACAGTGGATTTAATGCACTATTCTGTATCTTAACACTTCAAAATTATGCTTTTTAGTGGAATGTTGCAGTTGTTTTTGACATAATTTTGAACCTCCTGATAGTAACTATATTGATAGAAATACACTAAGAGTGCATGTTAACAAATAAGATTACAATGTTTATTGTTTTTGTTTATAGATAAAGGAAAAGGAACACCAAAAGACCTCTCTCACTAAAGGTTCAGTTCTATATTGTTTTGCATGAGAGCAACATGTCGTACATTAATTAATGCCCAGAGTCTTCCATTGTTTAGTAAAATACTCCAGTTTAATAGGTAAATATGAGGTGTTCAAGTGCATTGAAATTATTGGCCATGCGGTACTTAAAATTATTTGTGGACTCGTGGGCATCAGTATACTAATTTTAGGCTCAACTGATTGGTAATCAGAATAAGTCCCAAAAATGAAGTAACCGAAGAACTGATGCAGAAATTAAAGAGAAAACAACATGTAAACATATATGATTTTATGAACTAACTTTGTAAGAAATACAAAAGAAAAATATTATCCTGACAATCCTATATTTAGGCAGATACAACATATATAAACATTCACACGCAATCACAAAAGTCAAAACATGTTTTATTTGATATAAAGTTGTTAGGAAATGTGGTAGGAAAGAGATTTTTAAAAATTTCCGAAAGTAGCGACCTTCCCGAACATTGAGCCCTGCTTCCTCCTAATCCAAGATAATTAACAAATGTCGATAGCGTATTTCAGTCATCGCTAAAAACGTTTAGTCTTGAATGTTAAGCATTAATCGATCAGTCAAATGGAAGATAAAAGGGGGAAAGTGGTAAATAGAAAAATAATCAAAAGCACTGTTACATTTTGTTACCCGAAAGGAGCATCCCCTGCAAATAGTGGTCCCGCGAAAGTAGCGGCCGCAAAACGAAAGAAAATCTAAAGTAGGGGGAGAGTAGATTACTTACAGTGCCTGTAATCTTGTAATGTATTGTGGTATTATGCTTCAAAAAGATTTAAACAAGCACGTATACAGTGGGTCTTTTGGTTCAATCTACCTGAAAAATACAATAAGTTTCGAGCCAAGGCCTTTC